>CABFWO010000174.1:375833-424986 GCA_902155825.1 Timema genevievae | reverse complement strand
AAATTTCGTTAGGGGGTGTAAAGTGCTGGTTTTGTTTCGAAAAATTTTTTTCCCGTATTTAAATTTCCCCCTTCCCCCCCCCCCCCAAATCTATTTCCTTCAAAACCTTCTAAAACCCTTGAAAAAATTGGGGGGCGCATATTATAATTGTGCCTAGGGGCGCAAAAATTTTAAATCCACCACTGCATACATACATACCTAATCATGCCGTTTCCTTACGAGGTAGGCAAGAAACTGTGAATATAGTTCAAAAAACACCAACTCCGTACTTAATACATCCACACTAACTTCCTTCACACTTCCCTATCCTTGCATACTCCCTTCCTTCAAACAACATTCATACACTGAGTCACACATGCTCCTCTATTCACAAAACTCTTAATGTTTCTCTTTTTTACACAATCGTCTACAACATTTAGCCATGTCTTACATAGCCTACCCCTTCCTTTTGATCAACACACTCTACCTTTATATATTTGCTTCATCCCTAAATAATAATGATAGAATAAATTAACAAAATTGAGTCCCAGCTGTATATATTTTTTTAAATAGAGCATACTTTAATTCATAAACGGTTCAGTCAATTGTCTCAATATTTGATATTTATCCATTTGATTCTTGTACCCATGGGTTATTTTTAAATATGAAAATATTTAAACATAGCTCTAAGAGTTTATAATTATGTATTGTTGTATTTACCTAAGTATGGAATTGGATATTTAATTTTATAAAATTTGGCTGCTCAGCAAATTATCCTTACAATTTTTCCTGAAAGTATACATCGATATTAAAGCTTTAACTTCTGACGGTAAAACATTCCAACCCCTAGCCGCTTGAAAGATAGCCTAAATGATTTTTTGAAATGTTTGGTTCGACGCCTGTGTGACCTGTATCCCTATTTATGCGAAGGGAGACATAGTAAGTAATTTAGTAAAAATTACCCTCAGTATACTCGGCCGGGATTCGAGCCCCGACGTCCCCTTTACCGAGAATCCAGTTGAAAATAACACCTGGACATAAGTGCCTTATGAACTTGAATGGACAGATGCAAAATAGCATTTCCAGCATCACTGACCTACATAACATTATGTTTTATGAAGTAACGCTTTGTTTGGTATGTTTCATGAATAATTGATGGGGTGTATTCAATTGTCAGGTTTGTTACCTTACGTGATGCACACACGTTGTTTGGTTACACATTGGCTAAATTAGAGGCCTTATTCTCCAAGATTTGGTCAGGATGTTGTCTGACACTTTAGCTCAATCGGTAGTGAGTTCATCCACTTAACTAAGGGTTGGGTCCAAGGTTCGATTCCCGGCATGGCAAAATAATGATATATATCATAGATGAAATGTGGGTTTCCCCTTTCACAGTGATGAATCAATGGCCGTGGGCTGGGTGTTGTGTCTGTTCTAGATTTAAGTTAGTTTGAAAGTCGTGCACCGACATTATCAGTCAGTCCAAAAAGTGCAGATTAAATACCTCAAATAAATTAAAAAGAAATTAAATTCTAAACTTTCTCCAACAACCAAAGAGCTACAATCATATTTTATCATGATATGGAAGCAGAAACGCGAGTATTTTTTGCAGTTTTTATGACAATAAACTTTTTTGGTAAAATAAAATAAATATTGCTTCAGTACATACGTAAAGTGTTCAGCGTAGGAGTTGTTTTCTGAAAGGCCTTTTTCCTTTCCAGAAATCTATTATATAGTAGGATATTGGTAGGAAAAAAGACCTTTCAGAGAGTAATTCCTACCGTGAATGGAGTTTTTAGTTTAATTTTCCACATATTTTTATCTCAACATTTCTTGAATATCTGTCGTGAGTATTGCGGTATTCGACCATGAATGTTTTTAACTACACAATACCATTATCATAAAATATTCAATACATTTTTATATTGTGTAAATAGACGGCAGATACTTAAAATGAACGTACCAACTGAAGCAATATAGTATTTTATTTTGACCAGATAAGGGTTTTGTCTTAAAAACTTAATAAATACTGACAAAGTCGTTTTTCCTTTCATTCTACCTAAGCCTAGGGTAAGTTGAAAATTTATTTGAGGTATGCGGAAATTTAAAAAAATATTTTATTATTATTATTTGCTTCTTGCAATGGAGCACAGAATTATCATTTATCATCGTTAATAATATGTTTTATTTATTCTTATTAAAGTACTTTTAAGTGACATTAGAATTTTGTATTTTTACTAAGCAAGAATATCTGTATTGATATAATATGTAGTCTAGCATTTGTAAAATAATAAATTATGTTTGAAAATCTTCCAAGTCAAAATAACAACTCTTCCTTTTTAGATAGATAATTAGTTAAAAAAAAAATTATTACGACTTAGGAAAAGGGTTTTGATTAACTAGTTAGACACTTCGGTGGCCACATTGTCTAAAGCTTCACTCTCACATTAGAATTAACTGCTGTGATGACTGGGAGGACGGGGTTCAAATCTAGGTTTGGTGTTTTTCTCCTAGATGATTTTCCACTATTTCTCTTTCCATGCAAATGCGGCTACACTGTTTCTAAAGTCAGCCATCCTAATATCTAACAAACTCTCAATTAATACATACATGTATAATACGAACGGCTAATGAGACGCGGTGATTAAAAAAAAAATCGGACATCACAGACGAGTTGAAAAAAAAACAGCTAGTGAACTTCGTTGAGTAACAGGTAACGAGCAATAATAATGACGACAACAACATGATGATTATAAAACAAGAGTAGAGGAGGGCATGGCAAGTCTGCAGAGTGAGTGACCTACTTACTAGATGTGCAAGAAGGAGAGCCCCCCCCCCCCCTTCACTCCGTCCCACAGAACCAAGTGCTCCAGTTCGGTTCCTTACACTGTAGTCTGATCATGTGGTGGTATTCTGGCGCCTTGCTGATCTGCTGCTGTCTCTTAGGACCGGCTGCGGGATACGAACACACGCCTTTTAACAGTGAGTAGACGATATATTCTCTCTCTCTCTCGCTTTCATCTTGGGTGTCGGAGGGCTGATGAGTCTTGTCGCTTGGATCTTTCCTTTTATTCTTTTTTTTATCGCATGAGAAGGGACCGAAGAGGTACAGGAGAAAACTCGCTCTGAGTTTTGAGCCACTTTTTTTTTCATGTGTGAGACTAAAGCTTGATTCACACGTTCAACAAAAACATAGGAACATAATCTGATTGAGTGGTGCAGTAGGCCTAATTCACGAACTAGCAGAAACTTATGTTGGCCCATCATGCTTTGCATCACGAACTAGGAAACGATAATTTCAGGGTTTTTTTCTAGTAGATAAAAACCTCTTTAAGAGTACTGAAACATTTTTTTTTCATTATATTATTTTGTTTCGTGGAGAAAACCAAATCAAACCTTCTTCAGTGGCCGAATGGTCTAAGGTGTCATTCTCGTGTTTGACTCTCTGACTAATGATCTGAATTTAAATTCCGGTTGGGTCTACTGAGGGTGTTTTTTTCCTAAAATGGTTCCCCACTCTCCTTCCAGACAAATGTGAGTAGATAACCTCTAAAAGTCCTCATCCTTACAATATTATAGTTATGATCAGATATGCGTATAACCTGAACTGCGGCGTTAACAAAAATAAAAATTAACGACGCACGTGCTTTCCATTATTTCAAATCATTTCATAACATTAGCTCCATCTGATTGCTAGTATCTAGCTTTATAGGTGCACGCGCACAGATTTTTTTTTTAAATATTAGTTTTTCGGGTCTCCCAAGCAAATGCTGTCAAGCAGAACCAAAAAAGTTGAAACAATTTCAAGTAGCGCCGAACAGAGAACACGGGTCGCGCTGATATCCTGTGATTGGTTCAAAGCTCATCAGGGAATCACGTGTTTATAATCTGCTCTTGCTCTTGTTTTATCGACGAACATGTAGGCGTGTTTACCTTAGGTCAGTGGTTTTAAAACCCACCTCGGTGGCGTAGTTAGCTAACGCGCTAGTTTCGCGTTGAGCTATACTGCTGAAGACGGGGAGATCGAGGTTCAAATCTCTGTCGGGTGAACTGGGGGGAAGTTTTTCCGAAAATGGTTTTCCACTCTCCATCCACGCAGATGCGGGTTCACTTCCTCTAAATTCAACCTTCCCAATCCTTAACCCATTATCGTAATTAGTACTTAAGCGTATAGACCGAACGACTTATAATACGCGGTGCTAAATAAAAAATAAAAAATATAAAATAAAAAGTAAGTTTAAACCTATGGTACGCGTACCACTGAGGCTGCGTGATATATTTACTAGAGTGGTTCGAATTTCACGATGTCTATGACAAATATTCAAGAACTGTTGAGATTAGTATTCGTAGTTTTTTTTTCAAAACAACGTCTTACAACCCGTTCAGGTTATACGCTAATGGTACTAATGGTACGCTTGTGCACTAATGGTTTTATGAATTAGGATAGCTATATTTATAAGAAGTATACCCGCATTTGTTTGAAGAGAGGAAAACCATTTTGGAAAAATCCCCCTCAGTACACTCAACCGAGATTCGAATATCGATAGCCCTGTCATCAGAAATATATATATATAGGTGACTTGGTGGTATAGGGGTAAGGTGTCAGACTTCTGTGCTGGGGGTCCGGGGCTCAATCCTCGGTCCCGGTACAGATTTATCTAATTGCCAAACCCTTCCTTCACCTCTGACAAGACGTGTATTAATCACAACTTGTGAATGTGTGGAATGCCAGGTCTCCACCGTGGTCCGGATCCCACGCTAAACTGTAGGTCCTCCATTTCATCTTACAATCACCCTACCATTACACATTAGCGTAAGTGCGTATAAACCGAACGGGTAGTAAGACGCGGTGCTAATAATAATAATAATAATAATAATAATAATAATAATAATAATAATAATAATAATAATAAGTATAGTCTACTGTAAGAGTAGCACCTTAGACCATGCGGCCACCGAAGTGGGTAATATTAAATTAAAGGTATCTACTGAAAACATATTTTATTTACTTTTCCTAAAAAATATTTTTGTCTTTATTTATAGGCCTATGATTAGACTGCGTGATATCATTCGACAAACAAAGTAAATTCATTCCCTCGTCTCAAATACAGAGCGGTTTTGTTACTGTCGTGTGGGCTGAAGTAGAGCGCTGGTTCGAATACCGGTTAGAGAGGTCAAATGGTAACACTCGCGGTGCTGTACAAGTTGCACAGAGACCATTATAATTGTTTCCTATAAGTGATATCAGCCCATATGCTTTCAGTGAATAAACACCATTAATAAGGACTCACCTGCTTTGGTGGCCGCATGGTTTAAGGCGTCACTCTCGTTTTAGACTAGACTGCCAATGACAGGAAGATTGGTCAAGTGTACTGAGGGTTTTTTTTACAAAATAAATTCACTTTCCCTCCACGAAAATGTGAGTACACTTTCTCTCAATTCAATCTTCCTCATCCCTGGTTCATTATTGTAATTAATACTTAGGCTTGTAATTTGAACAGGGAGTATGTAAGGATGAAAAAAAAAGTGGTGTGGTATACCGCAGAGATTTCTCTCTATTTAATCTTAAAATAGAGACATTTACAAAAAAACTAGTAGAATTTGTGAAACGAAATAATAAACTCTTTTGTAGAAACAATCCTTCATATATATATATATATATATAGACCTATAGCTCAGATATTATTGATTTAAAAAAGTTTCAACCAAAAGAGTTTTACATTTAATATTACTATAAGATTACAACTATAAATTATTTCGTATCTAAATAGTTACGGCGATATGATCAAAATTGGAAGTTTCTGTATTGTAAAGTGCCTTTAAAGTCATTTTCAGGGAAAAATGAAAATCACCATTTTGTTTGTGATACTAAACAGTCTAGATATTAAATTTAATCCAAATCGTTAAAGCGTGTTTTTAGAAAATTTCGAGAAAATTATCCGTCTGATTGTGATTCGAATCCTGATCTCTCCATGATCGGTAATTCAGTCTTTTGTTGGCGTTCTTTCGAAATAACTTGTATTTCCGGTTACTGGGATACCTGTCTTCAAATACCAGCTAAATGTACCGATTGTGTTTCTTTACTAGGTGGTTTTTCGCTCTGCCTTTAAACAAATGCTTGTATATTTCCTTTATATTCTCTCTACCTTCATCTTTTATCTATTTAGTATTATAAGGATAGAAGAAAGGACAGTAAGAAGTGGTACACAAAAATAAAAATAGATTGCTTTTGGCATGCGTGAATCATGGGTTTTTATTGTGTTTTTTTATGTGATGAATTTTTATAAAAAAAATATACATTTAAAAAAATACCCCACCAGGTCCTACTACCAGTCCGGGCTATATTTGTTTAGTTAATCTAATGGGGTAGGGATAAAGAAGGTAGAATTTAGAGGAAATTTAATTGAATTTTCATGCAAGGAGAGTGGGAAACCAATTAGAATAAAAGCATTATTGGCTTAATTGGTTCAGATTTGAACCCCAAACTCTACATCACTAACTAGACAGCTTATATGAGCCTGAGATTTACTCAGCAGGCCCACAAATGCGAATATCAAAATATTAGAACAGGTAATAACCATACAATTTTCATAAGTGGAGCCATTTTTATTATACACCAGATTTCCTCTATATGCCCCATTACACGTAGCAGGCAGGTTACGAACGGCACTGCTTTCCGACATCGTTTTGCAACGGTACGAGCTGACACACGCTGCTTTCTGACGATTGTTCATCTTGCAGCTCAGTGGATGGGGAGGTATTTTATCGTCCACACTTCTTTTTACTGGTTCACTTTGTGATAAGATGTCTCGTCAACAACAAGTTAATGAAGATTTTCTTAAGAAACCATTATCAAAGAGACTATATATCCACATGATAATCAAAATGTCACACCAAGATTCCTTGCACAACAGGTCGATCATATACAAATTTGAGATTTCCCTCGGCAATCTTTCAACCAGCTTTAACCTAAACCATTCCAGAAATCTGCCAAGCAATCCACCGGTATCATTTCTCAACCAGGCTGCGCACGTGCGATACAACATCCCATGAGTTGGAAGCGCAGAAAACCGATTACACGACGCAGAAAGCAATCGTCCTATCAGAAAATATCAAACTAGTTTATTATTTGAGGTGTCAGCTTGCCGATACGCACACTGATCATTTAGTTATGTTACCAGGCCCGGATTAACACTTTTGGGGGCCCTGTGCCAAATAGAACTTTGGGCCCTTAGAAGTTAGTTCCCCAATGAATGATTATGAATCTTAGTAAAATATATCATACATGGATGATTTTATTTAGATACAAACTTTTTTTGCAAACTTTTAGCAATCATGATGAGTACAGTGAGTTTTGTTATTATAGTATTAATAATTAATATATTAATAACTAATAAACTATACAGTATATTATATTCTGTTTGGACTATAGTACTGTAAATTAATAGCTAATAATAGAATACTGGACATTATATAATTATAGAATATTTCAGTGTAATTGCATTTTACATAGTCCGCTGTCTGCAGATAAAACAGTATTAGTATAGTAAAAATATTTTATTATTTAAACTTTTTTTTTTTTGCGTTTTTCTCACGTCGCATTTAGTTAATTCTTCATGATTAATAATTTTATTATTTTACCTCAGAAATGATTGTCAATAAAAAATCAATGTTTTATTTTTCTGTCAAAAGTCAACGGTACCGTCTACTGATATATAGTATTTCCGCTTTGCCAAAAGTAAAGGTTGTGTTAATTTATAAGTACGGACTGTTGGACTCCACGTAACAGCATTTTACCAGTTCCCTTTGATTAGGGAATTTCTAGATTAGTTTGGGATACATTTTTACGAAAAAACATAAAAATATTGAAATATAATATTATACCAAAATAAACATGACAAGTCAAAGTGATTTATTTGCCAGGTGGGTGGGGGCCCCTCACCTGGCACATACCAGGCCTGTATTTTACACGATCATGTTGCAGCGCTGCAAGACGATCTCAGAAAGCAGAGCTACAACCTGATACGTGTAATGCGGCCTTAGTTGAAAGTTGATGCCGATAACTTGAAACATGATACGAAGTACTTTGGACATTTTCCATTGTCAAGTATTATCTTATCTCTTTCTTCAGATAATAGACTGTAAAAATAAGTAAAAGCTTTTTAAATCTTTAACCTTAGAAACCTTGTGAAAGTTTCTCGAGATATAATAATTAGTATTTAAAAAATATGAACTATCAATTTTATTGTTTGACTTACAGAAGTTTGCTATCTCTAATGTAAATACCCCAATACGTCAATTATGGTTTCAGTTAGCACATACTTATTATGCTATTACCTTGGGAGGATTTCTCAGCGAATTTGTCAAGGAGCACATACCCTCCCGTTTATAAAAATTGTTTATAATGATAAAAACCTTTCCAAAACACCATTATAACAAATAAGTACATATTGCTAATTGACATGTCGATCATACGATCATTGGTTTCTTGGATTGGACCTAATTGACGATACGAATAAAAGATACAAAAGCTGTGCGCACCATTGGTTTGGCCAAGTATTTATTTGTACAGCTGTTAGTTCTACACTAATATATCTGTTTACTGGTCATACACAAACCATGTAACCCTTTTTACTTACATTAAAAGAAGGGGGGGTAAAAAAAAAAGGTAACACCAAGTAGACATTTAGCTTGACCCCTCCTAAACACCCACCCCCACTTGTGTTATGTAACTTTTCATCACGAGTGAATGCAATTATTTCATAGGGAAACTTTAGTGACATTAAAAGAGGGACTCAGATTTCATGCTGATATGGATGATATTGTGAGATAATTGTTTTTTATATCCCCGTGATCGAGCGTCAATTATTACGATACGGAATTATTATGTCCACGTTTGCTTGGGGCACTGGTTAAAGTTATACCGTTTATTTAGTTGATAATTGCCCCGTGATCGAGCCCTAATTAAATCGGTACGGTATTTCGATCTGATTACTTCTAAGTTTTATTTTAGTTGAATAAATGAGACTCTTAATGTTGCACACAATTTATTCAAGTGATTTTATATTCGGCACTGAAGATATAAGTTTATATGATACAGATAAATAATCTGTAGTTCAACTAAGCTGTAACATTACACGTTCCGTGTTTGGAGTACCGTGCTGCGTAGATATATGTGACTACTCTTAATGAGCCGCGTGATGAATCGACTTGGATTCATACGCACAAACAGCTTATATATGACCTACCCCTTGCCTCTTGGACCTCTCGTGACCAGTGTCAAAACCAACTAATAGAAAGAGTTCTGGCGACAGGTGTCATGAAGGCTAGCTTTCTATTAGGTAAACACTTCGGAGTTAATTTTTGAAAGAAAAAATAAATTTTAATGGTGCAATCCTTCGACATTAATTCTGAAAAGCGCGTGATTCTCCATGGATGAAGTCTTAAAAGGATAATTTACATAAAGAAAATTACACTTCATCCATGACTTTTTTACATATAATATGAGAGGGGTCCAAATCAGCATCATTACAATTTAATACTACTCAGAATTGGAAGTCATCAATAAGTATAGTAGGGCCCCCGTACACGAGGTTACGGTATCCGTGGTTCGTCGCTGACCAATTATATTTATTTTTAATTCAATAAAAAAATAGTCTATAGGTCACAATGGCTACACCATCACCCCACTTTATCTTCTCATCTTGGGCATAATGCTATCATATCACCGGCATCATCATCATGTGATCGACTCGACAAGAAGAATGGAGAGTAGTAAGTACACAGTAGTAGCTCTAATGGTGTGGTCAACTCTGGCCCGGGAGGTCAAGATTATGTTCAAATTCCACTCGGGTGCATTATGTGGGAGATAGTTTCCAATAGGAATATTTATTGTGGTTTCGCCCGTATTGGTGGACATGCGGACTAAATGTCAGACTCACCCAGTCTAGATTACTGGCGACTGGAATTTCTAGTGACTAAGAGGATGGTGCTTTAGTCTGAAATAGGTGTGCTTAGAGGCATTTAAAAAAAAATTCTCACTCTCTTTTTTCACAAATGCAGGAGAATTAACTCTAAATTTTCCCTCCCTCATCCTTTCATTTCTAGTAGGTATAACCTTTTTTTTAGTATTGCGTCTTACTACCCACTCGGATTGTACATATTCCTATACTAATTATGCTTATGTGTTGGGAATGATAATGGTTACTTTTAGAGTAAGTGTACCTGAATTTGCGTGGAGGAAGAATGGAAAAAAAGTAGGGAAACCCCCCCCCACACCCCAGACATCCTACTGAGATTCTAACCCCTATCTCCCCATCTTCCGCATTTCAATCTATTGCTAGAATTACGCCTTAGACAATGAGGCCATGGAATAGGGTCCGGTGTAATTACATGAGAAGGAAAGCCATTCGGGAAAAAACTACACCAAGCCAGGATTTGTACCCCGACCTCCTGGTCCACGAGAATTCAATCCAGATCAGGTTGGTGCTCTAGCCCACGTGCTCTCTTGTACGAGTTGGGGGCATAACCCATGTCGAAACCAAGATTAGGAGGGGGTGTTGCAAGGTTATTGGTGTGGTAACTATTTGAAAATTGTAATCGTTTTTGTGGACATTTTTAATTCAAGCTTATAGGTAGTTAATGTGTTATTTTATGTTGTGATTCAATTTAAAATTTCAATTTGTTTAATTGGGTCTATGAGCGGTGTTGATACGACAAAATTGCGTGGCTACTAAGGGCATACCAAGCTGTATTTTTATCCAACACCCCCTCCAACCTTCTTCAGTGGCCCCTATAGACAGGCGCTACTCTCGCAATAGACTACTAGACTGCCGAGGATGGGGTGGTTGGGTCTCGATCCCAGTTGGATGTACTAAGGTTGGTTTTTTCCTAAATGGTTTCCCACGCTCCCTACACTCAGATGCGGGTACACTTCTTATAAATTCAACCTTCCTAATCACTAACACTTTAGTGTAATTAGTACATAGTGGTATAACTCAAATGCGTAGTAAGAAGCAGTGCTACTAAAACAAAGAAATACCCGCCTCCACATTAATATAAAACTGTGTATCTCGGTTTTTTTATAAGGTTCCTCCGAGTTGTTTTTTTATCTAGATCTCTAACCTTAAAATTAAGGGTAGGTTACTGTTGGATGAAAAGAGAAAAGATCGATTTTATTGAAATCAATTTTTAACGATTTTGATTAAAAACCATATCTACGCATCGTTTAACATACAAACAAAATGGTACATCAAATTTTTCGATAAAAATGACTTTGAGGGTACTTTGTGTTATGACTACATTTCCTTCATACTCGCAACACGCTTAACATAAGATACAAAATAACTTATCACTGTAAGTTATACTACTATTATACATAAAAATATTTTACTAGACATACACATTTATAAAACCAATTTTTATTAGCTATAAGCAAATATATTTTAAAAAAATTTTTTGAGTTCTTTGAAATCTGAAATTGATGCTATGTTCTTTCGTGAAATGTGATATTTTTCCATTACGTTTCTGCAACAATGAATATTAGGTCTATTTAATTTCACATATCTTACAAGCCATAAGTAATGTACCCAGTTTTATATAAAGGAGAGTGACATACCATTTATTTAAAATATGATGAAACTGCTGTTTCACACTCATTTCAATTACGTTGTTTTTTTTAGAGTAAAATATAAAGAAACTTATCATGATGAGACAGCATGTTTGAGCTGTATTGCCTATCTATGTTTTATCTGTGGAGTGAGACAAACAATGTCCTCTAACTTTCTTATGATTTAGACATTTTCTTTCATTGACTCAATTATATTTACAACGGTTTATTTTAGATTTCACTGGTTGGATAAAATAAGCGGAAAAGCTTAATTTTCCAACATTGGTATTATTTTTTTAAACTTCAACAAAGTTAGCTATAATTATTTAATTTTTTACCCACTTCGGTGGCGTAATTAGCTAATTCGCTGGTTTCATGTTGATCTAGACTGCTGAGGACAAGGAGATCAAGGTTCGAATCTCGGTCGGGTGAACTGGGGGTGGTTTTCCCTAAATGGCTTTCCACTCTCCCTCAACACAAATGTGGGTTCACTTCCTCTAAATTCAACCTTCCCAATTACCAGCCCACCATTTGTGTAATTAGTACTTAAGCATATAACCTGCAGGGGTAGTAAGACGCGGTGCTATAATTTAATTTTTATCTATGCACTACCTAAACCGATTGATTATATCAGCACACAACGTATGAACTAACTTAAATCTAAAACACACACAACATCCAGCCCCCAGCCGTTAATTCATCACTGCACAAGGGTCAAACCACATTTAGACAACAATAGATTTTTCGGCCATGCCAAGTATCAAGTCAAAGACCCTTAGCTAAGCATACAAACACGCTACTGACTGAACTAAGGTGTCCGACTTTGTTCACAATCCTTCTTTAGTTGCTATATATAAATACTATAAATTCACATTTAGTTAAGTTAGAGAGTTTTTCAACATGGTTTGAGGTAAGATTAAAATGAAGAATTTTTTTTAAGAATATAAATATAAATATTTTAAATTCCATGATCAACATTATTTTTCTAATGTAACACATTAGAATTATAAAAAACTCTCCATAAAAAAACTTAAAGTGTGCCTCGATTAGAGTCTTACTCAATGGGCCGATTAGTGAACATGATTGAAAATCTCTGAACTAGGTGGTTAAGTAATGGTCTAAGTGAACTAGGTGGTTAAGTAATGGTCTAAGTTTGGGCTGTTAGGTTTTCTTGTAATTTTGTTTGAGCCAAACCACTACCAACATGGTTCCAAAACAAAATTAAAATTTGATATTTTTTATTTATTGAGATTGGATAGATTTTTAATCCTTGAATCTTCATTTCCTTTAAGGATTCGAAGAAACTATCCTTAATTATCAGAATTATTTTCAATCAGAGTGTTAAGTCTTGGATATTCAAACTTGTTCATGTTGAATTCATTTCTACTCTTAAAAACTGCCAATGTAAAGAAACATGTGAGGCACATTGTGTATAAAAACCTATAGACTTTGACTTTGCTCTTATCAGAAGATAAGAATGATATGAAAACCTACATTCTATCACCTTGTCAAGGTTATGGATCTAATACCAACATACATGTTCACTTAAAAGACATCATTAATAGGGTTCGGCTTTTTAAAGCCCTGAAAACTGTGAAAAATAAAAAATAAAGAATTCCTGTAACATCTCAAAAAAGTCATATAGAATAAAAAATATGTTCTATAAACGCTTTTTCAAATACTGATGCTGATTGAAAATCACGGTATCTTCACATGATTAACTTATCCACCCAGAGCCTTATTTCAGTTGTTCCTCTCGAAGGACAGACAGAATCTTGCAGTGTGTTAAGTTGACGAGATAAATCCTCTCGCTAGTCACTAGTGTGACTTCAGATTTAACAACTCATATCTTTACAAATTGGCTGTTTCCATTATTATGTACTGGATGCAAGTGACACGTATGTTTACAAATTAGGGGTTCAGTGGCAAAATGTTAAAAAATGTTACCAAATGCTTGTACTGTACTATACAACAAAGCACTCCCTGACCCTAATTAATTCAATATACAGGGTGGGGCCTAAACAATTAAACGATCTATGCTGAGGAAAGTGATGGACAACTTTCTGAGGTTTGCCAGACGTCCGGTGGAACTCACCTGAGTGACATTATCTTCAAAAAGTGAAAAATTGTAGTAAATAGTTTGCTTTTATTTAGCTAGTGGATATTTACTTTTCAATTAAAGTGTTAATTTTAAAGTTACTAATTGTCTAATTATTAGGGCCACATACTATATACATATATGTATGGTGCTAAAACAATTATAATAATAGTAACTTGAAAATTAACACATATATATATATATATATACTAAAAAGCACTCTTCAACACTAATTTTTCCAACATATATAATTAGGCCCTATATACACACTGAAAAGTACCCTAACCACAACTTTTTCAAAATATGTATTCACTATACCTAAACTGAAAAAAGTCCCCTCTGGCCCAAATTTTAACCATATATACATATGTATAGTGAGAGAAAGAGCAAGATTTGTACAAAGAAAGATAATATTTCTTTTAAAAAATTGTTTTTTATTTATGTACGTTTTGTTTGCCCTGTAAGATAGCAGACTTACTTTGAAGGATTACACTGTGGTACAGCTTATAAAATAGGGTTATAGTGTAAATCTGTTGAGGTAAGACACCTTTCAGGGTGAACTGAGCGTATATCAAGTTTAGATGAAAACTTTTAAACAAAATATGTTTTAAAACTGTATTTTAAGATGAAAATGTATGCCAAAGGAAGATAAAATTATTATCAGCTTTGTCCTGCTGGGTGGCTAGTCAAAGTTTGTCCTATAAGCTTGATAAATCGATTGATTCTAAAGCTATCAATAACAGAGAGACAAGGTAATCATATTGCAATTTTTATAATAAACATATTTTTATTAAATACTCTTATCAATAAAATTTACACCAATATTATTTTATGACTGTTTTTAATTCCCAACATTATTACCATCACGTTTTAAACAAATATTATTTTGTGAATGTTTTTACCATCAATACTTTTCTCCTATAGGTCTGATAGTTATCTCATGTACCTGAAAAATAAAATTAAGGTTTGTAATACAAGCAATTAAGTTCTTTTAATATAATCTAACATTAATCACCCAAAATCGTACTAAACATATCTTAAAATATTAGCAGTGTTATATTTAATATAAATACAAAATAAGTCTTAAGAATTTTTAACATATTAACTAAATAAAATACTAAATGATGTAGATATTTGAAAGGTCACAACGTGTGTTATTTAAATTATCTATCATCTAATTTAATGTATAAAATGTAGTTACATTTACCAAATAATTAAATACATTAATTTTTCAGGCAAATATTACAATTAAGCTGGGGTGGAAGAAAATATTAATACTTTTGTGGTTTTTATGGCAAAGATTTTTTCGGCATGAAATAGAAAAAAACATTGCTTTAGAAATTGATTTAATTTAATTTAATTCTATACACATGGTAATATCAACAGTTCTTGAATATCTGTTATGAACATAAAGGAATTTGATCATTCTTCTAAATGAAGAGGAAAAGTTATCAAATTCCAGAATACCTATGACAAATTTTCAAGAAATATTTTCTAGAAAATTAAACTAAAGGTATCTAACGAAACAATATTTTATTTATTGTGTTAAAATGAAGAATTTTAAAAATTTCAAAAATTTTGGGCCATAATTTGCATTAGCTTCTAGCCAATCAAAAGTTTGAATAAAACATCAACAAATTATCTTTATCAAAATATTTCATCAACATTATTAAAAAAATGAGTTTAATATCTATCAACTCCTTTTTTTTTTAAATTTATATGACACGTCAATATCATATTTTGAAAATTGCATTTGATTTATATGTATTCAAATTAATTTTGAAAACTAATTCATCTCGCTTATCTTACCTGAACATGTGGTGGTGTACTTAACACATACGTCACAGCGTTTGCAATGTCTTCAGCTTGAAGGAGTGGAAACTCGCCTTCAGGTATCGGACCTTGACCCGTGACAGATTTAACCATATCTGTATCCACACCACCAGGGCTAATACTCTAAAAAAATAAAAATAGAGTAATTCATCATATAAATATTTCAGAAATAATTTAAATAAACAAGTTTGGTTCCTATGTGCGGATATTTTTGTATTCTGAAAGAGAAAATAGGATTTCGTAAATATGTTTGCCTCTTTCATCAGTGTCAGATCATGACCTTTCTCAATGAAGCTTCCTGATTTAGATCTATTACATGGCTATAATTTAACTCTCCTATTACCTACATAGGAGGTCGTGTGATCTAACGTGTAGCTCTCATGTTAGAATGGACTGATGATAATAGGGAGATTGGGGTTTGAATACCCGTTGGGTTTGCTGAAGTTATTTTTCCCAAATGGTTTCTCATTGTGTCTCAAAGCAAATGTCGGTACACATCCTATAAAAGTCTACCTTTCTCATCCCTAATCATTTTACGTATTTAATGTATGCTTGTAGCCCAAAAGGATACTAAGACTCAATGAGGGGAAAAACTTCACTCTAGTGATACAAAAGATTAAGCTTAAAATTAAAAATGGAATATTTTGAGTTTAAATTCAGGCTATTATTATGGTTTATAACAAAAAGTAAAGGCCTACATAGATTATTGATAGTTTATATATCTATAAATAGATTTTTTTAATCAATCAAAACGTTCAACAACAAGGCATATTAGCAGTTGTATTAATATTAAAATTTAAGATAAGGAGATATTCACACGCATAAGTGCAAAGAAGAGTGTGTGAGGAAATCATAGAGATAAAATTGCATTTAAAAAAACCTCCCCCAATTCAATCGGCGAATGTTTGAACTTTTAACCTCCAAAATCTATTGTGAGCCTGATAGTGTAAACCTCTTGACCACCAATGAGGGAGTAAATAATGTAGTGGGCAAAAAAATGCATACTACCTGGCTGGGATAGCCATATTTATATTCACTAATAATGTAAGAGTGAGGAAAGTAGAATTTCGAGGAAATGTACCACCATTTTCATAGAAGATGATCTGGGAAGTAGAGTGAGAATTTTTTTTTTGTGAAATCACCTGTAGCAAACCCAACCACCTGCTTTGGTGGCCACATGGTTTAAGTCGTCACTCTCATGTTAGACTAGACTGTCGATTACAGGGAGATCAGGGTTCAATTCCCAGCCGAGTGTCCTGAGGGTGGTTTTCCCTCAATTTTCTTATCTCTATCCCTTTACACGCAAATGCGGGTACAATTTCTCTAAGTTCAACCTACTTCATCTTTGACACATTAGTGTATTTAATGAATCTTATGCGTAAAGCTCAAAAAGGTAGTAAGACGCAACCAAACAAACTCTGCTTACCCTGACAACACGCCATGCCACGCCACTGAAGAGCAGAGGCCTATTACGTACTAAAAACAGTGTAAAAAGTTGTCAATCTGTCAGTTCCTCACCGTGACCCTGATCTTGCTCCCCAGTTGCACCAGCTCCCGTCGTAGACCCTCGGTCAGAACAGTCACCGCGTGTTTGGAAGCAGTGTAGGGGACAAGTCCAGGGAAATTCACCAGGCTGTGGCCAGCCACGCTGCACAAATTATAATAAAGTCATGCTCAAAGTTGGTTGGATGGTAGCAGGGATAAAAAGAGACATATGGAGCCATCAGACATATGGCTCACATTTATATCGTTACTTTACTTTTACGCGATCGGGTACTGGTGATCGCGCGCTACTACAAGTCTTCTCCTCCACTCGGTCCTGTATTTTTCTCTTTGCCTCCAATTGACACCTATGCCTATCTTCATCAGTTCTCGCGGAACCCATCGCTTCATCTTTTCCTGGGTCTATTCAGTGGTCTCCTTCCACAGGGAACAAAATACAGTAGCTTTACGGGCCACTTATGGACGTTTATCCGCGTGACATGCCCTGTCCACACGAAGGCGTTTGCTACTCATCAGGCCCACGATGTTCGGACTGCTGTACATTTCTTCCAGATCTCGATTGTACTGGATCCATCATTCTCCCGTGATCACGTCTTGTATCGGACCGAAGATCTTCCTTAGAACTTTCCTTTCGAAAACGAGGAGATTGTTGTAGTCTTGTTTATGGGGACTCGACATCTCGCTACCGTACAGCACAACGGGTTGGATCAGCGTCCTGTACAGTTGCACTTTGAACAGTCTTGAGACTACAGGTTGCACGACTTTAGAAATTGGGTGAAACCGTTGTAACTGCGGTTTCCAGCTTTGATATTCACTTTGATTTCTTTCTCGCATGACGCATACTCTATAAAAATCGCCTACAGGTATTTGAACTCACATACCCGTTGTATGTTCGTTTCCAGACTCTCAGCGGCTAGAGGCGCCTCCCTGCAGAAACTCAGTTGGAGGTATCGGTCATTGCTTCGTTCACAAGAAGCCCCATCTTGCTCGCAGCTGCCTCCAGAGCATCACTCATCCACATCATCTCCTCCTTGGATCTGACCAACAGGGTGGAGTTCCTCCTCAGAAAAAAATATTTCTCAATGCTAAGACCCAACCTCAGAGCTGTAAAGGCTTCTTGTTTTTAACCCCGCTTCGGTCGAGACAGGAACCAATTATTATCAGCGAAAGGAAATTACCACCCGGTATTGGGTGAGAGAACCGGGATCCGGTGAAGGTGAGTACGAAGAAAATAACGTACTCTGACAGTCTCAATGAAAAGTTCATTGGGTCAAAAAAAACAAGAATAACAACAACGCCTGATTGATCTGGTTGCAAAAAAGTGTATTTAATGAAGAGAGATCCTTCCCGTCCGTACCAGCGTGTGGCCGCTGAAGAACTAGATTCTAACATCCACTTGTACGTGTGTCAAAATAACACGCATATTACCCGCTTCGGTGGCCGCATGATCTAAGGCAATACCCTCGCAGTAGACTGGACTGCCGATAATGGTAATATCGAGGTTCGAATCTCAGTTGGGTGCACTGAGGGTGGTTTTCCCCAAATGGTTTATCATTCATCCTCCAAACAAATGTGGGTACATTTCTTCTAAATATAGCATCCCTAATCCCTAAAATCATTCGTGTAATTAGTACATAAGCGTATAACTCAAACGTGTAGTTAGATGTGGTGCTAAGGGGGAAAAAAATTAAAAAAGCACGCATATTCCCAAACACTAAGGAGACATCCTTAAATTACCTAAGGTTTTTTGGGGGGTGCGGTTGGGGGGTGGGTATGCTTTAGTATTTTTATACGTTTTCTAACGTGGAGGGATGAGGTGTCAGACTCTCTTGGGGTTTTTATAAAGGTTTATGGTGAGAAATAACCTAAAATAATTTTTTTTTTCAGAAAATTCTGAAATGTTTTAATTTTATGCATTGAACTACCCCACTTTAATTACTAATTTTCCCTGTTTTATAAAATAATTGAAAGATAAGTTAATATTTTGCACAAAGATAGTTAATTACAATAAAGATGACAAGTGACTTTACGTTTCAATAATAATAAAAATAATAAAATTAAATAGTTAAACGAGTAGAATAATCTAATTTACAAATCGTAAAGAAAACTTAAGATAGACGATGGGAGGTGTTGAGGGGTCGAAAATCATGAAAACAAACAATCTTCTGTATTTAAGGATATCTTCTAAGGGCAGAGTGCGAACACAACACCAAAGTAAAGTCGCGTCCACTCATGCTCTGAAGAGAGTTGAACCGAGAATCCTCACCCCCGGCTCAAGCCAGTGGGAGTGTAAGTAGCCCGATATTGCACAGCGTAGAGGGTATGCCACGATGAAAACTATCGATGAAATCTCTCTTGAGCTACTGTGGATTCACACTTTCATCGAAAAACAAGGGTACAACTGAAACATGGTCACATGACGAGCTATGAACCAATAATATGAAATCAGCGCCAACCGAGTAGGTCGTTCAGCACTAGTCGAAAATATCTCAGCGTTGGCCATGTTTCTACATACAAATCTGCGTGGAAGAACCAAACAAATGTCAAAACCAACCTCTCTATATCCGTGCGCATGCGCACAAACCAACAGACTCTATACACGTAAGTTCCTGCGCAGACAGCTGCGTCTACTGCTATGAAATAATTTGAAATAACTCTTTAAATAAAAAGTGTGTGTTTTGTTCTCGTTCTGTGTGAATTGGTTTCACTTCAAAACACCGTAATTAGGAAACATCCATCATTACCACAACTTAAAAGATTGATTTAGCCACTAGAAAATTCAGGGGTAGCTTAAAGGCCTGGTCAAACCTAGCGGCCGCCCAGGGTGCCAACTCGAGGGAGGTGCCAAACAGAGCACCAAACTTATGTAACCTATTCTGGGTGTGATTAAAAAAAAATCTCTAAGCCAAACCTAATAAATCCACACTTAACCCAACCTGGGCGAAATAGTTGAGTTTGTAAGTATAACAATAGTTCACTTTTTGGTAATAATTTTGTGTTTAGGATATAGTGCCACTGTTAAAAAAATTTACATCCGCTATCTTGTAAAAATTTTTTCCTAAAACTCTTTTATGTAACTATCTCGAAAACTGTTCTTTATATCCAAGTGTTTGCTATAATAAAAAATGAAGCAGATAAGATTGTCTTTAAAATATGCTATTATAGTGTTTTTAGTGGGTTTTTTGGGGGGAGGGGGGGTTTGGTTTTTTGTAATCGTCAAAGTTTTCATACACACTTGCAGTGAAACGTTTGCGTATAATTACCATTTGTGGAATTTTCCTTCAGATTATTTTCCTATTTACGCTCAGGGTTCAGGTTTGAAGTTATGTTTGGGGATTATTTACTTTCATGCCCAGCAGCCAAGGCTACGTTAGGCTTAGGGATTATTTTTTATATGTTCCTATTGTCCCCGATTTCATAGGGGTGCCAAAAACAATCTCGTCCGGGCAAAACATTTCCCTTGGGCCACCCCTGAGAAAATTATATCTAATGATAACCAGTTGTTTTAAGTTTGTCTTGTAAAGCATCAACATAAATGTCTGCTTGCATGTGGATTGCTGCACCACTCATGCAATTTTTGGCCAACTTATGAATTAAGCGTTTGCCAGTCTAATGACGGAAATAATTTCCAGCCCAAACATTCACATCCTTGTCTCGTGTGTTAACTATTGACTAGGTAGAGATGCTAATAAAACTACCAATTTACAACAAACTGTGGCACCGATATTACCTGTTGATGTGTATTATGTGTCCATCGTCCACTCCTTTCTCCTTCATCAACTTGAAGGCTTCTCTGGTGCTAATGCTGAGTCCTAGGACGTTTAAGTCGAAAATCTGTTTCCAATGGGAAGTCTCTCCTCCTGTGTGGTTATAAAAAACATAATTAGAAAAATAGCAATGACTCCTGTATTTTAACAGAGTGACAGCACCATCGGGGGTTGGATGATCTAACGTGGTGTTTCTCAAAAATTTTAGAACTGTGACCCAATTTTTAGAACGACAAGCTTTCGTGACCCACCTAGCTTTAATAAAAATTAGGGAGGGGGTGGGGTAGTTATTTATTTTACCTTTTTTTAAATGTATCCGTGTCTGTATGTGCCTTATTCTTCCTTTTCTTTTTGTGTTCCCATTTTTCATGATTTTCTGTTACCGGTAACAAATAAAACAAACAAAAAAAGTTTCCAGCATCCACCAAAAAATGGCTCTCGGCCCACCAGCTGGTCGCAAACCACAGTATGTGAATCCTCTGGTCTAACTAGTTTGACTGGATTGCTGCTGATGGGGAGATCGAAGTTCGAATCTATTTCGAGTGCACTGGAGTAGTTTTAAACAGGTGATACTGTGGTTTTCACATCCTCTCTGGGAGCTAGTACGGGTGTACATACTCCCCACTACCTACCCTTAGGACTAGGTTCAACCGGAAATAGCCATGCTGTTAGCTTAAAAAACAACTTATATCGCACCTGTTAGCATACTCAAATGAAGAACTCCGGCGTTGTTAACGAGTACGTCAATCCTACCCAGGTTCTTCTTGACCCAGTCAAATGCGGCCAGGATATCTTCCTCTTTGGTTAAATCACCCTTCAGCGCATGTAACTTACCAGGGGCACCTTTTAGCTCTGCAGATAGTTCCTGAAATATAGGTTAAAAGTATAAGTTTTAAATCTAGTGTTTATGACACGTTATATTTGAAAAAGTAAATTTTTGGAAATTAGTATGATTGATTATATTTTACCGAACAACGTTGTAAATTATAGCCAGAATTATAATTTTTATGGGCCCTGTCATTACAAAATAAAGGTTGTGAAAAATGCAGTTTATAAACTCTTTCAAATCAATAAGTTGACTCCTTCATCGGTGGTCCCATAGTCTAAGGCCTTAGGCTCTCAATTAAAAGCTAAATTATCGTTTATAAGAAGGTTGAGGTTTGAATCTCGTTTGGATGTGCTAGGGTTAAATTACTTTACATGGGATGTAAAGTTGCAATTTTCTCATCCCGCTTCATACTAATGCGGGTGCACTACTTCTGACCATCGTTCTCATCCCTAGTTTATATTTTCATTTATTTGGTTTATGGAGGGAGCGGGTCTAATGCTCTAGATCTGACCATTAGAACTTATCCTACCTCTGCTCTCCTGGCCTATGAAGGAATTCATTTCTGAGCTGGGGACACCATTAAGGCGGATTTCATTATCCACAGATGGTCTCTGTGCCAGAGAGACTGATTCTTGCATCGGTTACCTACAGGTGCTGCGGGTGCTACAGGTGCTGCGAACTGGCATACCTCCGTCAGACTACTTTCGTTATAACTTATAAGTAGTACACAGGGCTGGACCAAAAGCCCACGTCACAAGCTTGATCGAGGCGACGGCTCAGAAATGGGTTGGATTCTGTGGGGCAGTAAGTTTAATCGCCTACGAGTGATGGCGTTGGCAGCGTGGTGGGGTTCGAGCCTTTGGGTCCGGGCTCCTGAGACTCTGGGCCTTCGGGCTTCGGCTCTTGGGGTTTTGGGTCTGTAGGCCTGGGACTCGCCATTCGTGCGGTGAGCCGTTTTAGAATTCCGGTGCTAACCCGGACAGTTAGTAGTGCATGGGCTACATCATGGGTGCCTCCACTCGTACGCGCGAGGAGTAGGGAACTACTTTCCCCACGTACAATGGGCGTAGCCCCATTCCCCTACACACGGAAAGAGTGGAGATCGCAAGGTCGCTTCTGTGAGCGGAAGTAAATAGCTCCGGCTACCACCCTGGATATGTGGGAGGCACGTAGTCCCCCTGTGTCAGTCCAACCAGTGAGTGACTGGAAGGGGATAAGGAGTTAATCCTCGCCTCCCTGGGTATCCGGCCTGAACCGGATCATCCCACCCTTCGGGGTGCGGGGGTTGGAGCTTTTTAGGTACCGACCTAGAAACTGCCCTGGGCCACGATATCCAGGGGCGTGTGGCGCCACTTATAGTGTTGAGACCATAACACGTTAAAGATATCCCCAGATGGTAGGATGATACGTGATAATGATGATGGTGGAAGGCAGAGGGGACATAGTTTTAGGCGTGGGTTCCGAACCACGGTGGGGGCCTGGAATCCCACACATTCACAAAGCGTGAAAGCACACACTTTGCCAGAGGTGAAGGAAGGGTTTGGTAATCAGATAAATCTATGCCAGGACCGGTATTTGAGCCCCAGATCCTTAACACAGAAGTCTGACACCTTACCCCTAGACCACCAGGTACCCTTATTTAGGATATTTAACGTGCACTTTCTGAATTGATTGATTATTTCAGCACATGACTTATAAAATAACTTAAATATGCAACAGACACAACATCCAGCTCCCGGGCAGTTAATTCACCACTGTGGAAAGGAAAACCCACATTTCACCAATGATACATTTTTCGGTCATGTCAGGAATCTAACCAGGCACCCTTAGCTCAGTGGACAGACACGCTACCGACTGAGCTAAGGTGTTGGACCCTATATTACAAATCGATATGTGGATCAACCCTTGTGTTATTATTATTAGCACCGCTTCTTACTACCCGTTCGGGTTATACGCACTTACGCTAATGTGTAACGGTAGGGTGATTGTGAGATGAAATGGAGGACCTACAGTTTAACGTGGGATCCGAACCACGGTGGAGGCCTGGCATTCCACACATTCACAAGTTGTGATTAATATACGTCTTGTCAGAGGTGAAGGAAGGGTTTGGCAATCAGATAAATCCGTGCCGGGACCGAGGATTGAACCCCGGACCCCCAGCACAGAAGACTGACACCTTACCCCTAGACCACCAGGTCACCCAACCCTTGTGTTAAAACGTATGAGCTGAAACATCCCCCTAAAATACTAAATGATAACATATATAAGTCGCACTTAACGCCGAAACACGGTTAATTGTTTTGATGGAAAATCATTTGTTTCTGCGCATGCGTCAGCTTGACCTCCAGCTTATCGCATGGGTGATAAGTTTCGTACCTAATTTTTTAATCCTCCTCAAGAAAATATTTCAGGTACGATGGAGATCATAGCTGATCTCGTCCCCATGTTGTTGAATCAGGGAAATATCAATGACACTATTCTTCCCCAAAAAGTAATGACCAGGATTTATTTATTATTATTTAACCTCCTCCACTATCCTCATCCCTTTATAAACCAAAGAGTTTCCTGGGTACTTTGTTTTTAAATACCCCACATTGTTTTGTGTACTCTGAGTTTTACATTTATTTACAATTTCAGGCGAGATATTAAGAATACGCTGACCTAGTAATAGCATGCAACTGGAACTTTATTATTTCTAAAATTACCTTTACTTCATACCATTTTTCGCTAGATCAAAATTATTATTTTATTCGTTCATTGTGCACAAATTCGAAATCAAAAGCAACTTAAAAAGTTAAAACATTTCCTGCTAAAATAATAATATTGTAGACAATGTTGATGTTCGTGTCACTCCCCCTTATTTGTTTTCATGTATCATTTCTCATAATTTAATGGTATGGCTATGTATTATTTCTCAATTTAATAGTGTGTTAAAATGTATTATTCCTTATAGTGTGACAGAAAGAGTTTGTGAGAGAGAGAGAGAGAAAGAGTTTGTAAGAGAGAGAGAGAAAATATGTGAAGAATATTTCCCGTACACTCAGGTCGGTTATTTGTAGGACAAGCCGTCCTTATATCTACCTACACTAGGGGTAGAAATTACTAGGGTAGGATTAGTTTACAAAATATGTAAAAGTAACTGTCGATGTCAAAATCACCAATTAAAAAGGAAAAGTCAAAAATAAGACTCACTTCTTGTTCTTATCTTTAATGTAGTAACCCAACACAGCCGTAATAAATTGAAAGCGAGAACATTTTCCATACCTATATTCATACAACAGATTTTCAAGAAATGTCATCTTTTTTTTCTTACATTGACTGGTATATGAATTACACTATTTCTCTTAATATGTGTGTAAATTTGAAGATTTCACCCATTGGTCAAGCCAACCTCGTTTGTAGCCTTGTAATCAGTGGACAAGCCTAACATTTGGACCTTCTTCTACAAAGCTTGGGTAAAGTGAAAACGACACCCCGAAAACTGTAGTGTTAAGCCAAATGTTTTGCATTTCATTGTGAATGGTTTGTTCAAAGTCCACAACGATCTCACGGTGTTGTAAGAGCTGTAGAAGTTCTGAACAAAATTCACTAATTGCTTTAAAATATTTAGTGTAGGTTGCTGCTTCTTTATTGTTTTTTAAGAGGCAAAATATCAAGGGGATAATCGATCCGTTAAAATATTCATGAAGAGTGAATGATTGGAAGAAATATTTTAGACAATATTCAAATGTTCTATCAATATAAACAAGTTTGTGAATCCATTAAAAAATTTAAGGTTATAAGAAGTTCAAAAAAAAATCAATCAATTATCCACCGATCTATTCGCAAAAACAAAATCCTTACCTCTCTTGGATAGCTGTGACATTTGAGCAACTGCGGTGTGAACTTCATTAATGTTAGTCGGAAGTTTTGCCATAATAACCTCCCGTCTCGCGTCACACACATTCTCTCATACTTTTTACATCGTTCAACCGTCGATCCTAGGTTTCATCAACACAGGATATAATTTTTATTAGCGGTTCCCTTACGTTTTATATGGCTTTCCATTTGGAAGTAGCATTTACTTTTTTTCTAGTTAGTGTACGTTCGTCATAAGGTCCAAGAGTGTGGTGGTTATTATGACCCTACCATCAGAATCGTCTAGAATATAACAAATGTTAAAACCTTAGAAACCTAGTTGCAATCAATAGGCCAAGATCAGGTAAAGAAAAAGTTAGATGCGAACCCAGCCATTGTGTTGTAACGATATTGATTTGTACCGCTCTAATATATTTAATAAGTCATGGATGAAGGTATTTTTCTTTAAAGTATCGTATGTAAATTATCCTTTTAAGACTTCATCCATGGAGAATCACGCGCTTTTTGATTGGTTGGTTTTGACACTGGTCACGAGAGGTCCAAGGGGCAAGGGGCATGTCATATATAAGCTGTGTGTGCGTATGAATATAGAGAGTGTGCCGACGACACAAAGAGAGTAATCACAAAAACAGAGTAGACATACATCCAGAGTGTGGTGGCGACATAAACCTAGAGTACATAATTTGTATTTCAAGTAAAAGTGTATAATAAGATAAAATCACTCCAATAAATCGTTTGCAACATTAATAGTTGTATTTATTTAAATAAAACAAACTGTAACATAATAATTGGCGCTCAACCACGGAGCTATAAAAAACAATTATATCACAAACATTCCATAACATCATAATTGACTCCCAATCGCTGGACAATTAAATAATAATTCCGTAATATCATAATTGACTCCCAATCGCGGGACAATTATATCACAATAATTTCTTATCGTCATAATTGGCGCTCGACCACGGGGCTATAAAAACCAAATATATTACAATAATTCCGTATTATCATAGTGTTTAAATATTCTCCATACTTTCTGTCTACGCACCGCCACTTGCTTTCACAACTCGCTAAACCGGGATGTTTATTAAATTTAAGATTCTTCAAAAGAAGAAGGCTTTTGCCATGTTGGCTAGCTACAGTAGCCCCATGGCTTCTTTGGTGCTGACTGACAGCTGACGGCTTTGAAAAGCCACCAGACCAAATTATGTATCCCTACGCCGAACCAAATGATCTGCAAAAAACATGTGTTTAGCAGCTGTTACTTCTGACAGTCAAAATGTAGGTATATATCTAAATGTTGAGTGTCAGAAGTCAGCTGTGAACTGTCAGTCAACACCAAAGAAGCCATGGAGCTACTGAACTTACATGATCATGATCATTTATTTCTACTAAAGTGAGATGAAAATACTGGGATGGACCGTGTTCGTGGAAAAGTTAAAACACTAGCAATTTCGGGACGAGCAGTTTTACACATAAAAAGTAAACATTTTCAACCTCGGGACGAGTCATGTTATTTAGTTTTAATAATCTCCTTATTTGGGACGAGTCATGTAGCTCCCATCGCATGCTTTTCAATGTTATCTGGTGTTCCTATCGTGGTCTCAAGATGTTTTGTTGTTTGTTAATAATGTTTTTCTTATACATTAATTTGTATCCCAAAAAACCTCATTGAAAATATTGAAACTAGGTTGCCTCTGAATTGTATTAGAATTTTGTCTATCTTATTATTTAGCACCGTGTCTTACTACCCGTTAAGATACGCTTAAGTAGACTACTAATTACGCTAATGGATTAGGAATTGGGAGGATTGAATTTAGAGGAAGTGAACCCGCATTTGCGTGGAGGGAGAGTGGAAAACTTCACCCGACCGAGATTCGAACCTCGATCTCCCCATCCTCGGCGGTCGAGCTCAACACGACTAGCGCGTTAGCCAACTAGGCCACCGTGGCGGTTGAATTTAGAGTAAATGAACCCGCATTTTCGTGGAGGGAGAGTGGAAAACCATTTAAGAAAAATCAGCCCCAGTTCACCCGACTAAGATTCTAACTTCAATCTCCCCGTCATCGAAAGTCTACGAATGTAATAGATTATAGTTTTGGGAAGAAATAGGGAAATAAACGAGGGCAAAAAAGTAAGCCACAACAGAGACAGTTTGCTAAGCCAGTGAATTGTTCTGTTTCGAAATAATTAAAAATCTTCTCTAAAAAGCAGTGAAGGGCATTGCACCAAAACGAGTTTGGTCAACACTTCCACAATTTAAGAAAAAATTGTTTTTAAGAATAAAAATGTTTCCGCTAGAAACCAAAATATGCCTTTTTTTTACTTCTTAATATTTTGTCTAACCAGTTTACGCCCACCAAAAAAAGGGCAAAGTTTCTGAATGTCATTATTTTTCGAAATTAAATTTAAACGAAGAACAATTTAATTAACATGTATGTGTGTGTTGACACATTTTTGGATGTAACTATTTATGAGTATTTATAAAAATGTTCAAAAATAACTTTAATTTTTTTTTTACATATTTACAAAATATTTATGTATTTGTAGTAACGTCTAATATGTATTTGAACACTTGAAAACTTTGGTAAGCCCGCTTCGGTGGTCGAATGGTCACTTTCCCTGTCGGATGTACAGAAAGCGGTTTTCCCTTAATGGTTTTCCACTCTCATTCCACACGAATGAGGATGCACTTCCTGTAAATTCAACTTTCCTAAACCATAGCACATTAGTATGATTACCCGCCTCGGTGACGTAGTTAGCTCACGTGCTAGTTTCGTGTTGAGCTAGACTTCCAAGGACGGGGAGATCGAGTTTCGAATCTCACTTGGATGAACTGTGGGTGGTTTTTCCTAAATGGTTTTCCACTCTCCTTCCACGCAAATACGGGTTCACTTCCTCTATATTCAACATTTCCAATTCCTAACCCATTAGCGTAATTAGTACATAGGCGTATAACCCGGACGGGTAGTAAGACGCAGTGCTAAGTATGTAAGTATTAGGATGATTAGTGCATACGCGTATACGAGCAGTAAGGGGTCATCCATAAACCGGGTAGCGCTTTTCTTACCTTTATTGAACCCCTCTACACCCCCGCCTATGTAACACCATTTATACATTATTTATCCTGGCCCAAAACCTCTAAACTGTAGGTGACCTGGCAGTCCAGGGGTAAGAAGTCTGACTTCTGTGCTGAGGGTCCGGGGTTCAATCCTCGGTCCCGGCACAGACTTATCTGATCGCCAAACCCTTCCTTCACCTCTGACAAGACGTGTGTTAATCACAACTTGTGAATGTGTTGAATGCCAGGCTTCCACCGTGGTTCGGATTCCACGTTTAAACTGTAGGTCCTCCATTTCATCTCACAATCACCCTACCATTACACATTAGCGTAAGTGCTTATAACCTGAACGGGTAGTAAGACGCGGTGCTAATAATAGTGGTAATAATAATAATCTAAACTGTGTTACGTAACTTTTTACACAAAGAGTGAATGTAATTATTTCATAGGTGATTTTATGTGACATTAAAAGGGGGACTTAGATTTAACACTACTCAGAATCGATAACTATCAATAAGTATATTTATTAACGGTGAAAACACTATATTTTTATTTTTTCAACAATGGAAAGAATAAGATGTGTGGTGTTAAATCTGTGATGTACCCCCATGTAACATTTTACACCCGCTTCGGTGGCCGCATGGTCTAACGCGCTACTCTCACAGTAGGCTGGACTGCTGATGACGGGGATATAGAGGTTCGAATCTCGGTCGGGTGTTCTGGGGAGGTTTTTCCCAAAATGGTTTTCCATTCTCCCTCCACGCAAGTGCGGGTACACTTCCTATTAATATAACCTTCTTAAATACCTAAAACCATCAGCGTAATTAGTACATAAGCGTACAACCCGAACGGTTAATAAGACACAGTGATAAAAAAAACATGTAGACCAGGTGTGTCTAACCCGCAGCCTGGCAGATCAAATTGAAATACTTCAAACCGCAGAAATAAACAACAAATTTGGCTCCTGTTTTTATTATATTAGTCCACTAACTCATAATTATATATTTCCCCAGGACAATTCCCCAAGAATTTATTCGGCCTTCAGTCATGTAATGGGTGAAAATGCCTTATGTAGACCCCCAAATTGTTAACTTCGTTATGGATGACCCCTACGGTGCTAAAAAAAATTGCTAAAAAAATTCAATATTTATTATTTATTTGAGGTATTTAACGTGAACTTTCTGAGCCGGCTGATTATATACTGTATTAACGAGAAAGGGCCTACCAATTTTTCCGGGTAAGGAAAACAGAAATTCCAAGATCCAGGGTTCTTCAACATGCCACAATCGACATGGGACCGACGGACGGTTTTAATTCCCCTCCGAATGGAAGCTGTGCTACGGTTTTTATCGTTCAAGGACAATCCGTTGATACCGGCTGGGTTTGAACCCACGAGCATCGGGTCCTGTGGCGAGCACTTTATCCCAAGACCACCAAGGTCAAAAAAAAAAAAATACAACTAAAAAGAACTACTGAGTTTTAACCTCAAAGCAATACACACTTTAGGTTATAGGTTAGAAAGATTCGTGCAATACATGCGTAGCCGTTAATTTTATGTAATAATATTTTTTGTGGATTAATTATGTGAGAAGGTGTGTAAACTTAACTTTACCAATGGAAATAATGTAGTTTCATTATTAACGACACTTTCTGCAACGCTAAACAAGCAAGATAGTGCGTCATAGAATATTCTGGTTCGCCTTCAACGTAGTGATCAGCGCTCAGATACCAATCAGTAGTACTAACTTTTTTTTTTTCCTTTATTGGTTTCGCACTCCACCTAATGCCGGGATCACGATCAACTTAGCGTTAACTTAACGTATGTGTGATCACGATTCACGTAACTTGAACGTAACAACTCGAGCCAAACATCTTCATTCTCGAGTATGATCTGTACTAGTTTTACAGTGATGATCTGTGAATGTTTATAGTTTTCAATCGATATAATAAATATCTATTACAAAATTTTTTTGATAAATGTAATTATTTTGTTTCAATGTCTGATCACTAGAACTTACGCTAAAGAGTAAACATTAGTCATAATACCAACAAATGAGTTACTAAACATCCCTGATGACGTCACTCGCATAATGATTGGCTGGCTAGATCACGTGATACCCTTCAAGTAACGTAAAGTAAAGTAAAAGACCTCCCAGGACATCTCTTACGTTAAGTTAATTGCAAGTCAACGTTAAGTTAACTGCATCGTGATCGCTTTTATTTAAACACACAAGGAGGTTATTTACGTTAAGTTACGTTAAGTTACGTTAAGTTAAGTTTAAGTTGATCGTTATCCCGGCATAACTACGGGTACATTTCCTATAAATTTCACCTTTCTCTTCCTTCTATACCATTAGTGTTTTTGAGTGCGTATATCATTGGTAGTTGGTAAGTTGCAGAGCGAAGTAAATAAATATGAGTCGTCTTACCAAGATGGAAAATAGCCGCGTCATGTTTATTGCTTATCTAAATCCCAGGGCTTGGAGTAAAGCCAAGCATAAGTACAGACGTTTCAGGAGATTAGTGCAAATCCATAGCACAAGACCATTTTTTCAAGACCTCACCCAACTATTTTAAGACACCGACAGCCGAGCCTGTCAAATAGGCCTAGCGTCCCTACATAAATCTATTATGGTAAATTGTATAATATTAATTGCATTTTGGTTCTATAAGCATTCCTATAAAAAAAAATGGGGGGGGAGCATTAGATTATAAAAAATAGTATTTAAGAGGGGCAGTGGCTTACCCCAAGACCATAAATAATTTTAATAAAAAATCCACTTCGGTGGCTGCATGATCTAACGAGCGACTCTCGTGTTAGACTAAACTCCCGATGATGGGGAGATCAAGGTTTAAATCCCACTCTGGTGTTCTGAGTTTTTTTCAAAATGGTTTTACAAGCTCCCTACATACAAGTGCGGGTAATTTTCCTCTAAATGTAGCCTTCCTAATCCCTAAGACCGCTAGCGTAATTAGTACATAAGCGTATGGTCCAAACGGGTAGTAAGATGCCGTGCTAAAAAAAACTTAAATACATTATACACCTCTCTAAACTATGGTAAATTCACGGGTGTGGCAAAGAAAACATTAAGTTTTATATATATTGCATATTATATATAATATATAGCCTCCCCCGCAAACCAAACTTTAGTTAAGAAAAGCAAATAAAACACATATGGGGATATAAATAGCATAGTAGCCTCACACGTATGAGAGTTTGTAAGATAAACCGTACCGCCAGATTACTCACCTCTACGAGCTCAGCCCTGCGAGCCAAACCCACCACGATGAGCCCATTTTTGACCAGTTCCCGGACAATGGCAGCTCCAATCCCAACACTTGCTCCTGTCACCAAAGCGACACGTCCTGACCAACGCTCCATCGTAAACTGACTGACCGGGACTAGTTTGTCTGACGAATGATCGTGCAGAAAGAGACTCGTGTAGCCAGGACCAGGAACAAAAAACACTCGACAGTCACTTGTCTGCTCATCCGATTGGCCTTGTATCAGATTTGAAACGGAGGCTCAAAGCCCAAGGTCAAACTCATCACTATCACAACAAAACCATTTTTTTTTGTCGCTGTTTCTTAATACCTGTTTGGGCTAGAAGCCAACGTTTATATAAATTACTATGATGAACTTGAAATGAGGAAGGTAGAATTTCATAAGAAATTAATCTGCATTTTCATGGGAAGAAAATTTGGAGTCATTTAGGGGAAAAAATCTCCAGTGCAACCGAGTGGGATTCGAACCCCGATATTTCCGTCGCTCTTAATTCAGTCTAAATATGAAAATAACACGTTAGACCATGTGAAAACCGATGCGGATGATTATTTGTTTTATTTTAAGTCATTTATTTATGTAATATAGCATGTTAACTTACGTACATTCAGATTAAGTTAGTAAGAAAGGCTTTTGAAATCTACCAAAGTTACTAAAACCGTTTTCATATACGGTAATTCGTTAAGTCATGAGATCTGCAACCATGATTATTAATGGATAAAATCACTATCAAAAAAATAAAAATAATAATACTTGCTTCGGTGGCAGCATGGTCTAAGGCGTTACTATCATGATAGACTAGACCGCTGATGACAGGGAGATCGAGGTTCAAATATCGGTCAGATATACTGAGGGTGATTTTTCCAAAATGGTTTTTCTACCCTCCCTCCACGCCAATGCGGGTACACTTTCCATAAATATAACCTTCCTAATTACTAAAAACATTACAGTAATTAGTACATAAGCGTATGATCAGAACGGGTTGTAAGACACGGTGAAAAAAATTAATTGGTTTAATGTTGACAGCAAAACTTCATAATATGAATATATTATGTTCGTAACCACCAAACTTTTCTTCCTACCAGAATCAGAATAGTAATATGTATCGATAGAACAAATTAACTAAATGGTGTCCATTTTGTATATTTTTTAAAATGAAGCATGTTTTAATGAATAAACTGTTCAGTCAATTGTTTCAATATTTTACATTTCGTCACCCGAGAATGCAAGTGTTTTATCTCCAAAAGTGTTAAATTTGAGATATTTGGTGTTTACGTATATTTAGATTGCACATAGTTCACTTGCGTATAAATTTATACTATTGATTTACTTAAGAGGATACAAACTCGAGTTGTCATTTAGTAACATTGGTTTTACACACATGGTCAAACTTCAAAGCTCTTTTACACAAAAGTGGAAAATTGGACATAGAACACTTGCATTCTCGGGTGACGATTTATTCATTTGAATATCATAGGAAACTTCCTTATTAGTATGAGCCAGTAATATTATTATTAACACCTCGTCTTACTACCCGTGCGGGCTATACGCACTTACGCTAATGTTTAATGGTAGGGTGATTATGAGATGAAATGGATTACCTACAGTTTAACGTGGGATCCGAACCACGGTGGAGACCTGGCATTCCACACATTCACAAGTTGTGGTTAATACACGTCTTGTCAGAGGTGAAGGAAGGGTTTGGCAATCAGATAAAACTGTGCCGGTACCGAGGATTGAACCCCGTACCCCCAACACAGAAGTCCGACACCTTACCCCTAGACTGCCAGGTTACCCTGGTAAATAACACACAAAACTTGGGACACTGTACTTTCTTCAAAACAAAATTGAAAAAGGGGGGTGGGTGGGTGGGTGGTTGGTTCTCTAGATCTGGCCATTCGATCTTATCCTACCTCTGCTCTCCTGGCGTATGGGGGAACACATTTATGAGGTGGGGAAACCGGACACCATTAAGGCGAATGGTGAGGGTGGAAAGCAGAGCGGACCTATAGTTTAACGTGAGTTCCGAACCACGGTATGAGTTTGACATTCCACACACCTACAAAGCGTGAAAGCACAAACTTTGCCAAAGGTGAAGGAAGGGTTTGGTTATCAGATAAATCTGTGCTGGGACTGGGGTTTGATTCCCGGACCCTTAACACAGAAGCCTGACACCCTACCCATTAGACCATCAGGCTTATAAAACTTCTTTCACTCTAAAAGCCCATCAAGTTGTGACCTGGTGGTTGTTAAGGTGAGGATGTAGGGAACGCGAGAAAAGCTAATTTTTTTGAATTTTTTTGTAGCAAAACAATTTTTTGGCCAAAGTAAATAAAATATTGCTTCAATACAAAAATAGAGTTTAAATTTCTTCATATGGTGTCTTTAGACAGTTGTTGAATATCTATCATGAGTACAAGCGCCATTAGATGACAAACATTTTAAATAAAGAAAAAAAGTTGTCATTAAATTACAGGATATCCTTGACAGATATCCAATAACATGTCGAGGTCACCTAGTGAAAGAAAATTAAACCATGTTTGTACTGAAGCAATGTTTGATTTATTTTGACCATAACAATTTTTTAATATAAAAACTGCAAAAACACTGCCCTTAACCCGCGTTTCATGCACTCTCATCTTAAGAGTGAACTACTATACCTCAGGAACAACATCGATACTTTCAAGATATCAATGTTGAAGTTTCAATGTTTTCACCATCGATATTTTGTTGTTTTTGGTACAATGTTTTCGCCCTCATTCTTTTAGCACTATATCTTATCACCAGTTCAAGGTATATGAAATTGTACTAATGGTGAAGAATGAGAAGGTTTGAATTTTAGGAAATATATCTGAATTTTCGTGGGGGGGGGGAGAGAGAGTGGAAAACCATTTAGGAAAAAATAATTATATTTACACCTGACCGAGATTCAAACCTTGATCTCCCTGTCATCGGCGTTCCAGTATCTTATGAGAGTGACGCTTTAGACCATGCATATACTGAAGGGGATTATATTTGTTGATGAATGGTTTTCAACAACCGTTGTTTTGAATCGGTATTTGAGCCACCGTAATATATATTATGTACACTTAGTTTAGCCTGAAACTTAGACCACCTACCTTGCATTGTTCCACTATGCTGCAGTGGTTCAGAAACTTCTTAGTCACGTTAACCCTCTAGCCAGGGAACAGCTGATTCGCAGACCCCTTAATGTAGGTTAAATGATTACAAAAATTAATAATGATAAATTATAGGAAATTGTGGGGATAAATTAGTCATAATATATTTTAATGTAAATATAAATGAATATAAAATAAATGTGTGTATTATATTTGTACAATTTTAGGCATAATAATATTTTTTTAATAAATGTAAAAAAGAATTATAAGAAAATATATTATGTATTATATTTGTACATTTATAATCACTGATAATTTATGTAAAAAATAGAACTCCTTCTGTTATTTTGAAATATCGTTGAAATCCGCAGCAATTTTATCAACCATCTCTTTAAGTCTCATTCCACACCTAGACGATTTCATTTAACATTTTTTTTTTCATACCACAAATAGCAGAAAAGTTTCGCTCGCACAACTAAGTTGTTGGAAAAGACGTCAAATGTTTCAGTACTTTTTTCTGAAAGTTCTTTGTGCTGGTTGAAGAGAAAACTAATATAAAAGTGAGTTTACAAATGCGACTTTCAAAGATGTGGGCACAAGAGGTGTGGCCAACCCCCCCTATTTTTCCGTCCTCACTTTCTCACCGGGACTTAATATTGGAAGGCATCTTCATTGTGTTTGGTACATACCAGCGATTTACCCTTTTGTACATTTGTATAAGATATACAATATATATATGAAGGTATGTCACCCTGGGTGAGTCTCGGGGACCCATGGGGGACCATGGACCCCACTTTGATGATCTCTGCACGATGGTATAATTTGTAAGAAAGGGACATAGGGCTTGTTTCATAATGAGGTTTAGCACTCCTCAAGTGCGGTGCTATCCTAAACACAAGACGACACCTACCTATATCAGAATAGAATGGGTCAGTTATATAATATGTAAAACCAACCCACTCCATTCTAGTTTAGGTAAGTGTCATCTTGTATTTAGTGTAGCGCCGTACTTGAGGCGTACTAAGGCCGACTATGAAACTGGCCCATAGTATATATAGTCCAGTGGCATCATACTCAAATTAGTATAATTCGTGGTATTTTGCAGGCACAGTCTATAACAAATGTTTGCTTAAATATAGTCTATCTTTTTGTTTTTGCAGCGCTTCTTACTACTCTTAGGGACTATGCAATTTCAATCATTCTAGTGGGTAAGAGATGAGGAATGTTTAATTCAAAGGAAATCTAACTGCTTTTGAGCTAAGGGAACTTGGAAAACCATCTTGTTGAAAAACACCCTTTGAAAATCCGGTTAAAATTTGAACCCTGACCCCCCAGACACCGGCAAACTTAACCAGAAGAGCCTGTCGTTTGATCCACGTGTCCACCGATGTAGGTCTATATTAGCTATTAGATGATATGTATTTAAAATCATTTATATATGTTTAAAATACAGTTAATTCTGTTTAATTGGGGCACCAGTTAGCCGGGGCAGCCGTTTATTTGGGACAAAATTTGAATAACAGAAACAAAACAGATACTTAGCCCGAAAATTTCTCCGCTTATTAGATTTGAAATTGAAAGCAATGAAGGCAGTCCTTTATCGACATTAGATACCTGTGCTGACTTTGTTCAGTAACAGTCCCTAAAGAGAACACGTCAATATACACACTTGATAATTATTTTCAAAGTAAGAACCCTTATTGATAGTTAATGTATAACCTTTGCTTGACACAGTCATTATTTGACTGTATCATCATTTTACATTTGTACCTTTTATGTTTGTTTGCTTTTAGATTTAGTTATCTTTGAATAAATGTTTGTACCAATATAAATTAAACACAGTGTGCTTACTTTAAATGTCACATCCCTTTTATTTTAGTCATACCTTTTTTTTTCTCTGTTAGAATGTGTTTTTCAACTTCTTGGTTAAAATCTCGCTTAATTGAGCCAAATTGATCTAGCTTCGATGTGTCCCAATTATCTGGGATATACTGTACTTAAAAACTTAAATTTTCTCAGGCATTTTTGTGTTTAGTGAACCTACCCAATCTCAAAGCAGTATTTATTAATTTATGTAAATACAAATTCCCACCATCGGTTGGTGTTCAAAATTATAAAATATACAGCAAAGTTTGACCATTTTTAAGAGTCTTTTGTTATTCAAAAGAATGTACACACACTAAGAATTAAACTATAATTTTTTGTCTACGTACTGTACGTGTCTACATACCGGATAGTTATATAAGTATTCAAATATATCTCGCGTTTCGCATTCAGCCTATAAAGATACGGTGTTATTGGAGATATAATTGGTATTTATAGCCCAGTGATCGAGCGCCCATTATTACGATATTTTACTTGAATAAATACAACTGTTAATGTTGCACACGATTTATTGGAGTGATTTTATCTTCTTCTACAATTTTACTTGAAATACAGGTTATTTTCTGTGTATTCTTTATATTTAAGTTAGTAGTACTGTCGTGATATTACACGTACTCTAGGTTTATGTCGCCGGCACTGTGTGTTCATACGCACAAACAGCTTATATATTACCTACCCTTTGCCCCTTGGACCTCTCGTGACCAGTGTCAAAACCAACAAATCGAAAGAGTCCCTGCGACAGGTATCTTGACGGTTAGCTTCCTATTGGGTATAGGGAGCTGGTGTCTCTTGCTTGTTTGGTAAATACTACGAAGTTAAATTTTGAATAAAAAATAAATTTTAATGATGCAATCCTTCTACATTATTTCTGAAAATCGCGTGATTCTTCATGGATGAAGTCTTAAAAGGATAATTTACATACAATTTATTGAAGAAAAATACCTTCATCCATGACTTTTTAAATATATGAGAGCGGTCCAAATCAATATCGTTACAAGCCGTATAAAAAATCCTATATAAATAATATAAACATAAAGAACTATATATAAAAAATTCCCCCAGAATTTCTCCCCTTAGCCGCCACTGCGAGGAGCTATCAGATACTATAAGCTGTGCAACCTGGGAAAGAAATCCGTTAAAAAATACACAACTCTAGCTAATATTTGTCCGGTTAGTCAGTCGGTAAGCACTTAACTAACTGAGACCACTGAACCCAGGTTAGAGACTTAAAACAAATTATGAGAATTGACTCCCAAAATACCCCTTTATTACCTGTGTCCTATGCTCAGCATACTGCGGGATGATGAAGAAAGGTACACTATGAATAATAGCACAAGGAGAACACTATTCATTGGTTGGGAACCAGACAATATAAATCAATATTTTTACCATGTACAGTATACTACCTTGTAAATAAATAATAACAATAAATCTTTGTGTTTTATGTGTATTATATTAATTATTTTAACGTGTTATTTCCTAAATTAAAACGTTTGAGATAGATACAGGATAAAACTTAAAAACATAATCATCAACAACGATGACATTTAATCAACAATACTTGATAATCTTCTTGAAAAATGACATCTGGACATCACTTTAAAGAATATGATATCTAGATGCTTCTATAACGGTAATTAACAAAAATAGGCCTAATAACTTTGTTATTTAATCAATAATACTGAATAAGATTTGATCAATTTTATAATATAATATCTAAGTGGTTTTATAAGTGATTCGAAATATAATTAAAATTAAATAAACTTAGGGTTCCTTACTATTATGTTTGGCACAAATTTAAAGTATTAGTGAAAGAAAAGAAAATGAAAGCTCAAAAATCTGTCAAGAAATTTGAATGAATAATTCTTGTTTCTTTTGGTCCTGCATGTTTTTTTCAGCTATAACCATATAATTACAAGTTAATAAAATTAAATGTTTTCATAATCATCCAATAGCTGATGCTCATGTAAATAAATTATACTTGAAGTCCTAAGTTCAAGCTATGATTTGAAATATTGGTTGAGAACGGGAAAGTAAAAAAAAAAAAACTTGAAGGTTTGTTGATGAAAAAGTACTAATCTCACTTATTTACAAATCTAGTTTAAAATAACAGACAATAAAATGCTCACTTCACTTTACTCTTTAGGTTTTGTAGGCTATTGTTGAAAATATGACAGACACTTCTAGATGAAATAAAAACTCTCGCAGAGCTTTTGATATAATAATATTCCAATAATTGGCGAATAATATAGTACTATTTTGAAATGTGCTGGCATCACACGCACAGAAAAACTTAGCTCATTTTTAATTCAACAACAAAAGACGCTTCTTCTTCCTTTGTTTGTTTCTCTTTCCTCTTTGCTCGAGTAAGCAAGGAGATTCTCCAGCAACCCGTACAATACCAAGGTAAAGTTAACAACTAATGAGTATTTGTTGATCATTGCTACTAGTTGATATAGTCAGCGGTAGTCTTCTGTGACAGGGCCGCGTCTGGAGGGGAGGGGACCAAAGGGGGCAATTGCCACGGGCCTCACATTCTAGGGGGCCACATCTCCCCTCAAAAAATATTAAATTCAATTACAGTTATTATTCTTAATTAGCATCAAATAGTGTACAGATGATTAACAGCAATAAGTATTCGCTTAGTGATAGGATTCCATTCCAGAATCCTGAAAACCTTAACCTTATGTAATTTAAGATTTACGTTATTCGAGTAATGTGTTGTAGTACACTAGACTAGGCCATCATTGTGCTACCGCTGTCGGTCTACATCATTGATCTCTACAATATAATTGGATGGACATCTGTGGCTGAAATTTTCGAGCTGTCGTCTGCATACCATTGTGTAAGAGAAAAGGAAATTTTCTGGTATCTCTCTCTCTCTCTCTTACACCCATACAAGGCAATGTGGCATTTTGACATCGTCCATTAATTTGATTGAATATATGAGATACATCAATGTGTGAGTAGTTAAATCAAATAAATATATTAGTAAAAGCTTTGAAGAGCATATCAAAGTTAGAAACTGGTTAGTTTTTTCTTTAAATAAGTTGATGTAGCCTAATATATACGATGATTTTTGAAGGAAGCTCGCTTGTAAGGCTTTATCTTGTACCAGAAATCTACCCTATAGTTGTGTTTAGTTAGGATAAAAGACCTTCCAGAAGGAAATTTTTATTTCCGTTCTAAATATCCGTTCATCCTAACAAAATATTATATATTTGATAGTATTCTGTCACGAAATAAAGCCTTACAGATTGGGATTATTACTAAAATCAGGATTTAGTAGATACTGTACGTCCTACAAGCCCATAACCTAAATTATCATTTGAACGTAAGACTTCTACACAAAGTATGTCATTCAAACAAATGTAAAACAGTTTTTAGCTAACGTGTTTCATTATAGTTATCGAACTTTCAACACAATATGTTTTCTGAAATATATGAGCCAACTTTTTTTTAAAGGTATTTTAATAATACTTTCCACAAGCCAATAACATAAGTGATAATTTGAATGTATGACAGTTATACAAAGTTTGTCATTCAAACAAATGTAATCAATTTTTAAGATACTTTATTCATTATATTTATCGAACTTTCAATATAATATGGTTTCTGATACCAATATACAAGCTAATAATCAACTTTAAATATAAGTGTATTCGTGGCAGACTGTAAACAATATTTATGATATATACATACCGTATTTAAATATGTTCAAGATTTTACTCCTATTTTTACAGTATTACCTGTAAAACTGAATTGTATATCCTTTAATGTAAATGTTTCTTCAAGAAAGTGTGGTATAATACTTCACTATTTTCAAACATTAACACTTTAATTCATCAGAGACATGTTTTCGCATAAGAACATTGAAATAAACCGTTAAATTTGTCGCTCCCTCCCCCCACCCCCCCTTACAGTGTAGCAGACGATAAACTTGAGCGTCACGCTTTTGTCCTTGGCTATGTGTACAGTAGCCCCATGGCTTTTTTGGTGCTGACTGACAGTTCAGAGCTGACTTCTGACAGTTAACATTTAGGTATATACCTAAATTTTTACTGTCAGAAGTGACAGCTGCTAAACACATGTTTTTTTTTTTTTGCAGATCATATGGTTCGATGTAGGGATACATAATTTGGTCCTGTAGCTTTTCAAAGCCGTCAGCTGTCAGCTTTGAGCTGTCAGTCAGCACCAAAGAAGCCATGGGGCTACTTTTTTTTTTGTATGTCCATCCAGTTATATTATAGAGATCAATGGTCTACATACAACTAACAGTGCAATGGCACAAAGAAGAATTTACTTTTATTAACTTAATTTGTTTGTATTTAATAAAGTACAGCCATTTAATGAGTTGATAAATATTCCATAAAACATGAGAAATTATTAAGTAACATAAGTACCGATTACGTATCAATATAGTATAAGGGCTTGATGCTAAAACTGGAAATTGCCGGACAAATGGGGCCTCAGATTCTTTTGCCCCAGGCCTCACATTTTCTTAAAACGGCCCTGCGACTGTGTGGCTCAGGGAAGAAATTAGACGCATGTTTCATTGAAATATTTCTCTCTCTCTTTCCATGTATATATATATATATAAAATGTTTATTTAAACTAGGAGTGATGGATAATATTATACCTGGTGTATTCTAATAAGGTAAGACTGATACCTGGTGGACATGTAGGGGACAAAAAAAGGTGAGAGTGTTTGCAGTTTGTAATGATCCTGTTATATTGCCATGCTTTCTGGATTATTTACATTTAATTTGTGTAGATTTTATTAATCAGTGACTGTACTGTCGTTAATTTACTTTCACACACGTGCATAGCAACTGGTAACGAACATTCAGTTTGCTTATTTCCAGCCCTACAAGGTCAAACCTCTCAGGCTAGGTGCAAAAGAGAGAGCAATATATTTCACTAGCAACATGAGTGTTCTTATTTTCTTTTATTAAAGTATATTTTGCTTTTGCTCGCTAGAGCTCAGCAGCTCTCAGTGACCAATTTAAAAAAAGCCAGATAATTAGTTATTTTGTTGTTTTTATCTGGTCTGTTAACTTTGGATTCTTACTGAGATTGGACGTGTCAAAGAACGCGTGGGCCACTATGGCAATTTCTGTATTAATTAATCTGTTAAAATACAATGTATTAAAGGTGATAACAATAATCAATGTGTAGCTTACTAAACTGAGTACATTGTTTTATATATATATATATATATAAAGTTCGTATCGCGACAATTAGTTTATATATATATATATATATATATACATAAAATATATATAACTAATATAATAATATAATACAATTAGTTTATATATAATATTAATATAAAGTTCGTATCGCAACAAGTTTTTAGAGCAAAACATTTTGTTGCCAAAATAAATAAAATATTGCTCCAGTAGAAACATAGAGGTTAATTTTCTTCACAATTTAACAACTGTTGATATCACCATGTAAAGAGAATTAAACTCTTATGCTTCTATTGGAAAAATGTTTGATTTATTTTGGCAAAAAAGGGGTGGGGGGGGGCTTTGTTATAAAAGCTGCAAAAAACACTGTCCTTTTCTCGCGTCACCTACACTCCCACCTAAGGATAAACTGAGTACACATACATAGATAATTTATGACAGATTGTGGCTGATATAGTTATTGAGAAGAAAATAATATATTTTTCAAACCACGTCTTACAACCCGTTCAGTATAATACGTATGTTCGAGACATCGAAGTTTAATAACAATGATTTTTATTCGATGACTATCTCTATTCGAGAGTTGGGGGATTGAAAGTAAGGTGAAATAATGATTGTTAGTCTAAGGGGAAGAGGTGGTGGTAAATAAAGGAGATCAACTTTAAGAGGAGATAAAGGATGGAGTGGGGATAATAATTTGGGTGAGGAATGGAACTAGAAAGACCATTACTAAATAATAATAATAATAATAATAATTTCATTTATTGTCATACTAGCCAACAGTCAAAAGAGATATAACAGGCCAGCACTGAAATATACATAATAATAAAACATGTAAAATAACTACTTAAGAAAAAATTTAAATATTAGCATTTAAAAAATATTAGAAAAATGGTTTAGCTCATTTGTAATATATTATGTTTTTCGCACGTAAATTATTGCTCATTGTACATACATACATGCATAAGCCTAAATACATAATCACACCTGTCCCTTAAGGGTTAGGCAAGAAACTGTGCATGTAGCTCAAAAAACCAACAACTCAATACTTAATCCATCCTCACTCATTTCTCTACACTTCCCTATCCTTGCATACTCCCTTCGCTTCAATACCATCCATACAGTGAGTCACATTAACCTCTTGGATTCCCCATCAAACTATTTTGGTTACAATGTACGATAACAACAAATTAAATTTGTAAAAAAAACTAATTATATTTAATAACTATTGGGGGCCAATCCTTTGGTGATACTAACTACTATTATTGTGACAGTTGATGACTCTTATACAGTGTCTTAGAAAAGTATTGAAAATTTGATGTTCATGAAACCAATTTTGACACTTTCTTCTGGAAAGTATAGAGATGATCCTTGGATTTAACATGTAAGTCCGGTCAATGTTTTTCGATCAGATATAATGTATGATCATTCATAACATGGGTAGAATAAAGTTTTACAAATAACTTACTAGCGTAGTGAGGAATTGGTCACCTATTATCGAGTGAACATGTTAAACCAGACATGTTAAACGGCGAGATACCTAACAATACAAACAGAGCTTGTTGTTGAAAATTGTACACCTCTGGTCCTGTTTTTACCTGAGTTATTATAATTCTTTCAGGCGTTCACCTAAAAATTCTTCAACACTACAACATTTAATAGTGTGCTTCTCCAACTGGTTTAATGATTATCTCGTGAATCTGGAAACAAGAAAAATACAGTGGTATTTAGTCATTATTGTCAGTAGAGAGGATTATTTTAGTAATCATAATTTGTATAATGATTTTGTAGGACTCCCGTTCTGTAAGGCCTACCAGAATCACCCGCCATGTTGGCGTAGTTAGCTAACGCGCTAGTTTCGTATTAAGATAGACTTCCTAGGACGGGGAAATCGAGGTTCGAATCTCGCTCGGGTGAACTGGGGGTGGTTTTTCCTGAATGGTTGCTAAGGATGCTAAGTACTATCCTACCAGAATCCTATTGTTTGGTTTATGTTTTTTCATTTATTTGAGTTATTTAACGTGCACTTACTGAACCGACTGTTTATATCAACACACGACTTATAAACTAACTTAAATCTAGAACAGACACAACATCCAGACCAGGTGATAAATTGTTCGTCCATGTCAGGAATCGATTCCGGGACCCTTAACGCAATATACAGACATATTACCGACTGAACCAAGCTGTTTGACAACTGTAGAGTAGTAATTTTAGTAGGATAAAATACCTCCCAGAACGGTAGTAACAAGTCTATTCTGTAAGATCTTTTTTTATACTTCCACTATACATACTAAATGGTCAAGAAAACAAAAATAATATATGATTAAATTTAGTTGAAAATTGACACTTTGAACGGGAATCCAATCCGAGACTTTTGGTTTAGCGCGACAATGCTCTACCGCTGATCTATCAAGGATTCGTCCCATGCTGAGGGTCATTCGTCACTCATACAACATAACAACTAAACAATTATACTTTTATAACATTTTAGAAAACATGAAAATAGATTGTAAGTAAGGTAAGATAAGATAAGATAAGATAAGATAAAACTTGAAAATAATTTTGTAATTTATATTGGATCATAAAAAATATGAAAACATTAAAGAATAGTCAGAAAATAATATTAATCTTTAAAATATTATCTGACTATACTAAATGTTTTCTTAATTTTTATGATTCAATGAATTACAAGTTTATTTTCAACTTTTATCTTATCTTAATTAAACTTGTACAAGCGGATACGTAAGCGCCGACCTGGGTCCCAGGTGATTGTGTTTCTGTTTGCTACTAAATATCTGACGATCTCACACGGCCATCACAGACTCTGCCTTAAGGTGGGGATGATGGGGACGCGAGAAAATGTCAGTGTCTTTGCAGTTTTTGTTTCAAAACTTTTTTTTTCTTTTTGGCCAAAATAAATAAAATATTTCTCCAGTAGTAACGTTGATTTTAATTTTATTTACATGGTGATATCAACAGTTGTTGAATATCTGTCTTAAGCATAGCGGAATTAGATCAGAAACTTTATAAATGAACGGTAAAAGTTGTCATAAATTCCAGGATATCCTTGATGTGCGTGGAGGGAAAGTGGCAAACCATTTGGGAAAAAAATCCAGCCACCTAGGATTTTAATCCTGGAGTCTTCACCATTATCAAATTATACTATAGTAGCCCCATGGCTTCTTTGGTGCTGACTGACAGCTCACAGCTGACAGCTGACGACTTTGAAACGCTACCAGACCAAATTATGTATCCCTACGCCGAACCATATGATCTGCAAAAAACATGTGTTTAGCAGCTGTCACTTATGACAATCAAAATTTAAGTATATACCTAACTGATGACTGTCAGAAGTCAGCTGTGAACTGTCAGGCAGCACCAAAGAAGCCACGGGGCTACTGTAGATGAGCTGACGTTTAGTTTGCTTGCTCGTCGATGTGGGGTTGCACAATTATTGTCGTAAAAGGACAGCTTTAATGATTTTTTAGGGGAGGTTCCCCTTGGGCACTGGGGAACTCTTGTTTGCAGTCTTCAGTGATAACAGCACTTCCGAGTCAAATAACTCACTTTCAAATTATTGGTTGTAAAGAAGACAAGCTGGAATGCATGTTTCCAAAGGGTAAGGTACGAACACAATAGTAAGAGTACCTGCAATCCCACCCTTTACTCATCCACTTACCCCCTTTCAGTATACAAACCTTTTCAAACAAGTAACTAGCCGACGATATTTAAAGATTTATAACTAGACAATTTGCAAACAATCACTTGAATAATAAAAAAAGGACCATTATACTCTTTGTTTGCTTTGTAATTTACAGTCTGAGTAGGCTCGTTTGGGGACTGGTTTATGAGCAGGGGATGGGGCCGCTCGCTACCCGAACCTAGCTTTGTGAAAGTCGGCTTATTGACATTAAAAGACAATTTTTGTCTGTTCTCTAATAAAACCATCTTTAAAGTGAACTGTTTATTTTTCTTCTTTTTTTTAAAAAAGCTGCTTGATAGTGATGTTGACACTTGGGAATGCAAGTAGCGATCCACGTGTTGAAGGACTTAAGCTCGCCCAGTGAACGCAGCCATTTTAATCTGGAGGCAATAGATCTGATGTATAACTTGTCTGTGGTCCAGGAAAGAATCTGGCCCTGTACTTGGGACTGAACCCAGAAATGTATATATCTGTTTTGGGAGAAGGTTTGTGCACTTTATATATACATTGACTCACATTGAAGTCCTTCAACAGAGGATAACAAGGAATTATTTTTAAATTTTAATGTCTCTTTAAGTAATGTAATGGTTTTTTAAAGGGTAAATTTGAGGTTTTAGTCATTTTGAATATTATAAGACTCCAGTAAACTACTTGCCATATGAAGCTACGGCAGGCCCGGCAACCCGGTAGGGGAATATAAACGGCTTGAATAAAAAAAAACTGACCCAGGCCACAGGCTGGAAACAACCATGGATGTAAGAAAAAGTTAACTACTTACCTAGGCATCGAACAGGATTACACAATTACATTTCGATTATGATTCCATTAATTTTTTTCTCCTTTATTTTTAGGAAGCTACTAGCAACTAGGCATTGAGCAAGTATACAAAAAGTACATTTCACTAAATAATATACCTCCACGGCAATTCGGCCACGTTTTCGTTTGAACTCTACCTTCTTCATCTCCAGCCCATTAACGTAATTAAAATGCATATAACCCGGACGGGTAGTAAAACTGAGGTGGAAAATTAATAAAAAAAAAAGGAAGGACATTTAACTCACCTGAACATGTTTTGGTGCACCCAATGCAAAGATCACCGCTCCTGCGATATCCCCGCCTTTAAGAGTGGGTGGAAGTTCAGCGTCGTCAGGGAGAGCATCTCTGAGCATGTCTGTATCCACAGAACCAGGGCTAATACTCTGTGGAAAATAGTTCATGCAGTTTACACACATATCTGAGCCACTCTGAGCATGTCTGTATCCACAGAACCAGGGCTAACACTCTGTGGAAAATAGTTCATGCCGTTCACACACATATCTGAGCCACTCTGAGCATGTCTATATCCACAGAACCAGGGCTAATACTCTGTGGAAAATAGTTCATGCCGTTTACACACATATCTGAGCCACTCTGAGCACGTCTGTATCCACAGAACCAGGGCTAAAACTCTGTGGAAAATAGTTCATGCGGTTTACACACATATCTTAGCCACTCTGAGCACGTCTCTATCCACAGAACCAGGGCTAACACTCTGTGGAAAATAGTTCATGACGTTTAAACACAGATAAAACATATAAAATATTACATTTTTAATAATACGGGATACCTTATTTATTGGTAATAATAGTTTTTTCTTTATTGTAACCGCGAACATGTTTTACCTTGATGTTATGATGGATCTTCTCTTTTTTATTCTCCCAAAATCAAAAAGAATAGGTCTTAACATTATTATTATTATTATTATTATTATTATTATTATTATTATTATTATTATTATTATGACTGTCTGTACATCCCTGGTGATACATTAGAAACAGTTTGGTGGTTTTCGTACAAACTTGATCTTTAAATGTTTTATGGTCATCTATCAAAACATGATTTTAATTATAGCTTTAAAATTAAGATTAGTTTATTAATGAAAATTTTGAACTCTAAATTTTTCAAAAACTGCTTTAAAATTTTGGTACAAATTGGATATTTGGGTAGTGATTTACGTTATAAACTAGTGGATCGTTGCAGCGATGGAAGCAAATTATGACTCTAAAATGTACTCTAAACTTTTTATTGTTGAAAGATCTATATAATAAGCTCTCGCTCAACTTTCTAATTAAAAGCTTACTCGTCAAAGAGGCTATCAACTTTGCGTAGATATTTAGCGTTTACTGCTTAATTTGAATCAAAACATATATTTTGCCCATTCACGCCAAGATTAGAACTTTAAAACTACCCCTCTCCCAGCTCTCTATATATTCGTTGTATCAAACCATTCAACCTAGAATTGAGCTGTTATTATTTTTAAACAAAAAGCAATATTTTATTTACCTATATAAAATTACACAAAAATCCTGGTTTCTATAACAAAGAAGGATTATACAGATGAGCCGCTGACCGTAGAGAAGGAAAATACCAAAAATTCGCTGGAAAATTGAGTTTTAATTTTTGACTCTTATTTTTGCCAACATACTGGAGCCCTAGCCTTTAAAATGAGTGTTCGTTTGTGAAAATCGGTTATACCGTTTTATTGTAATTTCAATCACCGGAAATGGGCTTATCAAATCATATAAGATATAATAGAAGAAGAGTGATAGATTGATAAATCGTGAGAGTGAATGATACAAGCTGAAAATTATCTAGGAATATCAGATTCTCGTTGGAAACTATTATTTTTTCCGACATCCTGGATCCCTAACCTTTAAAATAAGAGGGCGTTTGTCAAAATCTCTTTAGCCATTACCTCATAATTTTTACAAGTGGAAATGGGGTTATCAAATTATATATTAGATAGAATTTTTTTTTTCAGAGGATAATTGATTTAAAGGTAAATTAAGGAAGATTAATTTGAGAAAATTTAAAATATTTCAAAAAATTGTTCTAACAATTTGGTTCCATTGAAAAACAAGAATAGGGGAAATACTATGAAGTTATTTAGCGGTGTATTTTCTAGTGAGTTAAATAATGGACTGCAATGTTTCGATTATGGATTATCTATTTACTTTTTGTACGAATGCCTCCTGCTTCACGGCAGTCATATTAATATCATAATCGTGTCCCGTTTTATCATGTTGTAATCAAATGAAAATATGAATGACGACTTTTTAAATTCTTGCTAAAACCGACTCCAAGCACCCTACAGGAAAATATATTATTCCCGAGTGGATAACCATAAAACTTAAGAATTTTAGTTTATAACATTCAGAATTTATAAATTCAAATCCTGGAGATTTTGAGAGTTAAGTCACAACTACGTATTATCAAACTGCCTGCCATTCTTCCAATTCTTTAAAGATAAACATTCTTGTAATAAATGTATGTCCCGTGTTCGATTCCCATGTGCAGGTATCGATTTTTCAATTACATTTATTTTAAATGAAAGCTTTATTCAGATACAACCGCACACGTAACCAAACTCGACCATATAATTTCCACCCAGATG
>CABFWO010000174.1:337468-375732 GCA_902155825.1 Timema genevievae | reverse complement strand
TTTACAACCAGCCTTGAAGTGGTGTCAATCTGTCAGTTCCTCACCGTGACCCTGATCTTGCTCCCCAGTTGCACCAGCTCCCGTCGTAGACCCTCGGTCAGGACAGTCACCGCGTATTTGGTGGTGACGTACGGTATTAGCCCAGGCAGGTTCCCCAGTGTGTGTCCGAGTACGCTGTACAAGATACATACCTACATCAAACAATAGCACTTTGACCCGCATCAATGGTCACATGGTTCAATGCAGAGGTACTCAGCCTTTTGTTTTCGAGTACCCCCAATTTATCTTCAACTTTGTACCTCCAAAAGTTGTCGGTTCATAATGAAATCTTTTCATATTCTATATTTCTACATCTAAAATAAGTTAAATAAATTACATCCAAAATCATATATTAATAATAATAATAATAATATTTAGCACCGCATCTTACTATCCGTTCGGGTTATACGCCTGAGTATTAATTCCGCTAATGGATTAGGAATTGGGAAGGTTAAATGTAGAGGAAGTGAACCCGCATTGGCGTGGAGGGAGAGTGTAAAGCCGTTTAGGGAAAACCACCCCCAGTTCACCCGAGCGAGATTCGAACCTTGATCTCTCCATCCTCGGCAATCAAACTCAAACTAAATCTAGCACGTTAGTTAACTACGCCACTGAGGCGGGTCAAAATTATATATATATATAAAATTTAAATAAGATTTTTTTCATTGACATACTCTTAAAGTGTTCTTGACATTTGTGTGTACCAGAAAATAACTATTTTACATTAAATATTACTTTTGGGGGAACTCTAGGTTATCTTATCCCACAGTCACCGGCATTTAGACTGTGTGACCACATGCGCGGGTAGCTTGTAGTTGAATTTAGGTAATTTCTGTAACATTTTATAACAGTGGTCCTCAAACTCTTGGTTACGTAAGCCGATGACTGTGCTACATTTATGTAGTTATAGGCTTACAATTTTCTTAGAAAGAAACTTATCTGAAAGATAGTAAAGTAACTATATTTACTTTCACTTATTAACACCTAAAGTCATGTGATCTACAGCTGTCACTTTCGATACACTTCCGATAATATATATAAGATATCAGTGATATTAGTATTGTAAATTTTATCATTGTTAACCCCCAAAAAAAGATTTTATTGGGCCTGTTTAGGATTCCGAGCTTCGGGGAATTGGATGTTCTCGAAACTCGAGGCGGGGGGAATATTTCCCGGGATTATACGGGAAAAATTAATATAAAAAGCTTACAATTAAAGAGTGTCTATCAATGTGGGGTTTGTCTTCTATATTTATAAACAATATTTACTAAAGTTAAATCAATCTCTCTTTAATTAGATGGATACACAAAATTTCAGCGGCTTTTATTTTATAGCTACCTACATTGTCAACATAATTATTTAGCACCATTAAATAACAATCACATTAGGCTACTTGATGGTAATATTTATCCCTGAAAATTAAGGAAGAAAATTAGTTTGGCATAAATAAATATGATAAAAGTGGATTTAGATATCAAATCATGCAAGAAATACACCTTCACCAAGCTTATTTTACATTAAGACACATCATATGATAGTGATACTATTTTAAATGGAACCCATTTGCTTTTTTTTTAGTTTAGATAATAATAGTTGGAAGCTAGTATTTTCGAAGTTTAACAGCGCTTTTTGTGAGAGGTTTAGTAAATAAAATGTAGGAGGTAACCAGACACTCTGGCTCAGTTGAGAAATGTTTATGTTATTCTTTTTTATTTATTCATATTAGCTTGAATATCTTTTTTAAATAGGTTATTAAAATTCACGCCATGAATTAGTTATTTAAGAACTTCTTTTAGCCATTCTTAAAATTTATATTTAGAATTTACTTATATTTATACCAAAAATACTTGATTAAAAATACACAACTATAATAGTTACATTAGACCTAGACTTTTTATTTTACATTACATAAAAACCTTACTCAACACTTGTTGGACAAAATATTATTTAGTTTTTATGTTGGAAACTTACCATTTAAAAATAAAAATATACACAGTATTTCTACATTTTTTTTTTTCCGTTTAAAAATTCTACAAGATAGCATCATTTAAATGTATTGTTCAGACCTCTAAATTGCAACCTAATCAGAGTTTTTTTTTTCTCTTTTCCTGACCCTAGTCGGGATCAAATTTCTCTTAGCTTCTAATTTTATATTAAATATTTTTTATTGGAATGAATGGGAGGGATTATTTTAGACTAAAATTATAAATCTATAAAATAAGTACAAGCCTAAAATGGACAATTATTTTTTAAATTTGTTCCCGTCTCGTTTTCGCTAGAAATTGATATTTCCCGCCCGAAAATTTACTGAAATCAAAATGTCATTCCCGCACAGGCCTAGTTTTGGTTTTTTATAGAGTATTTCCTATCAATAATGATAATAATAATAATAACAATAATACTTATTACCGCGTCTTACTAACCGTTCGGTTTATACGCTTAAGTACTAATTACGCTAATGAGCTAGGAGCTGGGAAGGTTGAATATAGAGAAAGTGAGCCCACATTGGCGTAGAGGGAGAGTGGAAAACCATTTAGGAAAAAACCAGCTCACCCAAGGGAGATTTGAACGTCGATCTACCCGTCCTCGGCAGTCTAGTTCAACACGACACCAGCGCGTTAGCTAACGACGCTACCGAGGCGGGTCTTTCTTATCAAAATCCTAGTGGTGAGTAAGCATGAAGAAAATACTGGTAAGGAGCAAGTTATCCTAATTAGATAGACACAATCAAAGCTCATGATATAACAATCCGTTTATATCCCATGTATTTTACCCATTGATGTGTATTATGTGTCCATCGTCCACTCCTTTCTCCTTCATCAACTTGAGGGCTTCTCTGGTGCAGATGCTGAGGCCTAAGACGTTGAGGTCAAACATCTGTTTCCATTGGGAAGTATTCTCATCTGCATGGGGGTAACACAAAATTAATCAACTAAAGTTAAATGAATTCCTCATTCTGTAGAACGGCTACCACATATAATCATAAAATGAAACTAGTCTTACCCAGATGGAAAATCATCAATTTCTTCTTGTTCAAAATCACGGGGTTTATAGTAAAGCGTGGCTCAAGTTCAGACATTTTGTGATTTTTGTGCAAATCCACAGCGCAAAACCTTTTTATTTAAATACTTTAGCAACATTTTTTTTATTATATCTTAAAAATGTCCGGATACATTTATCAATTAACGTAAATTTTAACTATATTAAAGCTCGCTATTGAAAATTTGTAAACTTTGATAAAATATCCCTAAAAGCAAAGTCTTTTGGTTAAAAATAAACACATAATAGCTTTGGTATAATTTGGAAGCGTGATGTCGAGATAAATAGTGGTTTACTGAAATTACTGCTTCGACTTTGAATGTTTTGGATTTTTTGGGGCACATGAAGAATATTGGTTTGGTATAACTTTGAAAATCATTTCACATTTTAAATATATAGATTTAATTTATTTTTAAGACACATAAATTAAAGCCCTTTGAGTAGACACTAAAATATGGACCATTTAAAACAAGAAAGGTGATAGCAATGGCTTCGATCGTAAAAAGGATAACTCTAAAACAAATAATATGGTTAAATTTGGTAAATAATTGACTGTGAAACTCTGTATTGAACAATATTGTTTTATTTCTGCTCGCAAATAGCTTACTTGTGCAAGCTTCTGAATTTAAACATGATTATTTTTTTAAATCTAATATATATATATATATATATATATTACTGTTCGGTCATGGTAGGCTCTGAACACTTTAGATAGCTCAACTTTTAACCTCACATCCAATATTTATTTTAAGAATGCAATCACCCAAAATAATATGGTATTATATACTAGTTTGAACTTTAAATGAGTGATAAGTGAGTTTGCAAATTATTTTTGATATACATGACTCGAAAAATATACCTACATTTAATTATTCTGTTATTAATATCGTAAAGGGCGTAGAAAGAGTGAGATTGGGAGAGTTCGGAACCCCCCCTGGAATTTGAAATAATTCCCTAGGGGTTCCATATATACGCATACAAAATTTTACTGGCTAAAGGTAGAGTAACATTTTCTATTGGACCCTTACTAAAGAAATTAGCTTTCTACGCCCTTGAATATAAATTTATTATGGCTATATTTTTGGCCTTGTGGAACTCTAAAGTCCATGGCCACCAGAACGCAATCCCACCATTAAATCCTATCAAGAAACACTTCAATCCAATCCCTAACCTGACACCCAACCTCCCTTCATGTCTATTTTAACATTATCCTACCATCTACGTATTGGCCTGACGGAGCGGTCAAAGTTCACACCTCTCTCAGTTTCACTGATTTTTTCCCCTAAATTGTTTCCCACTCTTACTGCACACAAATGCGGGCAGATTTATCTTAGATCTATAATATAGGCTTACTGTGTATTCACACGTTCACCGAAAAACAAAAGCAGAACAGAAACGTGGTCACGTGATGAGCTCTAAACCAATCACAAGATTTCCGCTTCATCGGTGCAAGCTGTTCTGCTAAAGTTCAACTCATATCTACTTTGTCTGCTCTGCCTGAGATATTCGGCACGGGAGAACCAATCAAACTTCAGAACCAACCATCCCAAATCAGTGCGCATGCGCATTTGTCAACACATACGCTCTACAGCCGGAAGCAAGCAGACAGATTAGTTGGTCGTTGTTAAGAGATTTGACCCGTTAATGTAAAGCGTGTGTGTATCGATGTTTTGGATTGTACCACGACACAGCGTTATAATTTGAAAAAATTCATCGGGAGAGCTATATAAAATATATATGTATCCACTAGAAAATAAAATATGTGGGTGATCAACTGATCAAAAGTCAGCGTTGCAATGCACCATGGGTCAACACACAGCGTGTGAATTGCTGCGCCACTCAAGCAGATTCTGCTTTCAATTTCCGGCGAACGTGTGAATCAAGCTTTACTTTCCTCCTCCCATCAGCGGAGATAAAATGCGCGTAGCCCGGACGTGTAGTAAGACGTGGTGGGAATATAGAGAAAAATTCATCAAAACTATCAGTATATTTAAAAGTTATATTAGAAATTTATAAGAATAATCCAGACTCTATAACTTAGAATGCAGAAGTTCTACTAAATTAAATAAGATTAAAAATATATATTTAAAGTAATAATTTATTTCAAAATAAAATGTCAGAATCGACCACGACAATGAATTTGACTATAAGACTTTTATATAAGTAATCACATAAAATGTATGTTGTGTATTTTAGTTTTAATTATAATCGTATTAATTTTAATTATAATCATTCATAGAAATTTGTTTTAATGTGGGAACGTTATACAATAGAGTAGTTATATAAAAGAAATATACATTATTTGACATGTAAATTTTGTATAATCAATATCTAAACTAAACTCTCCATTATATTTTTTATCATAAAGCTCTATTTGTGATTTGAACAGACTTGTTATCTATCGGTTTGTCGTTGATGATGAGGCAAATTTTGAAAACAACGGCACCAGGGTCGAACCTAGTGGTTGTAGAGCTTGAGTCTCTGTTCTATCCTATCACAGTCAATCAAGACGGTAAGTCAAGGACAGTGAATACTATAGGTCACTTGTACAGATGTCCCAAATAAAGCCGGCCACAAATGCATAGTGTTTCAAAGTGTGTGTCCGAAACGCGCGCCAACAGCCATAGTACGCTCACCTACGTTTATGTATTTATTTATTGAGACAATGAATAGCGGCTGGTGGCGCACATCTCGACACGGACTTTGAAATACAGTGCGTTTGAGGCCGGTTTTATTTGGGACATCCTGTATACCGCGCCGCACCACGCGCCGGCGAATGGTCCACGAGACTTTCCTTCAAGGAACGGTACAAGTATCGCGGAGGTCAACTAAAGCCCATCATTCTATTTTAAATAACGTAGAGATTGTGAACCATGTTTTTGTGTTTGAAGTTGCAAATCATGGTCTTAATAATTGTGTTTGGTTATAATTTTTTTTATCGTCGAGATAGCACACACCCATTAACTGTTGCGTGTTGTATCGCAAGTTAAGATACACTTTGATCCGTGAGTTTGCACTTGTAGAGGAGGGGTGCATAATATAATATATGTACGGTTGGCTATGATGAAATATTCCTTGAAAGTACAAAATGTGTTTGATAAAATTTAAAGGCTATGGAGAATATTTCTTATTTCCACATCAAGATATCTATTTATATCCCATTTTAAACTCCAGATATTACTATTTTGCAGAGGTTTGTGTATTACTAGCGCCAAAGCTAATTTTTGCGAGAAAAAAAATACAAAATAAATATGAAATAATTTTAACATCCATTACTGTTTCCAGCCTATGGCCTGAGTCAGTTTTTTTTATTCAAACCATATATTTTCCACTAGCGGCTGGCTAGTCCTGTCTTAACTAAATATGAAGCAATAACATATCAAAATAATTGTTTATAAGAACAAGAAATCAATGACACGTGATAAACCATCATAAGGCCAAAATAAGAAAAAATGTTAAATTAATTATTATAAGTACAAAAAATCAAGGTCAAAATCAGAAAAAATGGTAAATTAATTATTATAGGTACAAAAAGTCAGTGACCAAATAGATCAATAATAGGGGGAAAAAACCAACGAAGAACAGGTAACAATTTATTATAAAAATAACCAAATTAATAGAAGATGTGAATCAATTAGAAGAAATTAATTGTAGGATACAATTGCACAAACTATCCTTTAATAAATACTATATGTAGCTGCTAAGAAAATTTTCAGAAATAGGTTTTTAATAAAATACCTTTAAATAATTTTTACTCGTAAAAACAAACACATAAACTTGATAATCATAACTATCACTTTTTATATATACATTTTAAACAAAATTGGTCAAAAATATTTAACAAAATTTAAATATTCAAAAATAAATTATTTGTAAGCTACCCTAAAATTATTCGTTATATGTTAAAAAAAATTAAGAAAACGTATTCTTATTTATCAGTAAACACTATTCACAGGCTCACATTTTGAATTCAATCTTCAAGGTCAATTTCCAAAACATTTAAATTTTCTATAATTTGTTGTAAGCTACAATTAAATAAATTTATTTTATACAAATAAAGACACAGTATACTTTATAATGTAAAATAGTCTCCCGATACCAATTTTGAACCAAATCGCTAAAGCCAATTTTTAATATATTCAAAATTTAAAAAAAAGTCATCAAAAACTACCCATAGACAAATTTCCCCCCCTCCCCCCAAAAAATATAAAGCTTTATTTGACATGTTCATGTCAAACATTCCCCAGATAAACATTTTAAGCAAAATCGTTTTAACCATTTTAAAAATAATTCGAATTTTTAAAAATCACTCCTTAATAAAAGACCCTTTATCTAATTTTACCAAAAACAAAGTATACGTTTTTATGAAAAATTTAAAAATGACACCTAGACACGAGAATCGAACCAGGTGTCATTTTTCAGTTTTCAGAATATTATATCTAGATGGAGAATTCCTCACTAAAAAGCATATATAATAGCTTCGGCTATTTGATTCTTAAGTATACGTTGTTAAATTTCATGTCACACATTATCAAGATACCCATTTGGAGCCAAATCATTAGGGCCAATCATTGAATTTTCAAGTTTTTGAAAAATCAGTCTTCTGTAAACTATCTATAGATGAGTTTTTACCCCAAAAACAAGTATACACTGTGATTTTTCATGTCAAACAATCCCAAAATATCCATTTGAAATCAAATAGTTAAGGTCATTTGTAAAATATTTCAAGTTTTTGAAAAAATCATTTTTCAGTAAACCACCCTTCAACAAATTTTTTCCAAAAACCAATTTTGTTCTTTGTCATGTCAAACAAATCATAGATTTGCATTTTTAACAAACTCAGTAGAGCCATTTTCAAAACATTTGTAATTTAAAAAAACTACTCATCAGTAAACTACCGTTGATTAAAGGGCATGGGTAAAAAATGTTTTATGGTATAGCCCCATAATATATAAATATAATTTTTGAACCAAATCCGTTAAACCGTTGTGGATTCCTGGCCAGGGACAGACAGAATTGTAAAATCCACTATTTTGGGATTCGTGTTCACATTAAATGTAGTCTATTTGTCATAAACTCGAGATCGATTTTTTCACGATCACTATATTTTCTCTTGATATGAGAAAGTAAAAATGAAGACATCATAATACCAAAAGGAAACAAAGCCCATCAAATATCTGGCAATAGATCCCAGAATCGCTAATACAATACAATAGGTGATCAACATACACGCATTCAACTTACGCGGTTGTGGTACTTCAACCTACGACTAGTAAAGCCATCTATCAAGATACACTTTATATATAACACATGGTATTACTCGCAAGTTCACCTAGAACTGATACTATTGATAGTGTCCTCACCATTTTGTTTGTTTCCAGCTTGAACGCAAGTTGGGTCTTGTTAATGAGCCTAATTATTGTAAACAAATTATAATATGTCTGAGAAACTTAATAGTGATGAAAGAGTATTTGATATGATACTGTATAAAGTTTCCTTTTTAAAACTTTTATTTTCATAAAAGAAGCTTTGATTAGTATCCTTTGAAACGAACAATACGTCAAAAATACATCGTATTTAAATACCATTAAACTTACGCGGTTTTTCAACTTGCGCAAAAATCTCTGGAATAAATTAACCGCGTTTTACTTTTTCATATCAAAAGAATGTATTTTAATCGTAAACATTTTCAACATCCAAATTATGATGAATCTTTACGTTTTATATGTGCCCAAACAAAAAATAGTGGATTCTACCATTCTGTCTGTCCGTTATGTTTGTCTGTCCCTGGCCAAAGAACTGTAATGGTTTTACGTATTTTGTTCAAACTTGATATTTAGATAATATAGGGTCATCGGGATCGTTTTATATTTGAGTTGACTTTTACATTTTCCCACACAAGGCAACTACGGATAAAAAAATTGCCATAAAAAAATTACCCATTAGAGAAAGCATATGAAGAATTGCAGCGTTGTTGACCAGTACGTCAATCCTTCCCAGGTTCTTCCTGATCCAGTCAAATGCGGCCAAAATATCTTCCTCTTTGCTCGCATCTCCCTTAAACGCATGTAATTTACCAGGGGATCCTTTTAGCTGGGCGGATAACTCCTGAAAAAATATTTCGTCCGTATGAGACGTATTCTGTATAGTTACAAATTGATTGTCCAGATAACAAACTTGCACACATTATTCATATTGATTTGTTACTTTTATTATTTTCGTGTGATTGTTTTTAATCGTGGACCGTTGGCTTAAAAGTGGTGGTTAAAAGATGTTTCACTTATTTCACTAATACTAGACCCAAATGAATAAATGTGAACTTTTTTTATAATTGATAAATTTTCATGTAGGCCTAACTAACCTTTTTTAGTTAACTATTATATTCATTACTATTACAACTAGAGTTAGTGTTAAAATAAAAGTATATAAAACACATTTGACTCTGATTTACTATGCCAAATTCCCAGTTTTGTAGGTTCTCTAGCAAGAATTATTAATATGGGGTGGGAGGTGCTATTTTATATGCATAGAATAGATTAGATTCTAATGATTAGGAAAAAGGGTGGGCCGCCGATCTCAAAGAGCTTCTTGGGGGTCCTTGGCTGGTAGGTAATTGGAAACCACTGGCCTGACTGATAATAAAAAGCGGTGTATATAATGTACACTATATATTATATTAGAAATGAGTCAAAGTATGCTTCCTGTTCAGCGAGAGATGCAGAATTTGTTTCCTTGCGAATCGTCTTCTCTTCCTATTTTTACACTCTTACATAAACTACCAAAATAGTTTTGGTAAAGAAACCGGAACAGGGCCGTAGCCATGTCAACATTTCAGCAGCCACAGGCAAAGAAAATTTAGGAAAATTAAACAAATGCCTCGAGAATATATCTGGAGCTAATTTTTTTAATGGTAATTAAGGGCAGCGATTATATATATTAAGTAATAAACATGTGTTTAATATTTAGAAATTTACATAGCACCTTCTAACTACAAGTCTGACAATATATTAAGTACTTATTAAATAAAAGCATGCCTAGTGGTGGCGGAACTGGGGGAAACGGGTTTTAGGGGTGATTGAGAGTTCAAGGAGAGAATTGCTTCAAGAAAATAATTTTTGCTGCCTTCTAGATTTATTTCACTCCCCTCTTATATTTTCGAATATGAAACGTGTTAAAAATACCCAACTATCTTCTAAGACTAAAGACATTTAATTAATTTTTTTTAATCATCTGAGGACTGTCCTAAATATATTTTAGGGGCATCAAAATTCCAAGAGAAAAAATGTAGGGAAGACCCCTCCAAATATATTCTAGAGAAGTAACGTTTAAAATAAAACTTGAGGACAACTTCACTAATTTAAAGGCATCCATCCCCTCGTCAAACATTTTGCTGGGGGAGGGCCTCCGAAACTCTTTAGGCTGGAGGAGGGGGATCAAGTACCTCAAAATCCCTTTTTGGTTAATTGCCCTCCCTCCTACACACATAAGGTAACGCCGCCATTGATCCAACATAGATAATTTTAGAGATGATTTCGTTGTTCTATAATAAAGTGATAGGTTTAAAATTTTGTGTTTGGAGCTTGTGCTTCATAGTCCAAAAATGTACATTTTTCAAATAGAGGTATTTACAGCTTGACCAAAGGTATTAAAGACTTTGACTCTTAAAATCTAACTGAAAGCAGTTTGGGGGTTGATAGCAGGATCCCTCAATCCCTTATATTATTCCTGCCTTCTATTCTTATTTCTTTGGCGACTAATTTGCGACGTGTTCTCTGAACTAACTTTCAAATAGTTTCAAGTTGAAACGTTTTGCTGTTACCTAATCTCAAGGACTTGCCTGCTTTCATAGCTCTCGCCACATTCATTAATACTTTATACTTAAATTTTAAATATTTCATCAGAGTTTATTCAAATTTCTTACCTAAATAGTGAACACAATCACAAATAATTTTTTTTAAATACTTAAATAGAATACCTATATACTTGAATTGTCTTGTTTTTTTTTAAACCGCAAATAAGGCAGTATTAATATTTTATTGTCAACTTTTGGAAAGGTTTTTTTAGCCCCAATTTAACCACCTCCCCTGGCTAGGGGCTTGAACCGTGATAACGCCCTCTGCGAATGAATCGACTGTATGAAATGACAAGCTTTACAATTAGGACAATAAGCACGAGGGTTTAAAAAAATTAATTTGAAATCATCAGTAGAAATTTGTTTATTTGTCATCTTATAATGTGGACCAGCTTTAATACTGGATCATACATTACCAGGTTACTTACCTCTACTAACTCCGCCCTGCGAGCCAATCCCACCACGATGAGCCCATTCTTGACCAGTTCCCGGACAATGGCAGCTCCAATCCCAGCACTTGCCCCTGTCACAAGAGCGACCCGTCCAGACCAACGTTCCATCGTGAACTGACTGATAGTCAAGGTTTACTCTTTAGGTTACGCATCTACTTTGTCAGAATCTGTGCTCTAACCTTGAAAAATCGCTAACCTCGCGCAATTGACACCACTCCTCTAAATAGCTATGTCACTTGGTTCTGCTAACATACGATCTAGATAGGAAATAACGTTTATGAGTGTTATAAAAGTTACTCAAAACTAGTATCATACTGTAGTCTATATTTATACGTAAAGTCATATAATTTGTATCTGTCACTTTTGATATACATCATCATCATTGCCTGTGGTATATTCCTAATAGTGTAGTAAAATGATATCAAAGCTGACCGCAAAAATATGTTTCTACTTTATAAAAGTTCCTTTCTTCCAGAACCCTACCAGAGATGAATTTTGAGCTCTTCGCCCCAAACTGTGATGTCAGCATCGAGTAGGTCTGTGTTGCGTTGCAAAATTGGAGGTTACTTAATTTCTTCGTGTATTTTTTCCCCCGCAGTCTTATTTCAGATGACAGAGAATTTTTACTAAGCTAAGGATATTTGGTTCGACTATCACTGATAATTTAAAGCTGTCACATTGGATATGTTCTTGTTTGTCACGGTGGAAATAATTAATAATTTATGGTAGGAGATGTGTAATTAAGTTTGGATAGACTTACTGTAATCATTACTGACATTAAAGTAATAAGAGTTTTAAATTTAATTTCTTATTTTAGGCTACTTTATTAAAGTGCTGGCCAACAGTCCATTCAGGGGGAGAGGGTGGGTAGGGGGAGACGAGGAGAAAGGATGAAAAATAAGAGGATGAATAATACTAAGACAAGGGAAATAAATAACAAATTACAGACCATATTATACAACTATTAATTAAAAATAATAAAAATTCAATAGAAAAAATATAATTTCAAAGACAAGTATTATATTAATTAATGGGGGGTATGCTTTTAATATCTCTTGACGGTTAAGATTTAATTTAAAAAGGAAATCATATTCCGAAAAAAAAATGCATTTTTCACTAAATAGCTTAGAGAATATTTTATTTGTGTCTAGGGGAAATATTATTTCTATTTTGGATATAAATAATTGTATAGTCACGGAACGAATGAAATAGAATAATTAAACTAATATAAAGGCGGGCGTGGTTACAAATGATATCATTGTTAATTGAACATATTAATAATAACAAGCGCATAATTGTATTATACTATATAATATATATATATATAACTTATACTATATAATATAACTAGGGAGCTCCAACTTACTACGTTCAGTAATGGCTAGTTTGTAATCAATCGCACCCGCTTGTTGGACCACACCCGTAATGTCTGGTGATGAGTTTAGAGTATCCAGTTCACCAATATGTAACTGCCTTCACTCTCCATTAACTTCATCCCATTTCGGAGCAAATATTTTCTCAAGCACTTTGTTTCAGAAAATTATGTAGCTATAGCGCATACATTAATATTGAGATAGTCGAATATGTATGAGGAAGGTATAGTTTAAGAGGAAATGTACCCGCGGTTGCTTGCAGGGGAACCATCTAGTAATACAAACTTTCAGTACATTCGGGTTCACCGGTCATGGTTCACTCAGAGCGCTACATTTTGTATTTACATGGACTCACTATTCACAATTCATGCATTTTGATACTATACTGATTGGGTTATGTGATTTGTTGTCAGGCTATTAATTTAAATAACTTATGTTTTTATGAAGTGGTTATTTAGCGTTATTGCTGTACTGAACAGGGTGAATATGTGATCCAATAAAACACGCGCTGCTATTTCACTTCTTAAGGAACTGGGACGATTAGAATGTGATTGAGGTGGCCTAGTGGTCTAGGGGTAAGGTGTCAGACTTCTGTGCTGGGGGTCCGGGGTTCAATCCTCGGTCCTGGCTCAGATTTGATCTGTCTGATTGCCAAACCCTTCCTTCACCTCTGACAAGACGTGTATTAATCACAACTTGCGAATGTGTGTGGAATGCCAGGCCTCCACCGTGGTTCGGATCCCACGTTAAACTGTAGGTCCTCCATTTCATCTCACAATCACCCTACCATTACACATTAGCGTAAGTGCGTACAACCCGAACGGGTAGTAAGACGTGGTGCAAATGATAAAATAAAATGTGATTGGATCAAGATTGATGATTACGGTCCAGAGTCAGATTCGGTGATTTTTTTTTTTTACGTTCTTGATGAACGTAGGTCCTGACTGACTGTTCGGTGAGTATAATGCGAGTGTCGTCAACTCTGCTTGCCAACGAGGTTGTTTACGAAGGTTTTGTTTCTAGAATAGAGTAATGGGATGCATTTTTTCCCTCGTCTCTCCCCTCTTGTACTTTGAAAAGATTTTTCTTGATTATATGATAGAGAGAAACAGAAGTATATTGTTGCACGACGTAGATATTTACTGTGAAACATAATGTAAATAAAGTAAATTTTGAATATGATTACGTAAAATATAATCATTACAACACGCTAGTCAACTAAGGACAGGGACTTGTGCCAGACAATTACTAGGGCTAGGTTTTGGCTGTCCCCTATAATGCTGGCTGCTGCATTTAATAGAGGCCAGCTCCTCCGTTCAATGGCTCTAGGTATGTGTGGATAAAAGGTACTCTCTATGATTGTTTTTTTTTGCGCCCGTTCGGGTTACAAGCAAATATTAATTAAGCTAATATGACATGAATGAGGAAGGTAGAACGTTGATTAAATGTGCTCGCATATGCATGGACGGAGAGTTGAAAATAATTTAGAGGGGGGGGAAGGAAGAGACAGCCTCAGGACACCAAAACTTGATTTAAGTCCCAATATTCGCTCCCCCAGCGAACAAGCCTAAATTATGTTGAAGTTTGACCACGTGCTTGCAGGCATGGGTCTCCCTATGTTACTTAATGCACGCATAGTTTAGAGTAGTGGTATGCAACCCTAGGTTCACGACCCCATTTGGGGTCCCGAGTTTGTAAGAGTCACCGGATATTTTTGTATTGCATATAAGATACAAAAAAAAAGAAAAACTCTTTATGTAAGATGCAGACTTTTTATCCTATGATAAAATAATATGTTTCATTAAATTACTTTGCCTATAAACATTTTATAGCCTTAGGAACATTTATAGGATGCCAAAACCTCACGTAAAGAGGAAGAAATCCTTTAGTTTATTTACATAGTGGCATGGGGTATTTTTAATACAGAAGCCCCGGGTCGGCGTGTTTGCGCCCCCCNCCCCCCCCCACCTAGCCCCCCTTTCGTGAGTCAAATGTTCCGCCAATTATGGTTCTATCCTCTATAAGTCACCAACTATAGAAAGGGAATAAGCCCCCCGAGATGAGAATCAACGTGAGTGATGAATATATTATCTGTACATGGTCATTTATGACAAAAATATTTGATTAACACATAAGATGTTATTGCAAATTTTACATTCACGTCTCATTTTTTCAAACAATTTGCTATAATCTTATTTAAATAATGCTATGGCAATTTCTATCCTTAATTACAATCCTTACTAAACACTTGAGACTATATTTGGTGTGAATCTGTTAATTCTACACACATACCAAATTTGATCAAAATCTATTCATAATTTTTAATGCTGTCCTACCTAACATACCTTTGAATTTTTGTCTTTTTTCAATAACTTATTTTATGGCGAGATATCTCAACCAGTAGCATTTCAATTTCTATAAATATATATTTTATGCGACTTTTTATCATCATATTTGACAAATAACTATTTTTAACATTTTTAAGGACCTATGGCCTAAATAATTTGTACGTAAATAAATTTTTGTTTATATTTATAGCAATAATGCCCTAAAAGTGGACTAGATGTGTACCAAGATGGTTGAAAACTGGGAAACTACATTTTATGACTTAAGTTTACTTTGAACTTACTTTTTTAAATACACATTACCATCTTAACCATTTATTTGTATAGTGGCGTACCTATTTTATAATTGAAACAAATTATAGGCCTACAAGTAATGCTCAACTTTATTTAACCTTTTGAACACCAAACATTAATATTTGAGGTTTATTAAAACTTTGCACAGCTTTATTCTGGTTAATAAGGGCGGAATTAAATAATTAGTAAAGGAATTTACTTTTTCAAGGGAATAGAGTACAAAATGAGTTTTGACAAAATCAAATTTAATATTAGGCCAAATTCTTGAAGCATTATTTTAGAATAATTACTATTATTATATTATTTCCACAAAATGTAGTCTCTTTTCAACATTTTTAAAAAAAATTGGAACTTTGAATAAAGACAACGTAATTAAATGCTCCATACTACTTTTTAAATAATCAGACATACCCGAAAATGTCAATTTTTGAGACGTTAGGAAATATTCCTTTCTTTGATAAAGTAAGCTGAAGAAAAATCAAAAACATACGTCAACGGTGTCCTTGTGAGTAAATATAATTGCTCTAAGTTTGATATATACTCTTAATTGATCGATTAACTAATTATAAAGCTTTTAAGGGTATAAAGACAAGGTATTCTTATCAAAGTATTTTCAAAGAGATTAAACATTTATTTTATTTCAAAAGAATGCTATATTCAAACATTTTCATACAAACATTATTTTGATTATTTATCAATTCAATTTCATCAAAATTTTTCTCCAATAGGTTTGATGATTATCTCGTGTATCTGTAAAATAAAAGCAATGTTTTTAGTATAGGTAGTATAGCTATTGACAAAAATTAAGAAATTTTTAATATTTTCCTTATAATATACAGTATTAAGTATATTTATGAAATAAAACAATTTTTGGGGGGGAAATTAAATTAATATTACATTAAATATCTCATAAATCGATGTTTATGAGTTCAAACCCAGCCGAAGATGATGGATTTTTCTTGAGTGATAAAAATCAGTAGCACAACTTCCTTTGGAGGGCAAGTAAAACCTTTGGCCCCGTGTTGATTGTGGTATGTTAAATAACCTTGGAAGGTGTGTGAAAATGCCTTTCCTGGCAAAACTGGTAGGCCCTTTCGCGCTCGCTCATATAAATTCAGTGTGGAAGGTAATGGGGAAACAACCACACATTCTGAACTCCCAGAGTACATGGTATTTCTACCAGATGGTGCAGGCAACATTAACCAGCCGAAGTGCTGAGTGCATACCCAGCGCCTGATGGATATAAATCCTATCAAACCTACCTTCAGGTTGTTGACATAAGAAAGAAAGTAAATCATCAACTAACAATTATTAAATTGTTCCCCTGTCCAGTTAGAAAGTGAAAAAAAATCGGGCCAAAATATTTTATCATAGGAACGAAAGCTTGGAAATATTACTAATAGAAAGATTCAAAAGCGAAAAGTGCACAGCAAGAACTTCATTTTATATCTCATGTTGGTTATTCAAATTTTATTATTTATAATTTTAAAAAATTAGTTAATGTTGTAATAGAAGGAATGTATATTTTAAGCTGTATAAATTGCTTAACCATAAAGTGTAAAAATTAAAATTTAAAAATAAAACTGTTATTTTATGAAATTAGTATTTACATTAAATTAAATTTATGTGATGTACAAATTTCTTAAAACAAAATAGGTCTATATATTATCCTAGGAATATAGGTTGGATTCCTTTGAAATCGAGAGATACAAAGTATTTAGCTTATTATTCTAGAAATAACGAGCCACCAAGTATTTAGAAATCATCCTTGGCAAAGATAACGTTAAGATTTGCTGTGTTACATACTCACGTTTCTAATGCTTGTTAGGGAGATAAATAGGTACTTGAGACACATTGTGATTAAGTTTAAAGTAAACAGTCAAAATTAATTGATAGAAAAATATTTTATCAAGGTTTTATTTTGTTGTAAAACTAAAATACCATCTATTAACGCCCGTTTTTTACATGTTTTTTTATGTAGGGTCTTATGTACCTTCTACTTCGTTCAAAATGGTCAATGTTACCGACTTATCTCACCACTAGTCTGTGGATAGCTGTAAAGCCGCGCGCTCCCACGGGGCATGGACCACAAGCGTTGACTACTCTATCATGCTCGTTCTCGTCGCTGAAGAAGCATACATAAACTGTTCATACAGACGGAAGGGTCTAGGGTTCAGTTGAGGCGTGGCCATAGAAGTGCTAGTGAGTGGCTGAGGGCTGTGTGGTTGTAGTCTTCTCAAACCACTCCACCTTTGATCTGTAGATGTCATCGGTAGATTTTCGCGACATTTTCTTTAGTTCTTGGCAACAAGAAATTCTCAAGTTTTTAAACTTTACAATAACTTATACAGGTCTCGATATATTTAAAGCGTTACATATTCTCTTTGCTGCTGCGAGCAAATCTCGATATCGGTAATCCTCCAAAATCGGACTGTACAAATCGACTCCATTTCATACAATTCTAGAAAACGAAAGGTGGCATTATTATTACATTTCAGAATACGTTGCGACGACATTCTTGCTTCACGCCCGCAACGCCACGACTGAAAATCAAACATTGTGGGGCCAATGACGTCATAAGCAATGACCACGACACTAGGTTCACACGGGTAGCGTTGTACGAAAGCGTGGCTCACACTCGTGGTTCACGCCCCGTGTGGAGCGCGGCATAAGGGGCGTTACAAAAGAAGTGAGTGGGATGGGTAGGGTTATATGACGTTAATAATGCTTATTTTAATTATTTTAGTCTTAATTAGTTGATAGGGATGTGTGCATCTTCGAAATGTCAAATGTCAAAATAATCTTCTTCACTTCGACACCTTTGCATCTACGAAATATTTCGAAGGAAGAATAAATAAAATATTGAAATACAATATAATTAATAGATTTGAAGGATCTCCCTTAATACGCCTTATTTATAAATATAGTCATTTTATAAAAAATACTAGACCATATTTTAACGCAAACTACTGATTATAAGGTATCTTTATAGTAAATATATGTATACATTCAAATACGTCAGGGTGACCTGGTGGTCTAGGGGTAAGGTGTCAGACTTCTGTGCTAGGGGTCCGGGGCTCAATCCTCGGTCCCGGCACAGATTTATCTGATTGCCAAACCCTTCCTTCACCTCTGACAAGATGTGTATTAATNGCCTCCACCGTGGTTCGGATCCCACGTTAAACTGTAGGTCCTCCATTTCATCTCACAATCACCCTACCATTACACATTAGCGTAAGTGCGTATAACCCGAACGGGTAGTAAGACGCGGTGCTAGTAATAATAATAATAATAAATACGTCAGAATAAAATAATATTGTGTGTTTTGTTTTTCTCTGAATTTTTCTCTTAGTAAATAATTTAAAAATTAAAAATAGTGTTATGAGACCAGAAAAAATCTTACTTTTGACTTCTGCTTCGACTTCGCTTGGCATTTAAAAAGTGACATTCGCCCCTCCTTAGTGTCCGAGAATGTGAGAGTGGCCGTTAAACACCAATTTATTAATCAGAATGTTAATTAATTATGAATAATAAACACGGATAGTAAATACATTTATTTCGAGATGCGATTGACAAAAATGAACAAAAGTATTTAAAATTAAATCCGTAATAAATGTACCTGATCACTCGAGTCATCGACTTGAAGTGTCGAAAAAGTGTCGACTAAATAGTGGCACTTTCTTTGTCGTCACCATTTTGATTAAAAACTCTCAATATATTTTTTTTTTTAGAAAGTGATGCTTCTGTAAAATACTATCATTGGTCATTTATTCTAGCCATTGATCAATAAATTTTCTTCCTAGACCTATGGTGATATCTCCCACAAGTGCCCCATCTTGTAACCAGACATGGGAAACAATAAATTTGGTGTTAAAAGCATTTAATTCGTTTTAAATATTTCTTTGATGCGGCCCGATCACTCTCCTTTTGAGGATATGTCTGTTTATCAGATAACAACAAATTCATTAATTGTTTACTCCACGTTCTTCTTCATGTTAAGTCAACAACCGGAAGGTTGGTTTGATATGATTTATATCCATCCGGAACTGAGTATGTAATCTACCCTTCGGCTGGCTAGTGCTGCCTGCACCATCTGGTAGAATTCCCATGTTCTAGAGGAGTCCAGGAAGTGCCTTCCACACTGAAGTTCTATGAGTGAACGTGAAAGGGCCTACCAATTTGATCAGGAAAGGTATTTTCACAGACATTTCAGGGTTTACATACCACAATCGACATGAGACCGATGGCTTTGCCTCCCCTTCTAGGAAGATGTGGTACGGATTTTTATCGCTCAAGAAAAATCCGTTGAACTCGGCTGGGTTTGAACCCAAAAACATTAGGTACTGAAGCGTGGACTTTATCTCAAAACCTCCAAGGTTGACTGCTTGCTCTGCGTTAGGAAATCAGATATTTCCCACCGTGATTCTAACAAAACCTTATATTTTACAAAAGCTTATAAAATATGCATCTTGACAACTTTAGATTTTGGAATCCTCATTTAATAATTTGTGTTCAACATAACAAATCTGTTTCAGTTTACATATCTTACCTGGATATGTGGTGGTGTTCCAAGCGCATACGTCACAGCATTAGCAATGTCTTCAGATTTAAGAGCTGGAAACTCATCCTCCGATACCTGGACACCGTCAGTAAATGATCTAAACATGTCTGTGTCCACAACACCAGGGCTAATGCTCTAACAAAACAAAAACAAACTTTTTAAATAACATAATTCATAACTTAAATGTTACAGAAACAATATAAAGACAGGTGACCTGGTGGTCTAGGGGTAAGGTGTCAGACTTCTGTGCTCGGGGTCCGGGGTTCAATCCTCGGTCCCGGCACAGATTTATCTGATTGCCAAACCCTTCCTTCACCTCTGACAAGACGTGTGTTAATCACAACCTGTGAGTGTGAGGAATGCCAGACCTCCACCGTGGTTCGGATTCCACGTTAAACTGTAGGTCCTCCATTTCATCTCACAATCACCTTACCATTACACATTAGCGTGAGTGCGTATAACCCGAACGGGTAGTAGGACGTGGTGCAAATGATAATAATAATATAAAGACACGTCTTTTTCTACTTGGTGATATTTTTATATTTTAAAAAGAGAAAAAATATTTTGCTCAAATTTGCTTTTTGCACCGCATCTCACTTTCCTTTTGGGATTCACACTTATGTAGTAATTCTATTTATACTAATATGTAGGGGATGAGGGAGGTTGAATCAAGCGGAAGTGTACTCGCATTTGCGTCGAGGGAAAGAGGAAAACAATTTAGTAAAAACATTTCCTCAGTACATCCAACCAGTATTCAAACCCCAAACTCCCCATCATAGCCAGTTCAGTCTATTGTTGATGCCTTAGCCATTGGTTCTTGATTTTTTTAATCCGTACCATTTATTCATGACTTAACTATCAGCACCTTAGCTCAGTTGGTAGCCTGTTTGTCTACTGAGTTAAGGGTCCCGGATTCAATTCCTGGCATCACCGAAAAATGTATCTATGGTGAGATGTGAGTTTACCCTTTCACAGTGATAAATTAATGGTCGGGGACTGGACGTTGTGCTTGTCCTAGTCTTTAAGTTAGATCACAAAGCATATGAGGCTACGACAGACCTAGCATGGACATATAATTATGGCTTGAATAAAAAAAACTGACCCAGATCATAGGTTGGAAATAGTAGTGGATGTAAAGTAAATACTTAAAACGTAAGTTCTTTAAAATCTTAGGGTTGAAAATGTTCACGATTACAATAGTTTCTCTTTATATTAGAAATTAAAAATACAATAAAATTGAAAATGATTTTTAAATGAAAATAAACAATTTAATTGCTCTCAAATTTTGATGTTGTCAAGTGAATTTTTTTTTTTTATAATTCTGACACGATTTATTGCTAAAAGACCCCAGTTAATCGGACCTGAGATGTACTCCTGTCAATCTGTCAGTTCCTCACCGTGACCCTGATCTTGCTCCCCAGTTGCACCAGTTCTCGTCGTAGACCCTCGGTCAGGACAGTCACAGCGTGTTTGGAAGCAAAGTAGTGGGCCATTCCAGGGAATTTCACTGGCATATGCCCGTCAATGCTGCAAAAATTATTGAAATTAACTATCTTCATAATACAGCGTTTCTCAGGAAAATTGAGGTTATAGAGCTTTAGAAACATTTAGAGACTCATACATAATACAGGTGGGGTGGAAACAATTAGTCAATCCATACTGAGTAAAGGGATGGACAACGTACTGAGGTTTGCCTAACGTCCTGTGGAGATCTCCTGAGTGATATTATCTTCAAAAACTGAATACCATATTTACTTTTCAATTAAAGTGTTAATTTTCAAGTTAAGCTATCGTATAATTATCTCGTACTCACCCTGTATATTAAGATTTTATGCTATGAGCCCATTTAAAATAAATAAGTATGACAAAATAGTATAAACTTTCTCATATTGTGTACATTATAGCTTGGAACAAAATTTTAAAAAATCTTCAAACAAAACTGTCCAAACAGTATTTTATTTTAAGTTCAATTTTTTTAAATCAAATCATTTTAATTATTCTCTTCAATAGTGGACATATATATAGACATATATATATCCACTATTCAATAGAATATTAAAATGATTTGATTTAAATATACATGCAATTTTTTTTCAACTCTTTAAGAAAAAACTTGACTCATCATTCAAATAAAGGGATGTTACGTCAGACAAATTAATTTCCAATGCTAAATATAAACAGTGTATCGTAATTAATAAGCGAAACTCAGAGAGGTAGTATGAGAGAGAGAGAGAGAGAAAAGGAGTGTATTGATGTAAGAAACCTGGTGGCGGAACCGCCCCAGCAGCTGCTGTGGCCGGCCCGATCCTCAGCCCTGACTTCCATAGACTTCTTCTTACGGAGACATGTAAAGTGATTGGTTTTATTAAATGTACGGTGGGATTTGCTGTGATCAGCGCAGAAGACTAGTTTAGAAAGGTGAAGCGATAATGTGCTCTGAACCACACTGTCAGTCCATTAACGTTCTTCTTGCATACCGCCCTTGGTCACACGTGTTCTAGCGGCTTGTAGGATGGGATGGTACCAGTAGTTTTTGAACGAATCCAGGTGAACATGGTTTGCCGTTTAAATAGGTGCGTAGAATGTTCTGGAAACCATTTCGAACAACTGTTGTAATCCTTATGTTCTGTTTTAAATAAAAGGTTGTGTGAATATGGTTCAGACTTTCATTCAAACATTCCTTGTTCATTACACATCTAACAGGGTGTCAATACCACGAACCTGTCGTGTTTCGCTGCAGTAACTGACGTGTGTTGCCGACCTGCCCCTGTGGCTTCTCTCACATATTTTGTGGGGGTAGGAAGTGTTTCCGTTACCAGGCTGCTTACATCAACCCCCTCCTTTTTTTTTTATCCACTTACTACCTCTTCGAGTTTCGCACATCAATAATTATAAAACACGGTGTGAAATGTCAACTTGAACCTCTTCCAAATATAGTGAGGCACCCTCCTCCCCCTTCCCCCTTCACACAGATACAAAAGCACTTTCCCTCGATGCAAATGCGGGTCTACTTCCTATGAATTTTTCCTTCTTCCTAGTACCTTTTACTCTCATTAAAACCGGCCAGAATTTGAGCTTCAATCTCCCCCCATCACTAGAAATCCAGACGAAACGAGATTGACGTCTTTGTCCGCGTGGTTCCCGATGCGGCTTTCAGTCTAAATCGTACCTGTTGATGTGTATTATGTGTCCATCGTCCACTCCTTTCTCCTTCATCAACTTAAAGGCTTCTCTGGTGCAGATGCTGAGTCCTAGGACGTTGAGGTCGAAAATCTGTTTCCAATGGGAAGTCTCCCCGTCTGCATGGACATAAAATATTCAAACAAACCCCTATAATAATAATTATTATTATTTCTATTACCCACCTCGGTGGCGTAGTTAGCTAACGCGTTAGTTTCGTGTTGAGCTATACTGCCGAGGACGGGGAGATAGAGATTCTAATCTCGCTTGGGTGAACGGTTTTTCCTCCTAAATGGATTTTCACTCTCCCTCCACGCAAATGCGGGTTCACTTCATATATATTCAACCTTCCCCATTCCTAATCCAGTAGTCTAATTAGTACTTAAGCGTATAGCCCGAACGGGTAGTAAGACGTGGTGCTAAGTATTAATAATTATTATTATTACTATTATTACCACTGCGCCTTATTACCCGTTTGGTCTAAGCACGTATTTACTAATTACACTAATGTGTTAGTTATTAGGGAGATTTAATTTAGAGGAATTGTACCCGCATTTTATGGAGGGATTTAGGATAATCACCCTCAGTACACCCAATTGGGATCAAACCCCAACCTCCTCGTCTTTGCCAGCCTAGTCTATTGCGAGAGTAGATTTTTTCTTTAAAAGAATTATATTTAAATTAAATGGTAAAATCACAGTCGTACGCACTTTCTAATAGGCCTATAGTTTGGGACAACATTTTCAAAAATCAACTATCAGTAAACTACTCCTTAAGTGATTTTTTTTAGAACAACGAACACACATTCTTATTTATAATGTAAAACATACCAAAGAAACACATTTTGAAAAAAAAACTTTTCGAAAACTTACAAACACTAGCTATATATGAAAACAAGTACTATATAATTTATACAGTTTTATTTTAAACCAAATTGTCAGAATCATCATTGAAAAATTTCCAATTTTCAACAATCTGGTATTAGTAAACTACCCTTAATTTGAAGACTATAACTAAAATGAAATAAATACCCTGAAGTATTACCGTAAAAAATTTAAATATCAAGTTTAAACCAAAATTCATCAAACCATTTAGGCTGTAAACCCAGGGACAGAGAAAGATAATTAAAATATCCCTTTTTTGGTTTGGGGTGGGAATGGCACATTAATCCGGTTAGGATCTCAAATCCGTGTCTCCCCCGAACCAAAACAGACAATATTGACGCCTTCATCTGCTTGTACATCAGTACGGTTAGTAGTTTTTAGATATTATACAATCACATGTATATTCGCCAAAGTTAGAAATTTGATATTTATAATAGATGTTCACCATACGTAGAACTCTTTATTCTTATTCTAGTCCATTGTTGAAATAAAAAGTTAGCTTTTTTCTAAAGGCTATTCGTTATTCTTTGCGAGAAAAATAACTTTTTTTTTTACCTAGCCTAGTGAGGTTTTGTTTCAACTTGACCATTTGAAATGTCTTCTGTCCGTTTGTCCATTTGTACTGAAATTTTTTCCGCGATAAATGTCAAATGCGTGTACCAATTTTTACCAAATTGGGCAGTGACATTCTTCAAACCTAAGCCGCACAACGTATTTACTTGTTTTTTTCGGTCTAGTAATACGTGACAAGATGGCGGATGCTCAAAAATATATTTGTCAATTTGTTCCATGATAACTCCCTATGTGTGGACACACTTTAATGAAATTTGGTGGGTACATTCTTTGAATATTGGCTAAACGACGTATGTAAATAGTTTTGCAATCAGATTTTTATGTTTGAATATTGTATCGGTACAGAATGTGTCTTTTTTAATAGCTCATCTCAAATGATTTGAATTTAAAACTTTAACCATTCGATCTAGTACCTAGGGCCTTTTTTATTTGTTTATGTTGAAATCTATTGCGAGACTGATGTCTTAAACTACGTGAGCAACGGTTATTCTCTAAGAATGTACTGCACTATTTAAATTAGTATTCTAGCTTCACCACCAAGGAAAAATATCAACTTCAAATCCAAGGAGAAATTATAGGAGGAATTTCAACTTTAAATCCAAAGAGAAATCAAAAGACTGAAGTACGATAAGAACATGGATGAAGTGAGGTCTATTAATCACAGAACTACCTGTAATAAATAAATAATCTTTCTAAAAGACTTGAGATAATGTGACTATTCAAAATATCAAAAACTATTTCATGTTTTTATGGAAATACTAATAATATTATGATAACAATAATACTATAATAATGCTATAAACAAACTAATACCTGAACCAACAAGATTATAATCTTAAACAACCTTTCCAAATTACATGAAAGAAAGCTATTTTTAAAATACTTACCAAGAATGGTAAATATAGATAGTTCGCACACATATCTCACCTGTTAGCATACTTAAGTATAAAACTCCAGCATTGTTGACGAGTACATCAATCCTTCCCAGGTTCTTCTTGACCCAGTCGAATGCGGCCAAAATATCTTCTTCTTTGCTCACATCACCTTTCAGCGCATGTAACTTACCAGGGGCTCCTTTCAGCTCGGCAGATAACTCCTGAAATAGACATTTCCTTCAGAGAAAAAGTGTTGTTTTTTTAATTCAGTGCTTCTGGCATTCTGCAATTGAAAAAATATGTACTTTTAAAACTATCAGGACAGTAAATATTTCACCACCTACATCAGGGACTGCGGGGACTCGTCTAGTCTGATTTGTCTGTGATGGGGAAGTCCGGGTTTGCCTAAATGGTTACCCAGTCTCCCTCTACGCAAATGCTGGTACGTATCCCTTAAATCTCAACATCCTAATCCCTACACCATTTATTCTCAATAGGCGGCCCGCGGTAAATAATTAAACTGAAAATATATAGATGACTAGTCATCCAAATTGTAAGAAACGTGCCATTCTAATTTTAACTATGTTTGGGTCTACCTATAAATGTGAATCAAGCTTTCCTGACATGAACAATATAAAAAAATTGTTACAGGAACCAATTAACAGATGTTCATGTTGAAAACGCCCAGATTAGAAACTAAATCCTTTACTCCATATTTTAAACAAATCGTTGAAGGAAATCACCCTCATTTTTCTCATAGTTTCTTGATAACTAAAGTAAAGTTTGTTTTATAATTTATATTTTATAAACTCTAAAATAAAAATAGTGTTCATAATTTTATGAGGTACTTAGTTTTCATTTTGAGTGCATTCTGTAAATTTTTCAAATTAAGTTTTCACACCCTCTGGCCCGGTCCATGAAAAAAAGATATAACTGCGGCCCACTCTGAGAAGTAATTGAGAGCCACTGCCCTAAACCATCAGTGTGATTGACTGTGTATAAACCGGATAGGTAGTAGGAAACAAGATGATGCTAAGGGCCTGAGGTGATATAATTTTGATGGTCCCCATTTCACACAAATTTAAAAAAATTAACAGATCAAGCTAAGGACTTTCTGAATCATGTTTCCAATTCTTTTTAAAATTACAAGTTCCAAATTACTCGATCCTTTTGAACTTGTTTGTCCGATTCTTACTAACTATCGCTCGCTAAGTTTTTGCTCATCTATGTCAGTTAATAATAATCTAGGAAGCTTATTTAATTGTAACAAATTTATAAAGTTGCTATATTTTTATGGTGTTTAACATTTTATGAATATAATACATTTATAATAATCTTTGTGGTCACACAAATCTTACAAATAAATAGAGCTAAAATATGAATGTGTGATATGTTGCAACACCATTTTATAAACGGTCTACTACAGTGGTTCCCAACCTCCAAGGCCGTAGTCGGGGGGAGGGGGTTTCGGGGTTCAACCCCCCCTCCCCCCGAAATTTTATGAACAAAATATATACGGCTTTATTCATGGTTCAAACAATATCAAAATTAAGGTAAAGTACAAATTAGGGGGCTGTGTTACCATAAGCTTCCAGAGGTGTTTATTATTTAGAATTTTTTCTAGTCTTCGGCAGTTATGGTGTTATGTTGTCATAAAAAAAATTCAGATAGCTTCTAGATTTGTTTAATAATTAGAATTTGTCCTAGCCTTCCGATAGTTAGGGGGTAGTGTTGCCATAAAAAACACTTCAGATAGCTTCTAGAACTGTTTTTTATTTAGAATTTTTTCTAGCCTCCATCAATTGAGGGATGCGCCCACCAAACCCCCCTTGAAATTATTGGCTGGCTACGGCCTTGCCAACATCCTATAGTTTAGCACCCACTTCTGAGAATTGGATTATGGCTATCGCTCTCCGCCCATACCCCAAAAAGTTAAATGTAATATGCATGCTGACATCAGCGATAGTAACCTAAAATTCATGTTACATTGTTCATTCCTAAGTAATTTATTATTTCAAACTAAATAATTATGTATAAGTACTTTTTAGTTGTATGAATTTTAATCCTTATTAATAAAAAAACACAAATTTTTTTATGTTAAATGCTTATAAAAATAAATTTAAGGCCCCTTTTGTTAAATATTTTGTTGGCTATTATTATCAACATGAAATTATTTCTGTAATATCCATAGAAACCTAAATGTCTCCTTACAATTTACCACTCCACTGAAAACCAAAAATCCCCTTTGGGGGGAGGTATCACCCGGTTTGGAAACACCGGTCTAATAGAAAGATACATTTATTATGAGAATAACAAGAGCTACATTGGCATTTACCTAAAAATAGGCTGATAATAATCAATAAGTAAATAACACCTTCATTGCAGCCTATCTATGGATTAAACGAAGGCCTTATGACTCAGAAATACCACATCATTGAGAAACACTTCGATATTTTTTATATATTTAACTTATTTGACTAGAGAAAGTAAGAATTTCAGGAAGGATTGGCCAGAAAGGATAAAATTGTAATTTCAAGTGTGGATCCTATTACAAGTTTCAACCATCAGATATATCAACACATTTCGAGTAAAGGTTTTATCGATTCACATCGGAAACATGACTGCCAAATATAGTTGAAAATTTTTTCACTTAACATTACTCTAGTATTTTTAGGGCCAGTCTTATGATTCCTGGATAAATATTTATCTGATGGATAAATATTTCTATCTGGTCGATAAGTTAAAAGTGCGTCTTATGACTGCCAGATAGCATTTATTCGCCAGATAAAATGTATTTATCCATAACATTTGTATCGGGAGGTTTAAGTACCTGATAACTTTTATATGAAAGTTAAAATGGTCGTTGCCATAGTGACGATTTGTTTTTCATGAAGTTTCGCCTATCAGAATTTGTTTTTAGGTTAAAATCTTGGTTCACGTGTTTAGTAGGAACATCTCAGACTTTAAATATATGTAAAATTAAAACATTTAATTCAGATTTTTATAAAAAAACCTACAAGCTATTTGTAGAGCTATAGTTTATATGAGAAAAAATTATTAAAATGTGAGTACAATAAATTACATTTTATAAATGTTGTACCAAACTATTGACCACATTTTGGCAGACACCGAAATTAGTACTTGCAAGACAACCTAGCTTCTGCGCCCACGTGACGACATCTGTTTCCTCGCACTAGTTTAGCCGCCATTAACTAAAAAATTTTGAGCGATGTAGCCACTCGCCAGGTAGTAGCGGTAGCAGGAGGGTTCATACGCATGCGCGCACAGATAAAAACAGTACCAACCTTGCGTTTTCTGCATAAACATTTATTTATCCTACAGATAGCTAACCGGCAGATAAATTCAGTCCATAATATGCGTAAAATATTAAAGTGGCTGATAACCTTTATCTGTTCACTAACTTTAACCTTCCGATAGCAATATTTATCCGGTAGTCATAAGACCAGTCTATATTCAATTGTGTCGACAAGTAGTCGAGTACCTACTACTACATTACTACTACTATTACTATTACTATTACTACTACATTACTATTACTATTACTACTAAATTATTATTACTACTACTACATTACTATTACTATTACTACTACTACATTACTATTACTACTACATTACTATTACTATTACTACTACATTACTATTACTATTACTACTACATTACTATTACTATTACTACTACATTACTATTACTACTACATTACTATTACTATTACTACTACTACATTACTATTACTATTACTACATTACTATTACTATTACTACATTACTACCACTACCACTACCACTACCACTACCACTACCACTACCACTACTACTCGATTGTTAGAATTACTCTATTCTTTCCATCACTATGTTGTACTCACCTCTACTAGCTCCGCCCTGCGAGCCAAACCCACCACGACGAGCCCGTTCTTGATCAGTTCCCGGACAATATCAGCTCCAATCCCAGCACTTCTTACCTGTTACTTGATCCTCATGGTACATTCATGTTGTACTCACCTCTACTAGCTCCGCCCTGCGAGCCAACCCCACCACGACGAGCCCGTTCTTGACCAGTTCCCTGACAATATCAGCTCCAATTCCAGCACTTGCTCCTGTTACTTTATCCTCATGGTACACTCATGTTATACTCACCTCTACTAGCTCCGCCCTGCGAGCCAAACCCACCACGATGAGCCCGTTCTTGACCAGTTCCCGGACAATGGCGGCTCCAATCCCAGCACTTGCTCCTGTCACCAGAGCGACACGTCCTGACCAACGTTCCATCGTATACTGACTTGAATACTGAGCAGGCACTTAGGAGTTACACAACCACTATAACGTGATCGTGGTGCCACTTTTACACCGAACAGTTAGTATCTCTCTTGTTTCAAGTAGATTTATCTTCACTGATATTGAGTATAGAGGTCAAGACTTTTTTTTTTACATCACATCTTACTACCTGTTCAGGCTATACGCACATGTATTAATTACCCTGGTGAGTTAGATATGAGGAAGGTCTTTTATTAACACCACGTCTTACTACCCGTTCAGATTATACGTTTATGTATTAATCACGCTAATGATTTTAGGGGTTAGTAAGGCTATATTTTAAGGAAGTGTACCCACATTTGTGTGGAGGCAGGCTGAAAAACCTTCAGAGCATTCAACCGGGATTCAAACCTCGATCACCCCGTCATCAGCACTCTAGTATACTGCGAGAGTAGTGCGTTAGATTACGCGGGCACCTAAGCGGGTATGAGTAAGGTTGAATTTAGAGGACATTTACACGTATTTGCGTGAACGGATAGTGTAAAACCATTTAGGAATTCTAGATTGTACATGTCTTTAAAAATAATGAGTTTTTGTTCAACATTTTGGAAGTAAAAATAGAAGGAAGGAAGGAAGGGGAAAGGCCGACCGAGATTGGAATACATAAAGCAGGTTATGGCGGATGTTGATGTAAGGAACGACATGGAAATGAAGAGAATGAGTGAGAGTAGAGAAAAATGGAAGATAGGAAGGAAGGAAGTTAAACTAAATGTATAAAGTGAAGTACTATTTTATTTATTTTGAACAAAAAATATTGAAGCCATTAAAAATGAAAAGGTACACCTTAGCTCACGTTTCCTTCCTTTCCACCTTAAGATGGAATTAGTTTGATTTGAATCCACTAGACGTCGCATAAGTAAGTTACTAGATATATCACCCGCCTCGGTGGCGTAGTTGGCTAACGCGCTAGTCGTGTTGAGCCCGACTGCCGAGGACGGTGAGATCGAGGTTTGAATCTCGGTCGGGTGAACCGGGGGTGGTTTTTCCTAAATGGTTTTCCACTCTCCCTCCACGCAAATGCGGGTTCACTTCCTCTATTCAACCTTCCCAATTCCTAATCCATTAGCGTAATTAGTACTTAAGCGTATAACCCGAACGGGTAGTAAGACGCGGTGCTAAATAATAATAATAATAATAATACTAAATATATCGATTCTATTTAATCCCCTGTTTACTACCAAACAACTTTTTTTTATTAGCATCAAGTTTTACCATCCGTTCGGGTTGTACGCTTACATACCTACTAAATTACGCTAGTGGTTTTAGGGTTTACGAAGGTTTTATATAGAGGAAGTGTACTCACATTTGCGTGGAGGGAGAGTGGAAAACCATTTTAGAAAACTACTCACAGTACACCTGACCGAGATTCGATACTCAATCTCTGGCGTCATCGGCAGTCCAGTCTACTGCGTGAGTAGCGCGTTAGACCACGCGGCCACCGAAGCGGGTAACAGTTTGTTGACTGGTCACGTGGAAAATTTATTCTGGTTGATCTTTCTTATTTTAGCCTGCTTCTCCTTTTCATTCCAGGTCAAGCTTAACAACAGGAAGTCTATAGGGTGTTTTTTGTGTGCTTGGATTTAATTTAATTTCAACCATGCAGGATATTTATTATAGTGTCCATTATTCTCCAATACTTGAAGTTGTTAGGTTATTTTTACTGGCGTATTTGGCGAGCACTTTACGAACCCAATGATCACAAATATTAGCACATGACTTACAATCTAACCTAGTTCTAGAATCAACACAGCATCCAGTTCTACGGCCATTAATTCTTTGACCTTGTCAGGAGTCGAACCCAAGTTGCCTTTGAGGTATTTAACGTGCACTTTCCAAAACAAATTATCAGCACACAAGAATTTATTTGAGCGAGATTGAAATGGCTTATTAATTTTTCCAGGAAAATAATTTTCACATACTTTCCATGGCTCGTTTACAAACCACAATCGACACGGGACCGACGGCTATACTTCCCTTCCCCCCTAAGAAAGTTGTGCAACGGATTTGTATCGTTCAGTAAAAATCCGTCAACCTCGGTTGGGTTTGAACCCACTAACATCGAGTTCTTTAATCCTGGTCCCATTTACAAATATTTGTAATCCCACAGAGTTATGTTTCCAATGCTACACCTAGAAATGTAATTAGAGAGGGGGTATAAGTTATTCTTTCCCATTGAGAATTTGAAGGACACTTTTATTACGTGTAAGAGTACATCTTTAGAATCAGACACCTTAACTCCGTCGATAGCATGTTTGTCTACTGGGATAAGGATCTCGGGTTCGATATCTGGCATGGCCGAAAATTTATCATTGGTGAAATGTGGGTTTACTCTTTCATAGTGATAAATTAACGTTCAAGGACTGAATGTTGTGCCTGTCCTGGTATTAAGTTGGATTATAAGGCATACGAAGCTATGACATGACAGGGCTAGAAAGCCAGTAATGGAAAAAGTATGGCTTGAATGAAAAACTGACGCGGACCGTAGGCTGAAAACAGTAATGGATATAAAGTAAAGCGTACATCTTTTGAATAGCAAGTCATGATATTGCTCTTAGAATCCAACCTAGGCACCTAACACATCCTCACCGGTTTCGATCAGTGTGGTCCAACACCGCAGCCACCTGGTATTTTCAACTTTTTCTTTTAGTTAAATAAAAAAGGCGTAACTCATATTCATTAACATAATTAATCTCAAAGAAATTATTTTAGAAAAGTTACATTTCAATAAACGAAATTATGTTTATATCTATTCTAAACATAATAGTTTTGATGAATCTATCAACATTTATTTTAGTATAAGAAAATATTACAAATTTATTATATAATAAATTCTATCAAAATTAAAGATATTCATAGTCAACGTTTTGTGAGAAATTTTGAAGGGTTTCTACTTAAGGTTGTTATCTTGGACTATTCTACGGTACTTATAGATTATTTTGCAACTTTTAATTACGAAGCAACCATGACCTAATAGATATATTTAACGTGGAGATTATATCATATTGTGTAAGTAAACAAAAGTAAATCAGGTACGTGATGTGTTGGGTTGTTTGTTTGTTTTTTTGCTACGAGTCTTACTTACCGTCCGGGCTATACGCTAGCTTTTTTTTATATACTTTTTTTAATTTTAGGTCTAACATAAGAATTACTATTGTAGGTGGTCGAATGTTCTAAGCTCTTGCAATAGTATTTACGGGGAGAGAATAATATTATATATTAAAAAATAGCAATTCACCCGCCAAAACTCTGTCCTCGGCCTTCCATTCAACGAGAACCAAGTACAATGTGAGTCTAACATCTTAGACCCCTTTGCCACTACTCAGGGTATCAAGACATTCAAACTGCCTATATTATTTCCAGTAAACATTCAAGCATAAATTACCGACACATTTTAATAGAATCGTACCAAGTTGAAAAATCGCGTAAGTCTATTGTGTTGCTTGTTCAAGTCAACAGCGTTGGTAGCAAAGAACATCGTAAAGTTCTGAAGTTTTTGTGATTTTTGTGTAAATCTATAGCTCAGCCCCTTATTTTTGACATCGGGAATCCTAAGTCTTCGTGATGACCTTGCATTAATTCATGGATTGGTATATTATGACCTTTTTGTATTTAATAATAATCGTATAGCCAAAAAAAAATACTAAAAATAAATATATATTAAATTACGTATTACAAAATGTAAGTTAGATTTATAAATATGATTGACACTGCCTAGTAAATAAATATGAAGACTACAGCTTTATAGATGAGATATTATTTTACAGTCAATATGTAAATTAGATTTTATATTAAATATGTTCCTTACTAATATACAAAACTCTTTTACCAGTTGTTTTTATGGGTGTGAAACATGGTCTCTTACCTTACTGGACGAAAACAAATTTAGGGTGTTCCAAAAAAAAGTGCTTAGGAAGATATTTGGTACATAAAGGATTGAGGCTAATGGGGAGTAGAGGAGGTTACACAATTATGAGCTACGAAGCCTGTACTCATCACAAGACCTAATTAGGACAATAAGTCTCATGGCATATGGCGGGTAGGACATGCAACGTACATGGAGAAATCTATAACCATGTTCAAGGTATTGATTGATAAAGCCAATTGGAAGAGACCATTGGGAAGACCTAGCCATCGATGGGAGGATAGTATTATAACTGACCTGACAGATATAGGGTGTAGTGAGGTGGACTGGATAGACCTAGCTCAAGATAGGGATAGTGCGTAATGAGGTGGACTGGATAGACCTAGCTCAAGATAGGGATAGTGTGTAATGAGGTGGACTGGATAGACCTAGCTCTAGATTGGGATAGGGTGTAATGAGGTGGACTGGATATAACTAGCTCAAGATAGGGATAGGTGGCGGCAATGAAACTTTTAATTTCCTAATGACATAGAGTAAGAAAGAACTTAAGAAAGTACGTAAGTATTCTCCTTACTAAGTTCTTTAAAAAGTCAGATATTATAGCTACAACACATAGTTTATATTAAGCTTTATTTACAAAACATACTTTTATTGCAATAGGCCAATGGCTTAAATTATTTATGAAATTACAGGATGTAATTTTATTTTATTCAAAACTTGATAGGCAGTAATTAAAATGCAGTACGGTTAGTGTTTATCCTAAATTAATATAATTTTCTCATATGTTTGCCTAAAAATCCTTCTTCACTAGGCCGACATTCATTTTATTGATGTACTTCTCCAACTGGTTTAATGGTTACCTCGTGAATCTGAAAAAAAAAATAGTTGTATTTAAATATACTTGTCAGTAGAGAGGATCATTTTAAAAATTCTTATTTATATCATGAGTTTGGTAGGAGCCCGGTTCTGTAAGGCCTTATTTCATACCTGAATATACTGTGCAATAGTATTTTGATAGGATAAAAGGGCTTTAAGAACGGACTTCTTCCTGCCGTTCTGCAAGGTGGTTTATTCTACCAAAATACTACTACATAATAGATTTCTGGTATGAAATAAGGCCTTACAGAACGGGCTTCTTACCAAAATAAAGGTATATTTCTAATATACAACACTCACAAGCAAACAAAAACAATAATAATATGTTTTTTAATATTGTTGATAAATGACAACTGGACACGGGAATCCAGCCAGAGGCTGTTGGCTTAACGCGCCGATGCTCCACGACTTAACTATCCAGGATTCGTACCTTACTCAGGGCCATTATTCACTCATAGTTTAACAAAAGCATAGGCATAAGCGTCGTTCCCAAGTCGCAGGTGATTGTTCTGATAGCTAATAATTAGTCGACGATCTAACACGTCCATCACAGACTCTGCCTCAAACTATGAGCTATGGATGATGACCTTGAGCAAAGGGGAAGGTCCTGGATAGCTCAGTGGTGTAGCATTGGTGCGCTAAGCCAGGAGTCTCGGGTTAGATTCTCGTAACCAGTTGTCATTTTCCAATCCTATTTAATATAGTGAAAATGTAACCATGTGAGCCACTAACTTACCAAACCAATGATGATTTCCTTCAATTTTTCTAATAATCATCATTTGACTGTTAAGTAAGTACATGGCGTCATTCTGAAATCGAGTTATACTGACCAAGTGGCCTCCATCAGTTGGTGATGATAGTGACAACTTTTGCGAATAGAGGGTGTCATGTGGTCAGCACAATTGAACCCTTCGGCCGTTAATCTCAGTTTTCTAGGCCGGAGCCACTACTTTATTTATTTATTTATTTATTTATTTAAGTAGTTCCTCATTTGTCTTCACGAGGCTGAGTTGATCCCGTTACAGTCCCACTGCTGCATAGTTAATGTCTTAGAAGCGCCAGGGGATCGAACCCCGGACCTTTGGATCTATAACCAGAAACTCTGACCACTTGACCACATGAACCTAGCTTTGTGAAAGTCGGTTTATTGACACTAGAAGGCAATTTTGTTTGTTGTTTAGTTGAATCATCTTTAGAGTGAACTCTTTTTTTAAAACGCCTGCTTGATAGCGATGTTGTCATTTGAGAATGCACGTAGCGATCCACGTGTTGAAGGTCTTAAGCTCTCCCAATGAATGCAGCCATTTTATTCTGGAGGCCGTGGTTCTGGTGTATACCTTGTCTGTAGCCTAAGGAGGAATCTGGCCCTGCACTTGGGGCAGAACCCAGATATTTATTTTTGGGTGTGAGAAGGGGAAAGATGGGACTCAATCTACACTGGATCATGGTAAAGTCCCCCAGTAGAGGATGACAAGGAATATTTTTTCAACGCACTTGAAGTAACCTAAAATTAAATATTTCAATAAACAAATCTAGGTTTGTAGTTTTCTTTGGGTTTTTTATTCCATAAGACTCCAATAAGCTCCTAGAATGAGCAGGAATACAAGATTATAATCATTAAATGACTGTCCTTCGCGCATATTAGTTTAGGTTTTCCTTTAATTCCACCTTCTTCATATCTATCCGATAAACTTAATTAAAATTCGTTTCTACCGGAAGGGCAATAAATCAGCGGTGGAAAATTAATAAAAACAAAGGAAATTTGACTTACCTGAACATGTTGTGGTGCCCCCAATGCATAGATAACAGCGCCCGCGATATCTTCGCTATAAAGAGCGGGTGGAGGTTCAACGCCCTCAGCAAGAGCTGCTCTGAGCATGTCTGTATCCACAGAACCAGGGCTAATACTCTGTAAAATTGTTCATGCAGCTTACACATAATATATCTTACATGATAAAATATTACATATTGTTTAATAGCACAGGCAAATATGTATACCCTCTATTTATTGGTACCACATGAAAATAAACTATTCCTGATTGGCTAGCCATTGAGCTTCCACCTTTGTTTTCCAACATTCTGAATTTGTAAAATCAAATCTTGACGATTTTGAGGGGAAATTTACAAATTGTGAATTCTTTAGTCATACATTTGGGTATAAAATGTATAAAAAATGTTCGATTCAGGTGTCCATGTGATTTAAAAACTATATTTACATTAAATGAAAGTTATATTAAAATACGGCTGTATCCGTAACCAAATGCAGCCAAACAATTTCCACCTCTATGTTTCTAAGTTAGAATTTGGTAATTGCCTTTCCAGATTTAAAAGTCATAATATTATTTCCTCACCGTGACCCTGATCTTGCTCCCCAATTGCACCAGCTCCCGTCGTAGACCCTCGGTCAAGACAGTCACCGCGTGTTTGGAAGCAGTGTATGGTATTAGCCCGTCCAAGCCCCCCAACTTGTGTCCGAGTATGCTACAAAATACACACACATAAGACAATAAATAGGCCTTTGAATCAAATCGGTGTTCGCATTATCTAACGCAGAGGTACTGTGGATTCACACGTTCACCGAAAAACTAACGCAGAACAGAACGTGGTCACGTTACGAGCTCTAAGCCAATCACAAGATTTCCGCCTCATCGGCGCGAGCTGTTCCGATAAAGTTCAACTCATCTCTACTTCGACCGCTCTGACTGAGATGTTCTACACGGGAAAACCAATCAAACCTCAGAACCAACCATTTCGAATTAGTGCGCATGATTATTTAACAACGCATGCTATTTACAGCTAGAAGCAGACAGCTTAGTTGGCCTTTGAGAGGAGATTTGAAATAACCTGTTAATGTAAAGCGTGTGTATCAATGTATTGTATCGTGTTAAGAGACAACATTATAATTTGAAAACATCCATTCTGAAAATTATCTAAAATATATGTTTATCCACTAGAAATTAAAATATGTTGATAATCCGCTGTTCTAAATTAGCGTTGCAATGCATCATGAGTCAACAAACAGTGGGTGAATTGCTGCACCACTGAGAAAGATTCTGCTTTCTATTTTTGACGAACATGTGAATCAAACTTTAGTCAACCTTTTTTGTTCGCGTACATAACCCCAGATATAATTTATCTTAAACTTAAAATTTGTTGATGAATAATGCAAGTTCTATAATCTACATACAAAATAAATTACACCCAAAATTATGTCCATTCAAGTGGTAAATTTCCTCATTAGAGGTTGCAATGGCTGTGGAACTGTTTTTTTTTTTTACAATTTCAGTGGTAAATTTTATTTTATTTTATTAAATTGAGTTGCTTGTATACCTTTAAGTATCTACCTAAATACTCCATAACTACTAGACTATCTTATTTTACCTAAAAAAAATTATTTTTTTGCTCCCCTATCCTCCTTCCCTTCCCCCTCCCCCCCACCCAACACACCTCTTTCTTTCCCCTCCCTAAAGTTGTCTAGTACTCTTTCACTGTGTGGTAGCGCTGGAAACAAGATGCAGCACACAAAGCCACCTTACAGTCAGTCTTCACACTCATATCTTGATTCCCGCCTTTGTCCCATTTTGTAACACACAACACACCGCCGAGTTGGATTTTGTTTTGCTGTTGTAGCAACAATGTAGGATGGATATTGAGGTGCATTCATCCTAGTTGGTGGAGCAGTTTTTGAGGGTCTTCCCGTTGTTTTTTTTTTTTTTTTTCTTTTT
>CABFWO010000174.1:291162-317625 GCA_902155825.1 Timema genevievae | reverse complement strand
TTTTTTTTTTTTTTTTGCCTTATTTGTGACGAAGCTTCAACTAGACTAGTTCCGGTGAACTTTACACCATCTTCCGGCTCTATGAAATAATGCAAGTAAGACGTTCTCCCAAGAGTAACAGTGGGTTCCTCACCGTGACCCTGATCTTGCTCCCTAGTTGCACCAGCTCCCGTTGTAGACCCTCGGTCAGGACAGTCACAGCTTGTTTAGAAGCGTCATATTGAGTCAAATCATTCACATCCGTCAGGCTGTTCGCGGGAACACTAGAAATAAAACACACGTCCAACGATAAAGGAAGTAGTTACCAAAGCAGATAACTCCCAAAGCAGTATATTTAAAAGTGTATATTCATAGCAGAATGTTCTATATTGTATGATATATTTTGCTATTACTTGGTCAGTAAGTTATTAACATCTCGCCTGCTGTCAAAAGAAAATGTAAAAATCAGAATATAAAAAAATAATATTTCATCAGTAGTTCTTTATGGTTGTTAAACATAATATCTTGCCTTACATTCTTATTATTATTAATATTATCATCATCAGCACCGTGTCTTACTACCCGTTTTGTCTATACGCACTTACGCAGTGAGTAATGGTAGGGTGATTGTGAAATGAAATGGAGGACCTATAATGTAACGTGGAATCCGAACCACGGTGGAGGCCTGGCATTCCTCACATTCACAAGTTGTGATTAATATACGTCTTGTCAGAGGTGAAGGAAGGGTTTGGCAATCAGATAAATCTGTGCCAGGACCTAGGATTGAGCCCCGGACCCTCAGCACAGAAGTCTGACACCTTACCCCTAGGCCCTCTTACATTCTTACTTGCTTACTTTAAGGCAATAGTAACTCTAAAGTGTATTGCTGAACTTAATAAAGTACGCCACCTATGCCTATTTTGATATAGTTCTATCCAGTCCACCCCATTACACCCTATCCCTATCTTCAGCTAGCTCCAGCCTGTCTACCTCATTACACCCTATCCCTATCTTGAACTAGTTATATCCAGTCCACTTCATTACACCCTATCCTCATCTTGAACTAGCTCCAGCCAGTCCACCTCATTACGCCCTATCTCTTTCAGGTCAATTCCAATGTTATCCTCTCATCTGCGTCTAAGGTCTTCCCAATTCTTACCTTATATAATGAGAAGACATTTAGGGTGTTCGAAAACAAGATGCTTAGGAAAATATTTGGTCCGGAACGGTATGAAGATAATGTGGATTGGTGATGGTTAGGTAATGATGAGTTACATACCAAGTATTAATCACAAGACATTGTTAGGGTAATCAAGTCTCGCAGTCTACGGTGGTCAGGACATTCAGCGCGTATGGAAGAAACTAGAACTGCGTTCGAGGTATTTATTTACCATCCAAATGGGAAGAGACCCGTGGGAAGACATAGACGCAGATGGGAGGATCACATTAGAATGGACCTGAAAGAGAGGTGGACTGAATAAAATTAACTTAAGAAAGAGATAGGATATAATGAGGAGGAATGGATAGAACTAGATCAAGATAGGGATCGTTGGCGTATTTTTGTAAGTGCGGCAATGAAATTTCGAGCTCCTAATGTCAGAGGTTAAGTAAGTATATATTTTCTAATATAACGTACTACTCAAGGTAGTTATAATATATCATTGACACATAAAAACTATATTGACTCTCTACAATTTGGTCACCATTTACATGTGCACTCTCATTTGAGTGCAAACGAAAATTATAAAAATTGAGATATTGAACTATAAGTGTTAATAAAATAAAATTAAAATTACATTTAAAAATCCATATATGTATATATATATATATATATCAATTATTTAAGTACACTTTCATAACAGACTGTATATGTGACTACATGCTATAAAACCTAGCTTAATTATACTACTATAAAGCCAGATGGCTAACTCAATCTCATTCACTCACTCACTCGCTGACATTAATGTTTACCCATTTCCAGATGAGCTAGAAACTTTAAATTTGGCAAACTTATAGATTCTAGCCTGTAACTGACAGGGAAATTCCAAAAGTTAAAAAAAAAATTTTAACCCCCCGAAAAAAAATTCAAAATAGCGGAGCACTTTAAAGTCGGTGCGGTATATACGATACAATACCGGTAACTTTAAGTTGTTACGTACAAAACAACGCTGGAATTACATTAGTTTACATCCCCTTGCAAAGAAAACTCAATGGGGTTTGGGGGCAGAGCCCCCAACGAGCAAGGCGAATTCTATAATAAAGCCCTATGCCCATGTCACTAACACATCACTGCGAAAGGGAAAGTTCCAATTTCACCAGCTATAATGTTTTTAGCCATTGAACCAAGAACCCTTAGCTCAGTAGGCAGACGTGCTACCGATGGCCCTCAGACTTTAAAGATTATAAATAGAGTATTCACGCCATACCTGCTTGACATAGGTAAGAGACTGACTCCTGGTCTGTGTGGCCACCGATACGGTTTCAGTCTAAATCGTACCTGTTTATGTGTATTATGTGTCCATCGTCCACTCCTTTCTCCTTCATCAACTTGAAGGCTTCTCTGGTGCAGATGCTGAGTCCTATGACGTGTAGATCAAACATCTGTTTCCAATGGGAAGTCTCCCCGTCTGCGCAAGAATAAAAAAAATATTATTATTATTATTAGCACCGCATCTTACTACCCATTCGGTCTATACGCACTTACACTAATGTGTAATGGTAGGGTGATTGTGAGATGAAATGGAGGACCTACAGTTTAACGTGGAATCCGAACCACGGTGGAGGCCTGGCATTCACCACATTCACAAGTTGTAATTAATACACGTCTTGTCAGAGGTTGAAGGAAGGGTTCGGCAATCAAATAAATCTGTACCGGGACCAATGATTGAACCCAGGACCCCCAGCACAGAATCTGACATCTTACCCCAAAACCACCAGGTCACCTAAGGATAGAAAAAAGTCAATTAAAATGGGAAAATATTTTTATAAGAGAACTCTTTGTTTTCAACAAAACAATATCAATCAGAGCATGAGCAATGATATATCTGTTACGTCAATTTTAAAAGTAACAAACTCAAAAACTCAAATGTTAGAGATTTTAAAATTAAGTTATTCTCCAGTTTCTTTAATAAATGGCTAAATAGAAACATAACTTCATATCTATACTTACTGTCTTAAAATGTGTTGCATTAGCCTATTTTATAAAAAGCGATATTCCAATAACCAGGTAAAAAAAATTATACAGGTTGTAGGTGATGAGGAGCGAAGTATTTCCTCGTAATGATCTTGGGGCTAGCACACAACAGTGGCCGCATGGCTTAAGGCATCACTCTCTTAATAGACTAGACTGCCAATGATTGGGAGATCGGGGCTCGATCCCGGTTGGGTAAACTAAGGGTGGATTTCCTAAATTGCTTCCCATCTCACCATAAAATTGCGGGTATATTTCCTCTAAATTCAACCTTATTCATCCTTGACTCATTAGGGAAATCAGTAGGTACATAGACGTATAACCCGGACGGGCAGAGTGATTTGGTGCTAAAAATAACATGGTTGGGGCTGGTCACAAATGGGAGCGCCACGAGACGGCAAAGTTGTCGCAGTATGCACCTGTGGGTTAGGCAACACATGCAGCACGCTACGCAAACCAACAGGGTCAACAACCTTATCTTTGAAAGAATTAGCAATTCCTTATATTTACCAGTTGTCTGGCAAGTAAATGCCTGTCACTATAGGCCTTTTTATTATTAAATTGGTGACCTGACGGTCTAGGGGTAAGGTGTCAGACTTCTATGCTGAGGGTTCGGGGTTCAATCCTCGGTCCCGGCACAGATTTATCTGATTGCCAAACTGTTAAACTGTAGGTCCTCCATTTCATCTCACAATCACCCTACCATTACACATTAGCGTAAGTGCGTATAGACCGAATGGGTAGTAAGACGTGGTGATTATAATAAATAATGATAATAATAATAATAATATATATTAAATTGCAGTACCTTATGGAGCGTGCAAGCTACCAGATCTTATTCACTTGAGTCAGATTGACAATATTTATATATTATAAATGTATCATTATATACAAAGTTTATACGCTTAATGGTAATACATATGAAGTCTGGTTTATGTCAATAATAGTGTATTATTGTGTTGATAGACGCTACACAAAATCACCTATGATGAATAATTTGGGGGTTTGAATTCTGCTATGTCGAACTGAAGATGGTTTCCACAAGTTAGTTAAAACCAATTGCCTTCCCCTACTCTATGCATGCGAATATGTGTGTTCTTTTTTAAAACAATTGCCTAACTCACACACACACACACACCTTATTTTATGGGCTGTAATGTAATAAGTTGTGTATAGCATTAGTTCTAAGTTCAATAATAAATGATTAGAATCGCCAAACATGTAGGTAAGCCTGCACCAAAATAATGACAGAGACCACACTATTAACTCACGAATGGAAGACAAATTTCTTACGTTTCAAACAGCTGTGTGTTTCCTTTCAAAGAGGACATAAGTTAACATTTCGGACTTATCATTAGGGGGGATTTATTGGTGCTAAGATCAGCAAATATACACGTAATACTACGTCGCACTCGTGTGTTTTTAATATCAGCAACTTACACTCATTTAAATCCGAAACATATTTTCCTAAAATCAATTAAAGTTGTGTGGAGTAAAAGTGCACTGATATTCACCTGTAACTATGAAAAATCACCTTATAAAACCAACCAACAGCAATTGCACAATAAAAACTAAACTTTTTTTTTAACACCGTGGCTTACCACCCGTTTGAGCTATTCGCCTATGTACTAATTACACTAGTGTGTTAGAGATTAGGAGGATTTAATTTAGAGGAAGTTCACCCGCATTTACGTGGAGGGAGAGTGGAAAACCATTTAGAAAAAAATCCCCTCTATTCACCCGACCAGGATTTAACCCTGATCTCCCCGTCTTCGGCAGTCTAGTTTAACACAAGTATAGCGCGTTAGACCATGCAGCTAGCGAAGCGGGTACTAGCCTATTGAACTATATGAAAGAAGAATATTTGTTTACATATGAATGTAAAATTTATCAAACGCTGTACGTGTAACCAATATTATCACTTTTTATGTGGATTGGATAAGCTGACACATTTCTTTAGTTTCAAACGCTAACAAAGATTAATTGCTCTTCAAGATCGGGTGGTGTGTGAATCAATCTTCACATTCTGCCGTATTTTATTTAAAAAATGTATTTGAAATATTTTTATAGTTTCTTTAACTTAATACACCCGTGTAGAATCAAAAGAAAAACTGTTTTCATCAAGACAACCTTTTTCATGTTTTACTTTAAATATTTCAAGTGTCATAATATGTTTTAATTTTTTTTATCTCTTGTCAAAGATATCCATTTAAAACTTGGCGTACGTTGTTCATGGCTATTACGACAGCCACCATAGATATATTCGCTTCCCCACACATTTGGAACTAGACTTATGACATGGTATTTTTGGAAGCTCGTAAAACTTATACACAGGGCTAATTTTAATATTTTGTAAAAATTAAGTTACTTAAAAAGTTTTGATATTTTATATTGAGTTTATTGGATGCACAAGTGAATTTTATATAACAAAGCATGCTTATTTCATAGAAATAATATTAATTTTTAAACAACAAAATGGCAACTCCGCTGGTAATAAAATGGGCAGCGTTAATGAGGAAACCTATGGGTTAGAAAGAGATGGTAATCATAAGCGCCTGTAGGCCTACTTTAATTTAGTGGAACGGCATATAGTCCTAATTAAACCACACTACATTTGTGGGGGGCTGAAGATTTATAAGTTGCATACCCTCCAGGTGCGTGCAACGCCAACTTTGGCGTCTCGTAGCACCAACATATGACGTCACCAACTTCAAGCTCATGTCATGGAAATACTTATCCTGTCCCCCACTCCTACAACCTGTATGATTTTTTACCTGTAGAACCGAATAATCTGGTTTATACTAGCATAGTAAAAGTTTGATAAGCAATAGATTCATGAAAACTATCAAAGTTCAAACAAATCATCCCTATCCAAGTTCACACAAATCATTTCTGATTTGTTGAGTTAGCCGTATTTGCTGTTAGCTTCCAAAGACGTAGCATCATGTAAACAAATTCCAAACCAGATATTTGTGATGAAAGAAAAACATCAAAGCCTTAATATTATATAAAGTACCTCTATGTTCGTAAATATATATTACAGAAATAATAAAAAATATTCACGTAACGTGAGAATTTTGAAAACTTATTTTTGATTTCCAAATGCCAACTCAAACAAAATTTAAAATCCATGTGGATTTATTAAATTCCCAATAAATTATTTATTTGCGTAGAATTTTAAAAGTTCCAAATATCCCTTTCTAAGTTCAGTTAAAAAAAATAGTCAAACAACCCTTTTATTCAGGAACAATGTTTGTTGTCAAGTGAAATTCGGTGGGAAATAATTATGTCCAATGGAATCAAACTTTGTATGTTATGTAATTTTTACTTTTTTAAATTACAAAAACCTGTATAAGTAAATTAAATTTTCCAGTACTAACAAAATACAGTACGTTTGGTTTTGCGAAGCTAGCTTTCAAAAACTCATAAATAAAATAAAAATGTCAAAGTTTTGTTCAAATTAGAATCGACCATATAATTTCCAACGACAAGTCTGTTTTTATTGTTCGTGTCTCACCTTATAACTATTTCTTGTTTAACATGTTTACTCAATAATCAACGACCAATTCCACACTCCTTAGTTACTTTGTAAAAATTGAGTCTACCCATGTTATGACACAGTATAATATCTGTTCGAAAACCATTGACCGAACTTAAATCGAATGTTAACTCCAAGGACCATCACTATAAGACACAATAGTCATAAAATATAACTAGTTTTTTACTAATTTAATTTGTTATTGTTCATTGTTACCAAATGCGTTCATTTAACCCATGACTAATAAATAATATACAATTAAAGAAACTCTCCAGCTTTTTTTAAAAAAATGACTACATAAATAATGTAAAGATGTACTTAACATTTTTTTCCAAATGGTTTAAGCTTCGGCTTCCTCAAATACCTGTTAAGTCCTTAAGACTCACGTGACGTAACAACTTGGCAGCGGTGCAGTACATCGTTTCTTGACCCAGCCGTTTAAAGTGGTTGTGCTCTTTTTTTTGCACCGCGTCTTTAATGCCCGTTCGGTTTATAGGCTTATGATTAAATACATTAATAGTTTCTAGGATTATAAAGGTTGTATTTAAAGAAAGTGTACCGGCATTTGCGTGAGGATAGAGAGAGAGTGGAAAACCATCCTCAATACACACAACCTAAATTTGAACCACGCGGCTACCGATTCTGTTATTTCGTTTGGAAATTTAAGCAAAATTTCGGAACAATTTTCACCACAGATTCATCACACACAACTTTGCTATCGATACCATACTAAAACGCACTTCTATAGCACACAGCGAGCTACCAGAACTATACCACGCTCTAAACCAGACTTTTAATTTCTTCCCTGCTTGGTAAGATAACGAAACACAATAAAACTGGTTCACGGCTATATGGAAGCGTTTCCACTTGGTAGTCACACGGCCGACCAAGAAATTCGATTAATTAAATTTTTACACGCAATCCACTTGTTTAAAAAAAATCAAGGAGACGTCAACATATTTTAATGATTTAGTTTAATGGTTAACGATAGATTTACTGGATACAAAAAGACACACTTCTGTACTATTATTTATTGTGACATTTAACACCGAACATCTGTTTTATATTTGATATTTTAAACCTTGCTCTGAGAGCGATTAGACCTATAACAATGTATAAACCAGACTGAACTCCGCTCAAGCCCTACTCTTCATCTGAAACTTCTCATCCGTGACGTCACCGGTAAGTGAAGTGCCATCTACCGAAACACCCTGATACCAATACCCACAGATGTGACGTAGATGTATAGTAAAATAGCCTTAAGTTTAGGGTTATTAGACAATCAAATAAAACCTTGTAGGACCTTATGAAAACCCTAAAAACTAAGCTTTGGCCTGACTGGTAAAATGGTTTCGGCTCTAGTTCGTGTAACAAACAGACATACGACATTGCAAAAACCACTTTTTCTGGTTCAGCTCACTCATGAAACGTCGACATACATCAAAATCTCGAAAACTATTTTTTTTTTTTACGATCACAATTCTTTCTCTACCGTAGGGGTTCCGAGAAAGTAAAAATACTATTATTTACATAAGAAATCTAAAGTTGTTAGTGGTTATCCCATTGGGGCACTATATCATTGCCTTATTGAAAATTATTGCTAATTAAATTTTGTTTTGTGTACTGGGTGCGTTAAAATTATTTTAAGGCTATTGAGATTTTTTTTAATGGAATAAGAGGAATTAATATGTTTCTTGTGTCATTGTAAGCTCTGTCTTTTTGTTAGAAAAAATAAATTATTAATATAATATTATGTATTATAAATCTTATATTTTGTAATATATATCTTTATATTAAAACATTATATGAAAATACATTATATATATCATAATATAATGTATATTTTAAAACATATGAAAATACATATATACATACATATATTTAAATATATAATATGTATCTTTATATTAAAACATTATATGAAAATACATTAAATATATATTATAGTATAATGTATATTTTAAAACATATGAAAATAATTACATTATATATATTAAAATATTATAATATATATTAAAACATTATATTATATATATGAAAATATTATACGAAAGTACATTAATATATATATAATATATTTTCATATAATGTTTTAATACATTATTTTATATATATATGAAAATACATTATACTATATATGAAAATACATTATACTATATATAATATGTTTTAATATATAGATACTTATTATAAAATATACCTACTACATATACATAATATACCTGTTAGAGAAGTCGTATAAAGAACTCCAGCGTTGTTGACCAGTACGTCAATCCTTCCCAGGTTCTTCTTGACCCAGTCGAATGCGGCCAAAATATCTTCCTCTTTGCTCACATCACCTTTCAGTGCATGTAACTTACCAGGGGCTCCTTTTAACTGGGCAGATAATTCCTAAATAAACATTCGTGCAAATGAATAACATGTACTTTTTTTTTTTACTTTTGTAACGATCGGTGTACTGTTTATTAGGATACGCATTACAAATGCATGTTGAAATTCTATGAATTATATGTTTACTGTGTAAGCTCGTCTGCTGGAGCGAACTATGAAACCTTTTCATATTTGTGTCGGAGAAATATACTAGTGTTTGGCGTGGAGGGAGGGTGAGAAACAATTTAAGAAAAAAAACTACCGCTCAGTACACCCGGCTGTGATTAGAACCAGACTAGATGACTTTTAAAACATATTTGGGAGATTTAGTAAGGAGAGATTAATGTATTATTGAGAAATCAATCAATTATAATAAAACCCACTTCAGTGGCCACATGGTCTAAGGCGACCTTCTCGCAGTAGACTAGACTGCCAATGACGGGGAGATTGAGGTTCAAATCTCGGTAGAGTGTACTGAGGGTGGTTTATTCCAAAATTGTTTCCCAATATCCCTACACGCAAATGCGGTACACTTCCTCTAAGTATAACCATCATCATCCCTAAAAAATATTAATGTAATTAGTACACAAGCGGGTGACCTGTTGGTCTAGGGGTAAGGTGTCTGATTTCTGTGCTGAGGGTCCGGGGTTCAATCCTTGGTCCCGGCACAGATTTATCTGATTGCCAAACCCTTCCTTCACCTCTGACAAGACGTGTATTAATCACAACTCATGAATGTGAGGAATGCCAGGCCTCCACCGTGGTTCGTATTCCACGTTAAACTGTAGGTCCTCCATTTCATCTCACAATCACTCTACCATTACACATTAGCGTAAGTGCGTACAACCCAAATGGGTAGTAAGACGCGGTGCTAAAAAAAATTGGAATAATTGAATTGCATTGTGTTTAGCAAACAGCAAGGTATTGTTTGCTAAACATAATACAATTTTGATTACCTGTTTTTCATAATTAATTCAATTGTTCTAATTGATTGATTTCTCAACATAAATGAGCCTGACATTCAATCCGCGAATTTACCGGTGCGCATGTCGAGAATACTGAGGCGTTGGCCAACCACCTATGAGTTCGGTTCAATACCAATGTTTTGCAAGATGCCAATTTGAGAATTATGAAGCATTCAGAGCTCACTATTAGTGTGGCATTAATAGTTATCATTGTTTTAAGCCTCTTTATGGAGACTAGCTAAAGTTCATTGTACATATGAAAGGCCTTAATTGACGTCAAGGCTGGATTTAAAGCTGTGAGGGCTCGTGGACTGCAACAATTTAGAGGCCTCAACATTAAACAAATATTTTTTTCCTTCGACGTTTTGAGATTGTCATTTTATGTTTATTTTTAACTGTTAAAAGCTCAATGTTAAAGATATTATTTAAATAATGAAATATTGTCATCACAATCTATAATTCTGTATGGAGACTATATATTAAGATATTATTTAAATAATGAAATATTGTCATCACAATCAATTATATTTATAATTCTATATGGAGCTACTATATATTAAGATATTGTTTAAATAAGGAAATATCATCATCACAATTAATTATATTTAAAATACTGAATGGAGCCACTATATATTAAGATATTGTTTAGATAAGGAAATATTGTCATCACAATAAATTATATCTATAATTCTGTATGGAGACACTAGATATTAAGATATTATTTAAATAATGAAATATTGTCATCACAATCAATTATATCTATAATTCTGTATGGAGACACTAGATTCACTGAGATCGAAGGATTTTGTTTTACACTCAAAGTCTGAAATATTTGTTCACCGCACTTGCCATTAAGGTGAATTAGGAGAGCGAGGAAAGTTAAATGTTTTTGAAGTTTTTATAGGAAAACTTTTTATGCTAAAATAAATAAAATATTGCTCCAGTAGCAACGTTTAGTTTAATTTTCTTCACATGCTGATACTGAAAGTTGTTGAATACCTGTCATGAGCATAGTGGCATTAGATTAGAAACTTTTTAAATGAAGAGAAAAAGTTGTCATTAAATTCCAGGACACCCTTGACAGATATTTAACAACTGTTAATATCACCATGTGAAGAAAATTAGACTCTAGGTTTGTACTGGAGAAATATCTTATTTATTTTGGACAAAGAAATGTTTTGCTATAAAAACTGCAAAATCAATTGCCTTTTATTGCATCCTCTTCCACCCTCCCTTGTAAGTAAGTACTCTTTTGTCAGAAATAAATAATAATTGATATATTAATCAGGCAATTATTGACTGAGATCTATAGACCCAAAATATTTATTTTTTTATTTCAAAAGTTTGTGGAGATCCTGAGGTTTTAGCTTCTGTTGCCCTCCCTTAGATCCTAGACTGTATGACGACTAGAAAATATATTAAATCTACTTTCACATATACATAAATCAAGTCATGTGATCTTCAGCTGTTACTTTTAATTGTCATAATCAATACCAATAAAACAACACTAATAATATAGTAAAATGCTATACATATTGGCGGCAAAAAAATATGTTTGTGTATTTGAGAGGGCTAAAAGTTGTACTTTATTTTCTCATTGTTATTCAACTGTTAAAAACTCAATCATATTGAATTTTGGGATACCACCGGCTTTTTATACTAATTTTGACATACTTTACATTTACATGTCACTTGATTGTTGAAGTTATAATATGTTTATATGAAGTTACCCCTTCTATGAATGTTTACTAAGTTTATTTTATCTCTCTGTTTCCACTACTGATCTAGATATTATATTGTGTTCAAGTTGATTACTGTTTTGGTTGCTGTTTTTTTTACCTATTTATCTCATTGCAATATTTTGTATGTTTTCCTCAAATACTTGTCTTCTGTGTTTTATTTAATGATAATATTTGATAAATGCAGTGTAATGTTAACTTAAGACATGGTTAAATATAAGAGAAGGCTTATGCCTTAATTTCGCCATGTAAATAAATACGATATTAATAATAAGCCTGCTCCTTACATGCGGATTATTTATTGCATCTCTTTAACTGTCAAAGAAGCTGTGTCATCCCCGTTTTGGGGATCTCAGCAACCAAGCGATCCTAAAGGAAGTATCAACCAATGGGAATCCAGCCCGTCACAATTTAATTTCAAAAGCTTCTAAATTAAACTGTGCTCCAGATTTTACAAAACATAATACTCAATACACAATACAGACGGAGGAATAATCCTTGAAAGCAAGATCTCTCGAAACAAGTGGTTTTTAACAGTGCTAAAGAACCACCATTATTCCTCTTGCATGGCAATTATTAGTCTGGTTTGTAGGCAAAGAATTGAAATATTTTATAAGCGGGACGGACGTAAGCTATTTGACAATTGCAACAATAATTAAGGTAGCTAAGATAAAATAATCGCACAGCTTAATGAGTTAATTTAACTGATTAAAATACTTTCGAATTAATTTTAAAGATTTATGATGAAATCATTTGGTTAGACCAGCTACTATAATTATTAATGTTCCAATAGCTCCTGTTAGTGGTCATGATCTTTGATTAACTATATGGAGGGGATATTTATGTACTAGCATTAAATTATTTCTTTAGAATACAATGTTCTTAATACCTACAACAAATATAAATGATTAAATAAGTGCTACGGCCGACTCTAAAGTTAAAAGGGCAATTTGTGTAGTGATTAATAATGAAAAAATTTATAGTTTAATTAAACCCTGAGTAGTAAAATAGCACCAGCTTGCTTGAGACTGACACAAGAGACCGAGTATTAACTCTACAGGGAGCATTGAGGTCGGTACCCAAGTATCCTACCAAATCTCAACCTCAATACTTGGAGTTACCTTTAAAGTTTGCTTAGCTTATATCTTTAAGTTGGATTATTTAAGTCGCTTATGGACCTGCGAGCCAACCCCACCACGATGAGCCCGTTCTTGACCAGTTCCCTGACAATATCAGCTCCAATTCCAGCACTTGCTCCTGTTACTTTATCCTCATGGTACACTCATGTTATACTCACCTCTACTAGCTTTGCCCTGCGAGCCAATCCCACCACGATGAGCCCGTTCTTGACCAGTTCCTGGGCAATAGCAGCTCCAATCCCAGCACTTGCTCCTGTCACCAGAGCGACACGTCCAGACCAACGTTCCATCGTATACTGATTGACTGACTGACTGGACTAACACATAGTAGAGCTGCACAACTATTTATAATGTTACGGTGATACAACAATTACACCACACAATTAGCATATCTCTTGTTTATCGTATATGTTTCGATACGTGAGTTGAGTGAGGTCAAGCCATTTTTTTTTTAGCATCGCGTCTTACTACCTGTTCAGGCTATACGCCATCATCATCATCATCGTCATCGTAATCAACTGTTTCCAGCCTGTGGCTGGGTCAGTTTAGTGAAATGACTCCATCTTCCTCTATCCTTCCACCACTCTTCCTCCTTTAAATTTCTTCCATTCTCCTCCCCTCACTTGAACACTTTCTGTTATCTGCTCCTTCCATATCTTTTTTGGCCTCCCTTACGGTCTTTTTCCTGCATACTTTATTCAGATTACACGTATATGTATTTATTACTATAGTAAGATAGAGATTAGGAAGGTTGAATTTAGATTAAGTGCACCAGCATTTGTTTGGAGGGAGAGTGGGAAAACAGTTGAGGGAAAACCACCCTCAGTACCCCCGATCGGTATTCTAAGCCTGATCTCCCCTTCATCGGCAGACTAGTCTTTTAGCGAGTATGACTACTTATACCTTGCGGCCACCGAAGCTGGTGGATCAAGACTTGTCCTCTACTTGGTACAAGATTATCATCTCATTTCTCAATGTTATCTTTTATCTCATTTAAGGCAATGTTTTTATTTATCCATTTTTTTTAACCGCGTCTTACGCGCATTTTAAATTGGTTAGTGGATGAGTGAAGTAGAATTTAGAGAACATTTAAAAACCTTTGCGTGGAGATGTAGTGCAACCTGTCAAAAATTCGAATCTTGACTTCCCCATCATCGATACATCAGACCAGATGAGCCTGGCACGCGGTCCACGTGACCACCGATACGGATATTTGAAAGGCTGCTTACAAGACTTTATTTAAGGAGTAAATCCATGCTAAGAGTAGTTTAGATTATTAACTACTATATTTTATGTATCTATTAGTTCTTATATTTAGATAGCCGTTAAAAGTAAGATGTTATGTTATAATTTCTTTAAAACTTTGAAATTCTATTGTGATTTGTTATAGGTGAATGAAGCGTTCGTTAACTCCAATTTTTTTGTACGAAAGAAAATTATGATTTTGATAATAATTAACTTTTTGATATAAATCGAACATAAGGCCTCCAATACGAATATTAATTAGCTGATGAGAATTAATTTTTAATCATAACTTACACTAGGAGCTTCCAGTATGGTGTTATAAAGATTATTAGGATTTGGTGAATAATTTTAGGTTGATTCGAATCCAGGAATTAATTGACTGTAGTTAAACCATAACTTTAGGTCCTGTTCTAGAACATTTTATGTGAGTTTAAAGAAATTTATATAGGTAATAACAACTTTTACATGTCTTATAGAGCTTTGGTGACCTGGCGGTCTAGGGGTAAGGTCTGTGCTGAAGGTCCGGTGTTCAATCCTCGGTCTCGGCACAGGTGTATCTGATTACCAAACCCTTCCTTCACCTCTGACAAGACGTGTATTATTCATAACTTGTGAATGTATGGAATTCCAGGCTTCCACCGTGGTTCGGATTCCACGTTAAACTGTAGGTCCTCCATTTCATATCACAATCACTCTACCATTACACATTAGCCACTAGCGTAAGTTCGTATAACCCGAACGGGTAGTAGGATGCGATGCTAGTAATAATAATAATAATAATAATTATTATTATTATTATTATTTTTATCTTTAAGGGGGGATGGAAGGGATGAAAACCAATTACCATATTTTTACAGTTTAATGAATTTTCACTATAACTAGCACTTTTCGAACCAAATTATATACTCCTGGATAGATTGCATTATTGTTATTTTATTTTATTCGAAAACTCAAGATATTTCGTGTATGACATCTTAATAATATTCAAGACCCGCTTCTGTGGCCGCGTGGTCTAACGCGCTACTGTTGTAATATACTAGACTGCAGATGATGGTGAGATCGAGGTTCGAATCTTGGTTGGGTGCACTGAGGTTTTTTCCAAACTGGTTTTCCACTCTCCTTCCAAGCAAATACGGGTAGACTTCCTCTGAATATAACCTTCCTAATTCCTAAAACCACTAGCGTAATTAGTACATAGGCGTATAACCCGAATGGGTAGTAAAACACCGTGCTAAAAAAAATAATAAAAAATGTTCAACTTTTATATTCCGTCTCGGTCCAGCCTATACATGTTTAATTTTATTATTTGAGTAGGAGTGAGGAAGGTGGAATTTAAAGGGAACGTATCTGCATTTGCATGGACAGAATATCTACGGGGAAAGCCTGGCCAGGATTTGAACCCTGACCTCATCACAGGCAAACCACCCTAGATGAGCTTGATTGACATTAATTTGTACGTCCATCAATATGGATGGTATCCTTCTCTTTGTACCTATCCATCCCACAAAGATTTGCCTATTTTCAACTTGTGTCAAGATTTATGATGAAAGACAATGTTACCCGCTTCATTGGCCAAATGGTCTAAGGCGTCATTCTCGTGTTAAGCTGGCCTGCTGATGACGGGGAGATCGGGGTTCGAATGCCGGTTGGGTCTACCGAGGGTGTTTTTTTTCTGAATGGTTTCCCACTCTCCTTCTAGGTAAATACGGGTAGATTATATCTAAAATGATTTCTATCTCATCCCTACCCCATTATAGTAATAATAATTATCATATACATATATATCCGCATCTATTTAATGTTTTTGTCACCACGTATTACTACCTGTTCGGATTATACGCTTATGTACTAATTACGCTAATGGTTTTAGAGATGATGAAGGTTATAACTATAGGAAGTGTACCCTAATTTGCTTGGAGGAAGAATGGAAAACCATTTAGGAGAAATCACCCGACCGAGATTCGAACCTCAATCTCCCCGTCATCAGCAGTCTAGTCTACTGCGATAGTAGCGCATTAGACCGTACGACCACCTATGTGGGTTATATGCGTATAGCCTGAACAGGTAGTAAGACGCGTTGATAAATAAAAATAAAATACAAAGCTCACAAAATTAATAAAGCGATAAAAGGCACCTAATTTATTATTCAGATTCGAAGGTTACGTTTCCATCTATGTCAAACAATGAAATACAAATTAATATTTTACTGCACTTCATGCACATTTCCAATACGATGACATGTGGTAGTGAAACATCAACATTAAGTGTCATCAACTACATCATGTGACAGTGAAAGAGTCCTGTAATCAAGTGATAAACAGCGATGGAAGATGAATAGCCATAAGAATATTGTGTGTGATTCCAAGGTCATTCGCAGATACGTGGATGAATAACGTTAAAACAAGAAACCATTATTTGCTGTTAATTGATGCAGTTCCGGTCAGTTCGCCAACAAAAGTTGAGCTAGTTATTTTCTGATCCTCTGATCTCGTCAAATATTATAAATGATAGTGTAGAACTTGAGGTGTGATGCCAACAGAACTGTCTTTCAAGATCTGAAAATCAATTTCCACAGTTACAAATTTCTTTATTTTTTTAATTAACTTAGGTGTCCGACATGTTATTGACAGAGCTAGGGTGTCTGACAGAAATATGGTGTTTGACTCAGTTAAGGTGTCTGACGGAGCTCAGGTATCAGAAAGAGCTAAGATGTTTGACGCAGTTAAGGTGTATGACAGAGCTAAGTTATAAGACAGACCTAAGGTGTAGTATAACAGAGCTAAGGTATCGGACACAGCTAAAGCCCCGTCCACACTTGAACAGAACAACGAACACGAACATGTTCGCGACAAATGTGGGCGGTTTTCCGAACAGAACATTGTAACAAAATTTGTTCGTTGTTCTTTTCGGCACCAATCCACCAGTTGTCGTTTTTTGCCCGTCTCATCAAAGGATGTTCGTGTTCGGTCTTGTTCTAGTCTGGACGCCTCCGCGAACATTTCCCCGAACATACATGGCCGGACAGCAGCGGAGTCACACGTGTGTTTTGATTTTTCTAAGTAAGCCTACATATATCTTTTGGCGAGTGTATTTCTTAGTGTATGTGTTAAATTAATAATAATTATTATTATTATCTCATTATTTTAACATATTGTAGAAAGATGGAGTGGTCAAAAGAAAAGCAAATTAAGCTCATAGAGCCTCTATAAACCACACCAGGTAATCTGGAATACTAAAGATTTAGATCAATATAATAAAATAAAAAACAGTATGCGTGGAGGAGATTGGGGTAATGATGGACAGGGATGGGAACGAGTGGAGTAAAAAAATGAAAAGTATGTTAGCCACCCTTAGAAAGGAAAAAAAATAAATAAGATAACATCGGTACAGGAAAAGCTAAGAAATTAAATACAAACTATTATTTATATATAAATTATATACAAACTATTATTTTTATATGTATACAACTTTTTGTAGGTTAAATAATTTCTTGACCTCAGTGAGCAAAATACTTCCTAAGTAGGGTACTTAGGTACAAGTAGGGGAGGATTTTTTTTTGGCGCTGTGTCTTATTAACCGTTCAGGTTACATGCCTATGTACTAATTACATTAATGGGCTAGGGATGAGATAGGTGTAATTTATAGAAAGTTAACCCATATTTGAGTGGAGAGCGTAGGAAAACCATTTAGGAAAAACATCTTCACTGCACCCGACTTGGATATAACTTTTTACGATGCTGCACCTTTTTATACCTGTCGCTAATTTCCAAGTTGGTATACCTCGTTTTACTAATACAACTTAATAAACTGATTGTTCCCAAATTTTTATTTCCAGAAACTTTTCTTTTGTTTACCAAATAGGAGATGTTGTTTGTGAAATTAAGATAAATAAAGTTAATACTTAAAGTAATTTGTTAAATTTATTTACAACGATTTCTACTAAAATACAATAATTCTTTTTTTTTAGTATATCACAATAAACACACACACACGAGCGCTTTTTGTTCTCCAGTTGTTTAATTTAATATCTCTTTTATTAATTAGTAAAAATAATTAAAAACCAACCAACTATGGGAATATGTTGCGAACATGTTCTGTTCAAGTCTGGACACTCGACCACAAAGAACCGAACAACGAACATGTTCATGTTCGTTGTTCTGTTCTAGTCTGGACGCGGCTCAAGGTGTTACACATGGTACAGACTATTAGCTGACGTAGCTAAGTTATCAGATAGAGCTAAGACGTCTGATAAAGCTAAGGTGTTAGCCATATTACTGACTGAGCTAAGGTGTTAGCCATATTACTGACTGAGCTAAGGTGTTAGCCATATTACTGACTGAGCTAAGGTGCTAGAAATGTTATCGACAGAGCTAAGGGGTTCGTCATGTTTCAGTCTGAGATAAAGTGTTACACATTCTTCTGCTTGAGATTAGGTTTTGGAAATGTTACTGACGGAGTTAAGGCGTTTCACATACTTCTGTCTGAGATAAGGCCATCCTAGACAGATATTCAAGAATTGTTGAGGTCTACATGTGTGAAAGAAAATCCAACTCTGTTTCTACTGGAGAGTTATTTTATTTCTTTTGATTACCCGCCTCGGTGGCGTAAATGGCTAACGCGCTAGAATCGTGTTGAGCTGGATTGCCGAGGACGGGGAGATTGAGGTTCGAATATCGGTCGGGTGAACTGAGGGTGGTTTATCCTAAATGTTTTTCACTCTCCCATCACACAAATGCGGGTTCACTTCCTTTATATTCAGCCTGCCCGATTCCTAACCCATTTGTGTGATTAGTACATAAGCGTATAATCCGAACGGGTAGTAAGACACGGTGCTAAATAATAATAATAAAATATTTATTTTGACCAAAAATAAGCCTTGACAGAAAAGACCCTTCTTATGAAAATTGAACTGTAGTGTGATAAGTATAACCCTTTCATTGAGCCGTATGACATTTCAGTGTCTTCCATACATAAAACCGGGTGTTACCAACGTCTTGAAGGGGAGGAAGGATACCTGGACTCCCCTAATTACCCAGCCGAGTACCCACAAGGTCTGGAGTGCTGCTACGAGATCGCAAGACCTTCCTCTCACTACTGCGGTCTGATGCTCTATGGTAAGTATTGGACTGTTTCATCCACATCTTACTTATTAAAGGACCGGCTACACGGAGCCACACCGCACCGGCGCGGGCGAATCGTCGAGAGAGCATTGCTCCGCACTTTTGCGGTGCGGTGCGGACCGTGTAGCCACCTACCACCGGAAATAAATGTTCGGGAGCTTCCGAACTTTGTTTTCATGCTAGCCCCTAAGCACTGTAGGGATGGGTGAAACAGTGATTTTACTATATCGGTGATCATAGTGACCTTGATTTTAAAAGAGCAGTGATTGGCAGTCACTTTGTCAGCACTTGTAAAACTAGGCATTTCTTTCACAGCCGTTGATCGTGTGACGCTAGTCATTGTTTCCAACATTACGTACAAGATAAACAATATAATATATAGCAACTTATTGAACAACAAACATTCTTTGTCTTTATTAGCTAACTTAAAACTTTACTCTTTGTAATTAATAGTTGTGCGGCTCGTGCCGCTTGCTAGAAAATGCGGTGCGGGTCGGCTCCATGTAGCCGGTCCTTCAGTTATCTAACATACATTTTATAAATACAATCAGACACCTTAGATCAGTCGGTAGCGTGTCCGTCTACTGGGCTAAGGGTCACCTGGCAGTCTTGGGGTAAGGTGTTAGACTTCTGGGCTGAGGGTCCGGAGTTCAATCCTCGGCCCAGGCAAAGATTTATCTGATTGCCAAACCCTTTCTTCACCTCTGACAAGACGTATATTAATCACAACTTGTGAATGTGAGGAATGCCAGGCCTCTACCGTGGTTCGGATTCCACGTTAAACTGTAGGTCCTCCATTTCATCTCACAATCATCCTACCATTACACATTAGCGTAAGTGCGTATAACCCGAACGGGTAGTAAGACGCGGTACTAATAATAATAATACTGAGCTAGAGTTAGATTTCCAGCATTGCCAAAACATTTGGTGGAATGTGGGTTTACCCTTTCACATTGATAAATTAACGGCCGGGGACTAGATGTTGTGCCTGTCCTAGTCTTAAGACAGATATAAGGTATATTAAGCTACAACAGGCCTAGTAAACCGGTACTGTAAAATATATGGCTTGAATAAAAAATTGACCCAGGCCTAAGGCTGTAAACTGTAAAATTGTATAAGTACAGGCAAACCGGTAATGGTGGGTAATGGTAGGGCGCCATTGTTCTAAGGGGCACTGTCAGGTCAGGGAGTAAAATTCGGATCACAATCGATGTAATGTTCACATTACGTTACAGTTATCCTCGTGTTTTTTAATGGAAGCCATCACGACGCACTTAACTTTATGATGCGACGTTCACTTAACGTTAGGGTTTTTCAAGGGACAACTTTCACTTCTTGTTAAGTAACGTAGAATGGTTCACATGTCTACATCGAATAATCTTGCGGGTAACATCAGCACGGCTATTTAGTACTTCGTTTGTGTGTTTATAGTGAGTAGACGCCTATTGAGGTAGAGCTTGTTTGTCCGCGTCTAGTGAACACCAAAACATCGTGGCCTCTTTTTACACTCTTGGATTCACACTGAAGGGACTGTGCGCTGGCTATATTGTGTCGCTAGCATTCACTCTCTTAGGACCGTGCGCCGGTTGAATAGTGTTGCTAGCATTCACTCTCACAGGACTGTGCGCTGGCTGTGTACTGTCGCTAGCATTCAAAACACTATCACACAAGCGTTTCTTAACGCGAGACAAGCGTGACGCACGTCCTGGGCGTTTGTTTTCATACAAGCAACATATGTCGCGCGTCATGAAAAGGTTTGGCGGAAATGGAAAACAGAGGCCAGGGTTGCCAGTTTCTTTTTTCTGATACCCGTGGTGGAGTAGGGCGCTATCTTCCTCATATTATTGCCACTTCAGTAACAAATAAAGCGGTAGACATTTAAAAGAACTCCTGGCTTAACATCTATCTTTTACTTTTTGTTTTAATGACTGGCAGTTTTTTGTTTATTGCATTGGTTACATGTTTTAAAAATCAATCCCAATGGCTACGAAAGATAAATACCTAAAACATTAAATACGAAAAAAATAGTGTTTATCATTTGTGTCCTTGTGTAAATGTGTTATAAAACTAACACTGTACAATCAACCATTTCATGTTACAATCTCTCACTTTTTTTTCAAATGTTTAGATGCAGAATTATTCAAGTATTTAAAATCACTGACTTTTACTTAATTTATTATTAAATTCCTTGACATAAAAAATGCCGTCTGTAGCCGCGATGAGTATATGTAAACCGGCCTCGTGGTATAGTGGTTAGAGCTCCTGGCTGCTGACCTAAAGGTACCTGGGAAGTTTTCTTGAAAAGGGAATAACTCCCATAGTTACATGGGTTTTGTTAATTAGGCTTAACTTATGTTAATTTCTTCGTTGGCTTCTCCCCGTAATATCCACTATTATCATCATCTCATCAGGACATGGAAAGATCCTCAACGGTACGTTAGTACTGGCTAATATTTCTGCAAACTGAGTTACAAATTAAAGTAGCCCAGACACACCATCATTATTATGAGTATGTATAATATTGGTTCACAAGTTAAACAATGAAAGAGGGCTCCGATAACAAAGAGTACGGGAAGAGGAATTTTCGAACTATATTACTTGAGATGCAACCCTTATGTCTTACAGTGATCTCCTTTGAATCAACCTGGTGGTCTAGGGGTAAGGTGTCGGACATCTGTGCTGGAGGTTCAGGGTTCAATCCTCGGCCCCGGCAAAGATTTATATGATTGCCAAACCCTTCCTTCACCTCTGACAAGGCATGTATTAATCACAACTTGTGAATGTGTGGAATGACAGGCCTCCACCGTGGTTCGGATTTCACGTTAAACTGTAGGTCCTCCATTTCATCTCACAATCAACCTACCAATTACACATTAGTGTGTGTAACCCCGAACAGGTAGTACAACGCCGTGCTAATAATCATAATCAGCCTAGTAGGCTCATTTCTAAGAGTCCGTCTCACCCCATGGATAGCTTTCTATGTATCACAGCTTGAACCAGGCATCTACATTTTTTCTTTTAAAACAATTGAATTGGAGTAAAAACATTTCACCATATTAAAAAAATAGAATCAAATTGAAACATAATTATTTTAAAATCATGGTGACCACAAAACACTTATTATAAAATTACCTCACTTTGCCAGGTTTCCCAAGCAACATTTTAAAGTTTCCCCGACTTAACCCTTTTGCAGTTTTTCATGCTGAATGGTAATTTTTTCCATTTATTATATTATCACATCATTTACAAATTCTAATGGATAATAATCAACATTCTTATCAGTCTTTTTCCTAGTATTTAATGTTTTAAGTTTAATTTGTGTCATGTGTAAATGTGTTATAAAACAAATCCTATACACCCATATCATGACCTCATGTTTTAAGCCTGGCAATGCATATTTCCAACGTTGAGAAAACAATTATCTTAATTTTGTTTTAGATGCAGAATTTGTCATTCATTTAAATTCCCTGACTTTTCCTTATTTTTGACCAGCATTGCCCAGGGTAGCCACGCAATATATTGTGTAATTACCCTAGGCAACACTTTAGTTTGCTTTAAACAGAAAAATAACTAATTTTATTTCCTTCTGACACAGATTTAATACATTTAAAATTACAGTGTTGAGGTGCAGATGTTTTTGCAGAGGCTACTAATTTTAGAATTTCAGACCTCTGCATATGATAGCTTATCACACAATGCTCATGACAAACAAACTTTTCATTTTATTAATATAGATTAAATTCCCCGACTTTTCCAGGTATTCCTTTTTCCTTGTCTATACCCACCATATAAAATGAAAGTACTATTTAACTGATCCCAATTTTCCTCGTTTGGCTATGAAATTGTAAAATTAGTAGTCCATGCCCTTTCTGGTCAGAGCGTAATCTTGTATCTAATATCGCAGTTAATCTGCTGTGAGATGAGCTCTTAATCGTGTTTTCTAAGGTGCTAGCTAACAGAGCGTGACACAGGTACTATAATTCTGCCAACCAACAGCAGTAGCTAAAGTAAATGATTAAACTATTAGAGGTGTTGTCGGTTTTCAGCGCATCTATTTCAAGTATTAAAGACGGTTGAAGATGGAGACTTTTGTCTGACAGATTGGCTCGTCATGGACTCCTGCGTGCCTGAAGGAGGTAGCAGACTCTGTGGAAACCTCACTGGATCCACATGTAAGTTCCTCTACTGGTGTTGTAGAGTAGGACCTTTGAACCGAATCACCGCGACCAAGCCGTAGGATTCCACCTTCACTCACCAAATTCATCTGTGTAGTTGTTTAACATTCATATACAATTTATTTTGGTCATAATTCTGTCCATTCAAATCAAATTTATATTTACATTTATTCATTTTTAATCTCATTTTAAAAGTTTTTATTAATATGAGTGTTTTTTCAGGAATAAGAATATTTCATTGCTTAATTCATCACCCTAATTCTGTATTATCTGATCCAACTTTTACTTTCATAAATTCTAAAAGCCTGCTTTCTCTTGCCATTGTTTTATTGCAAGGTCACCAAATTAGACAAATTATTTGCCAGTACTCGGATTTACTAATAAGATCACCTCACCGGTTGGTTTGCAACAAATGAAAGTCATAAACAAAATCTAATATTTCTTGTTTGGTTAAGCTTGGTTTGAGTTAAATTTAGCGAAGTTAAGAAATTTCAAGTAAGTTTGGGGCTATATCTTACACTTTAAAAAAGTTTTAACCCATTAGAATGTAAATAAAGTGTCAAAAATAATTAAATATTGATATGTAGTTATGTTTAGATTAAATTTACTTTCAAATAACTTAGAACACACTTCTAAAATATCAAATTACATCATAAAACCTTTTAGGTACCGGTACTTCTAAAAAATGTCAATTTTTAAAAGTGTAGTTAAAATGTCTTGTTTTTAAACTTTAAATGAAAATTAATGGTTCAATGCACCGCACAAACTCTCTTTAACTTAACATAGACATTTACTAAAAGTAATAAAGATTACGTGAAACTAGATAGTATAAACTGTTGCAGGAACAGTCCACCAAAGAACATAAATGAAATATTCATTTTTACAGAAACAATGAGAAAAGAGGAACATCTTTGTTCACCAAAGAGCATAACAATTAATTTCAAAAACCTCTAAGAAAAAAAATAACATACTCCAGTAAGTGTACTTTATTATTCAAAATTGCCAGTTTTTTCCGTTTTCACAATTTTCCTGGTGCATGGCAACCCTGAGGTAACTGAAAGGTCAGAAACAGCCCGACATAAATTTTCCAGTCCATACCACTCTTATAATTTTACAGCGAGATATTCTAATGGGAATGTCTACACTAATTGCTCACAAGATTAAAACATTTTTGGCCAGTTTGAGTTAAATGTTTACTTTAAAAAAAAGTTATTTCTATAACAAAACTTAAATATTGCTTACTAACATAAATTACCAACTGTTGTACTCTTTTAAAGTTTACTTTGCAAAGTAAATTCAAATGGAATTTAAAATTACATCTGCATAGTTATGGTACATTAAAAATAAATTTTTGCTTATATAAATCTCAATCCAGAAAACTGTAATGTCAAAGGTCCTAACCAATTTATTTCAGATTATTAGTATTTAGTCATGGGGTTTTAAGGATCTGCAACATAAGGGTTTTATACATACATATTAATCTTCATTAATTTTACTAACAAAAATCTATAGTAGATAAATAATGCGACACCCGATTCAATGGTTGCATGGTCTAGGCGCTACTCTCATAGTATACTAGACTGCCAATGATGGTGAGAACGAGGTTAGAATCTTAGTCAAACGTACCTAGGGTGGTTTTACACTTTCCCTCCATGCAAATGTGGGTACAGATACTCTAAAACCATTAGCATAATTAGTACATAAACTAGCCTGAACATGTAGTAAGACGCTGTGCTAAAAAAAAGGTAAAGTGTAAGGCATATTAATACTAGTTTCTGATAAATGTATTATCTCATAAGTATTGTATACTGTTGCAGTTCAATACCTGTTTCAACCGGGTTCTAGAGCGATCCGTTTCATCTTCCACAGTTCAAAATCAAAGTGCGACCGGACATTGGATTATCGTTACAAGCTGAAGTACCACTTGCTGAAAAACTGTGACGGCCTGTTCCAGGAGGCAGTACATACAGACATACCTGGGGAGACGAGCACCCCGTGCTACACACGGATTGCAGATAGAAGCGGCACCATCAACACTCCGTACCATCCTAGTGTTTACCCAAACAATGTGGACTGTGTGTACGAATTTGTCAGGTAAGACTAATCTTCAAGATTTTTTAATTTAAAAACAAATGGTATTACTTAACAGATCAGTAGGATATTCTAAATATACTAAATATGTAATGTTGTGCTCTAGGAAGGGAATAAGTATGTGATGATGTGTAAACTAGTTTGCGCGCGCGCACACACACACACATCACACACACACACACACACTCATAATTTCTTAATTTCATCATAGTACCTAATTTACCTGCTTCTGTAGTCAAATGGTTTAGCCTAGGGCATCACTCTTGCAATACAATAGACCAAACTACCGAGGTGCCGGGGACATCCAAGTTCAAATATTGGTCGGGTCCACCGAGGGTGATTTTTACTAAATGGTTTTCCACTCTCCCTCCACAAATGTGGGTACACTTCCTCTGAATTCAACCTTTATACCTAAACCATTAACATTACTGGTACATATGGGTACAACCCGAACAGGTAGTAAGGTAAGCACCACACTTGAGGTGTACCAAGTCTAAATGTGAAACCGGACCTAAGTCATACATCTACTTAACAGCACATGAAGAATATTGTCAACAGGATTCTAACACTGAGAGGTAGTTGAGCAACATTTTAGGCCACTCTATTATTATTATTGCGTCTTACTACCCGTTCAGGTTATACGCACTTGCGCTAATGTGTAATGGTAGTGTGATTGTGAGAGTAAATGGAGGACCTACAGTTTAACGTGGAATCCGAAACACAGTGGAGGCCTGGCATTCCACACATTCACAAGTTGTGATTAATACACGTCTTGTCAGAGGTGAAGGAAGGGTTTGGCAATAAGATAAATCTGTGCCAGGACCGAGGAATGAACCCAGGACCCCCAGCACAGAAGTCTTACACCTTATCCTTAGATCGCCAGGTCACCTAGGCCACTGTATCCCAGAGATG
>CABFWO010000174.1:252166-290727 GCA_902155825.1 Timema genevievae | reverse complement strand
CGGCCTATATATATATATATATATATATATATATATTTACAATAATAAAGAAATTAACACCAGTTGAAGTTATGTCATGGACTTTTTTCCTAAGCCTTTCTTTCTACTATGACTGTTTAGCTTAGTTATCATTTTAAACACCTGCTTTGGCAGTGGCCACGTGGTAAGGCATAATTCTCGGAATAGACTGGACTGTCATGACAGAGTTCAAGGTTCATATTCTGTTTTGGTGTACCGATGGGTTTTTCTAGATCATTTTCCACTCCCCTTTCACAGAAATGCGAGTACACTTCTTGTAAATTCAACCTTCCTCATCCCTAACAGATTAGCATAATTTTAAGAAATATGTGTATAGCCTAAACAGGTAGTATGCCGCTAAAAGAAAATTTAACAACTGTTTAAATACTTTACAGGATAGCATGGTTTCCTTTTGTGTTATTAATGGTCTTGCAAGGCCTGGATTATATAACATTTCACTATCAATGCTTACTAAAAAAAAGCATATTTTACTTAAAAATATAGGCCTTGTTATTTATCACGTCATACTACCTGTTCAGGTTATAAACATATATGATAATTACTCTAATGGGGTAGGGATGTGGAAGTTTAGAGGTAATTTACTCACATTTGTATGGAAAGAGAGTGAGAAACCATTTAGGAAAACCCCTCTCCGTTGACCTGACTGGGATTCAAATCCTGATCTTGTCTTCAGCAGGCAAGTCTAACATGGGTGTGATGCCTTGGGCCATTTGACCACTGCAGCCCTGCCCTTTTGCAGGCTAAATTGAATATTTTGAGTTTTCTATTTGCAATTGAGGTCACCCTGTTATTTTTTTTTACCTCAACCCCAATAATACTTTCTATAACACTTTCAAGGTACTTCAAGAAAGATCTAATGTCAAATCAAAACTATTCCTTACCCTGTCGAGACTTCCCCAGAGTTACCACAAGTGAAACCAAGCCCAAAATGCTTGTGAAATAGAACCAAATGGGCTGATCAATATATTAAACTGAAAGCTCAATATATTAAACTGAAAGCTCAATATATTAAACTGAAAGCTCAATATATTAAGCAACATAACTCTATACCCCATTAAAAAAATATAATTTAAGCTACAGTCTATTAAAAATTGAGAAATACAACAAAACAAACATAATTAATTTGAAATACGATTCAACTGATATGAAACAAGACCTAGAAAATGTAGTCTCAATACAGCTACTAGGCCCTGCAATTTCTTAGACAGCATAATTTTTAACAAGAAATTATAATTAGGTTTACACATTTACCAAACAGTAGAAGCAGCACTAATCTTAATGCACTATAATCTTGGTATGTTAGAATAGTAGGCCTAATGTTCAGTTACAGTAAAATAACTTTAAAATAAAATTCAATAAAAGTCAACCCATTACAAATGAAATCTTCCAACCTTTTTAATTAGGTTATAAGATACAACAGAAAAGATGTTTTCAGATATTATCAAAATACATAACATATAGGAGCCAATTCAATCACAAAAACTCACCTTTTGATAAATTATTTCAGTTAATTAATTTGTACAAATAAGTTCTATTACAAGTTTTCCATTTAAAGTCAACTAGACATGGTTAAATGAAAAATTTAGGCCTATTATACAATCATTATTTTGACACAAAGGAAATCACCAAAAATTATTATTTTTAAATGTTTCTATAAATATGAAATAAAAGTTACATTATAATAAATATGACAGTAAACAAAATATTGATCAAAATTAATCCAACAGATATTGCCACAGATATTTTTTCTACACTTAGTTTTATATTGGGAAAAAAAATATAGTAAAGATGGATAGAAACATACCTATAAAAGGGAACGAACATGATATGGCTTTTACAATGAAAAGAAGAGAAACAGTTCACACTTTCTTTACATTGTTGCCATTAGGCTTTTTAAGTGTAACATGAACTTTGTTCCTCTGACAACGTTTTTCAAATTTAAAGCATTGTTGTTCTTGAATTTAATTTAGTTTAGGAACATTCGTGTTTAATCAAACCCACTTTAAATCACAAAATTGACAACATATCTGTTTTTTTGTACATAAAGACAGCACTTTTGAGGGGGGAATGGGGGTTTAGGCTACATAATTATTTTTAAAATAACAAATTACGTTACGAAAGTATATATAGGTACACACATTTTTACTAAACATTCCCAGTAGCTAGAAGTGGTATGCAAGAATGTTAGTGAATGCTTAATGGACCGAAAACGTGGTCCCAAGCACACTATTGCTCCACCTTTTAACCTATGAAGCAAGCAAACCCACGCTAGTGTCCACTAAGCATTCACTTAGTCAAGTTCTTGCATATTGCCTTATGATTATAGGTGACATTAAGTGATTCCTCTTTAACATTTTAAATAAGAAATGATAGTGTGCATTCAAACAGTCCTATGCGTCTTTATAAGGATCTCGAAGTCTTCACATAACCAAATTTACTATTGTCAAACAATTATTCAAAAAAGAGTGCATTATATTTTACAATTGAGGAGGTCAGGGCAAAAACATTATTGCCTTCGTAGATTTAGATGGGATCAATTCACTGTTTAAACTTTTATGAAATCCTGAAATAAAACTAATATAAATATCAAAATAAAATAAAATATTCATCAATATTAACTATCCTCAAGGTTTTGACAGACTATTAAAAGACTTATCTTTTAAGAGGTAAGCTACGAGAAATCACTACTAACACATTGTCTCATAAAACGAGGGTTATCATGTTTTTATCCCACCTTCCTTAATTATTAAATATATTTGTGGTCACAGCATTATTGTAACGCTCAACAATTTCAAATCAAACACTGGCCGCAAAAACCTACAAAGCTAATTTCAAACTACCATGTTCGAGTCAATCTTTTAACTATTATTGAAGTGAATAAGTAGCGCGGAAAATAACTCCCATTAACAGCTATTAAGTGTAAAGCTTAGAATACTGCTGAATTTATTTTCACTTTAGAGAGGATATAACCAGATATGGAGACACACAAATATATAGTTTGCACTTTGACAGATACGATACACAAACAATTGACAAACGTTTATGATACATTGTGTCAATCTTTGATTATAAGGATGTAAAAGAGTAAATTAGCATCCTTGGTGACAATTTCAACAGTTTGAACACAATCTCAGTCATTTTAAATGCACCAGATATTATAAATAAAAAATTAATAGTACAGAGAGAAGTACCTAACCAAAGCTCTTTTAACCACTTTCTGAAGAGATGTCTACCAAATAGTTATAAGAATATTAAGTAGCCTAGACTTAACAATCATGATAACTATAAATCTCTATATTTTAACACCATAAAATTTGTGGTAAGGTTAATCTTGAAAGAATAACTTTATATGGCAAAACTTTTAATATCATATTAACATGTAGCTAAGCAACTAGTTTGATGGAGATTTTGTATTTTAATTCTTTTTTTTAATAGAAGCTCCTTGAATCTTGGGTTATTATGGTCTATACTCTATAAGAACCTCTTAAAGCTATTACTTGGGTCTCTTCCCGACACTAGGCCTTATACAATCTGTTTGTAGTGGGTCTATAATTAATAAAACACAAATTTTATCAGGAAACTTGCTTTGGAAATTTGGGTCCATTAAGAGCATGAATCACATGCCAATCGACTGTGATACAGTCGGTTAGAAATTGTAGATTTACACGCACACTACTGCACATGGATCATTTCTGATTAAACATTAATGAAGATAAAAAGAGTTAAGAGAGGTTCCTAATACTGAACATTGTTAAGATATTAAACGATATTTGGATAAAAACTGCATTAATGGGCTGTTTTTGACCATTTTAAATTGACTTCACAGAGAAGCATTGTGCACAAATCTTCATTCTGTCATAATAGGGACATACTGTAGTTTACTAACAAGAAACTTTGTCGCTTTGTCCCCCATCGTCACGCAGGAAATTATGAGTAGGTAATCATTCACCTCGCGCGCAAACACACAAACACAGATGCGAGCAGGGAGATGAGTTGGGCTTGCTATGATGAAAGCTCTTAAGTTCTTCTCCATTCTTATTTTTCTTTTCAAAAACCTATCTTTAGTAATAGCCTATATATAAAGAGTACAATCAATATTATGATTTAAACTAGTTAGTATGCTTATATACTGAATAAAACATGTTTTTTTTTGCTACACTACAAAAATATATTACTATTCACAAGAGACAAAGAATTGGGACATAAGATTGTTTGTAAGTTTTCTAGTATTATATAGTCAAAATGTGCTCTCCTACACCACAGGATAGGTAACAATGTGACAAAATGTTTTAACATCTGTAACACATCAACTTCAGAACTTTTAAAATGTCCATCCACATAAACCTATCAATATGATCTAAATTAACGAGTAGGCCTACATTTCAGTTTTTTTCATAGCAAACTTAATCCTTGCATAGGACAAAGATGGTGTTGAAAGACCGATATGCTATTATTATATGTTCTACAAATTCTTTACAAATAGCTAATAGGCCATGATTGTAACAGTAGACTTTATGAATTCACATTCCCAACGCACTTCACATCGAAGACAGCATCGGCCAAGTCGAATGGCAACAAGCCTTGTTACATCCTTGGGACTGTGGTGATACTACCTAACAATGATCTTTTATAAACTAGGCCTTTGTTAAACATCCCCTACCACCCCTAATGAATAGTACAGCGTTTAAAATCTGCACCATTTTTTGTTTACATTGAACATTTTCCTTTTCTTTTACGAAAATTAAAGCACACCAATATACAAATTGCTACTTATGGTGATAGTAAATGGTGCATAGATTGAGTAATTAACTTTTTGAAATGATAAAATTCTTAAAAAATAAAAATTTTGCAGTCAGTATAATTTAAAATGGTGGGTAGGAAGCGTAAAGTTAAGTGAACCAGAAGAGAATAATAAAACAGTTGCCAGTCAAACATCGCACCAAAGATGTGTCATTAAGTATTGCTTCCATATTTTGACTTGAGAGCGTGAGGTGTGTAGCTATGGCTGTATCCGAATAGTCTACTTATGCGGCGTTGCCTTGGCTCGTGCCATTGATAGCTACATTGGCAATCACGTTTGTAGATCTGTCTGAATACTCGCGAACAATACCTATCCAGTCTTCTCGAGGTCTTGGTAACCATGGATACGGAAGGCTACCAGCCATGCGCTGTTCTCGCGATGTCGCTTGCTGTGTTTGACTTGCAATTGTTTTAGTATTATCGTTTCGTCTGCTTGAGCACTGACTTCCGTTTTCCACCATTTTAAATATGGTTGTTGCCGTTTGAATAGTTTGATGAAGTCTTTGTTATGAACAGCGCGAGAAGTGTAAAATCATCAAGACTGCATCAAGTCTAAAACTCAAGGGTCCGACTAGAGAGCCTTAGACTATTCGGATACAGCCCATATCAGCATACTTGGTGACAATTTGGACAGGTTTATACCTTTCCACATCCTTACAGATGCAATTGGCAAGGGTGCATGTCAAGGGGACACATAAGTAGTAGAGTATTCGGATACAGCCTTAGCACCTACATTAGTAAAAACATCCTTTGTTAAGAAAAAATAATTGAATCCTACAGGATCAAGATCGCGTGAATGCATGAAAATATTTTAGTGTGTAATTTAATTAAGTACTAAAAAAAGTAAGCTTCAGTAAAGAAATAATCCTAGCATTGGAATGCCCCAATTCTTAATGCAATGGTGAAAAACAATACATTTTTGAGGGTAGGCCAACTCTTTATTTTCTATTTGAAAAGTAGGCCTACTATAAAACTCGTTCAAAAGTAAGTTATTTATTACATTTAAGTTTTTATATCAAAAGATCATTCTTTTAATAATAGCAACTATTATTTTTGACAACTAAGAGGGGCAAGAGTAAACTTAAAACAAAAATAGTGTTACAAGTTTATAACAATTTTAGTTAGCCTAAGAGAAATAGAATGTTCATATAAATCTTATAAAATTAAGTTTAGTTTTCTTCATCATCGATCTTGGGTGCAAGATAATAACGGATGAACCCAATATCTCCAATTTTGTATTCAACAACAAGAGGGACATCATGTGATAAGGAGAGTTGAACAGTCGGTGATAGTGGTGTGGCTTTGGTGAAAGAATTGAGGTAGCGACAGGCGAAATTTAATGTAACTGGTTCCTGCATCTCAATAGTCACAGATTCTTCCTCCTTATCAACATTGGCATTCTGGGCCAACTTAACATTGGCAGATCCAATATCGCCCGAGGTTGAGAACTTAACACCTTCTTTAGTACAAGCAATAACAACAGATTCTCCAAACTGGGCCAAGTCTCTACAAATACGTGCAAACTCGGCTGAAGGCATCTTAACAATACACGCGTAATCTGTGTCTGGAATTCCTAAGTGCTCCTGATCTAAGTTCATGAGTTTCATTTCATAATCAGATACTTTATCTTGATTGGCAGACTCGAACACAAATGTAACTGTGTCAGCATTGTCTTGTGCTTTCATGGTAAGCACGTCATCATTACTAGCACACTTCATTATTTTGGCCAAACTGGCTAAATTCATGCCCATGGAAATGTTCCTATCACACCTGTATTTATCAAAGCCATCACTTCTTAAGTTTAATGAAACTAAACTTACATGAGAATTATCCATCGCTTGTAATTGGATTCCAGTGTCGGAGCAATCAAAGGTTGCTTCATTTAAAAGTTCTTTAATCGCATCTAACACTTTTTTAAGGATAGAACTCTGGACTAGACGTGCCTCAAACATAGTGAGCTATTATATTAATATAAGAAAATAACTAGTTACTATTCCTTCACAAAATACTGACGATTTCTAACACAAGAGAAGTTTGACTGTGGAGACCTTCAGAAAATGTTCAGAACGCGGGAAGTTATAAGTGGCGGGAGATAGCTTGGACGTCATTGGCCAAACTATAAATATATTATATTATTTTAATATTAATTGAAATATATGCATATTATTACATTAAAATATTGAAATAGTTTATAATATTGTAATTTAAACTTACCATGATAAGTCCATCGTAAATATAGTAATTTGACCTACTTTCAAATAAATAATTTCCTTTAAAAGGTAAATTTTGTAAAATAAATTAATAAGGGAAAAAAAGAATTTTCGCATTTATTAATAAATTACCTTAAACAACGAATAGTTACATTTATATTTTACTATTATAAATTGATCTCTATAATATAACTAGATGGACATCTGTGGCTGAAATTTTTGAGCTGTCATCTGCATACCATTGTGTAGAAGAGAAGGAAACTTTCGGATATCTCTTTCTCTTTTACACCCATACAAGACAATGTGGCATTTTGACATCGTTCATTAATTTGATTGAATATATTATATATATCAATGTCTGATTAGTTAAATGAAATAAATGTGTTAGTAAAAGCTTTGAAGAGCATAACAAAGTTCGAAACTAATGAGTTTTTCTTTAAATGAGTTGATGTACGCTAATACATACGATGATTTTTGAAGAAAGCTCGTTTGTAAGGATTTATCTCGTACCAGAAGCCTACCCTATAGTTAGTATTTAGGTAGGTTAAAAGACCTTCCAAAAGGGAATTCATACGTTCATTCTAAATGGCCGTTCATCCTACCAAAATTCTAATATATAATAGTATTCTGGTATGGAATAAATCCTTACAGATTGGGATTATTACTAAAATCATGGTTTAGTAGATACCGTAATTCCTACAATTATATAATCTAAATTATCGTTTGAACGTAAGACCTCTACACGAAGTATGTCATTCGAACAGATGTACGAGATACCGTTTTTAGCTAACTTGTTTCATTATAGTTATAGAGCTTTTAACATAATATGGTTTCTGAAGGCAATATACCAAATTTTAGCCAACTTTTTTTTTAATGGTAATATAATAATACTTTCTACAAGCCTATAACTTTTGTGGTGGTTTGAACGTATGGCAACTACACAAAGTTTGTCATTCAAACAAATGTAATCAAATTTTAAGATATTTTATTCATTATTTATCGAACTTTCAATATAATGTGGTTTCTGAAACCAGTATACAAGCCAATAGCCAACTTTAAATATAAGTGTAGTATTTGCAGACTGTAAACAAAATGTATGATAACTACATATTTAAATATATTAATGATTTTATACGTGTGTGTACAGTATTACCTGTAAAACTGAATTGTATATCCTTTAATGTAAATGATTCTTCAGACAAATGTTGTATAATACTTCACTATTTTCAAAAAATAACACTTTTATCCATCAGAGACATGTTTTCGCATAAGAACATTGAAAGAAACCGTTAAATCTTTTCCCCCCACAATGTAACAGACGATAAACTTGAGCGTCAAGCTTTGGACCTTGGCAATGCGTATGTTTATGTCCATCCAGTATAATATAGAGATCACTGCTATTATATCACATTTTTACCTAACTTAATTTATTAAAGGCAAGCTAAAAACTATTTTTTCCCGTATTTAAAAAAGGTCCGAATCATTTGATTCGAGAGTGGGAGACTTGTAAACAGGTAGACGAATAAAAATATTACCTTTTTTTTCCACTTCATATTTTGGTGCAAATTAACACTGTGATTTCATTAGTTTATTTCATAGTTTAATTCTAGATTCACCTACAAAAATTATTGTACCGCGCGCACACATACGCGCACACACACACACACACACACATATATGTATGTATTTCGAAATATTAAACTAATAGAATTTGCATTATTTAAAGGAGAAATAAATCAGAATTAGTCTCATATATTATAGATATAAATAATTATTGCTAGTTTGAAGGCTTTTTTATATTATTTAATTAATTTTGAAGTGTGTTGTATTTTGTTTCTACAAGTGTATACATATTTGCTAGAAATAATAATCATTTTCTATCATATATTTAGTAGTATACGTTATTAATTATTATTATTATTATTATTAATTGTGTTCGGGTCGCATGTTACAAACCGTTCTATTTGTACTTTCATGCTTTTTTCATTCGCGTCGCCAGAACAGCTGTTCCTGTGGTAACAAATAACTGCCTTATCTGTGCCATTTCTTGAGTGTTGGTAAAGGGTTTGAAATTGAAGAAGAGAAAAAAGCGCGCCGTTTTTGAATAATAAATCACATAAAATCCTGAATTGATTTAACCAAGGTGAAAAAAGTATCTCCTTTAAAAAATGTTAGAATATAAAATTCCAGAAAATAAATATAGCTAAAGTTTAAGAGCCACTTTGTTTTAAACATTTTTCACAATTATTTAAACATTTATGTTTTCAAACATAACTTTTTTTTTTTTAGCAGACTGTATAGTTGAGATCACAAAAGAAGAGTGTATTGAAAGTTTGAAAAAATAACTCAGTCGACCTAATTCAAATTGTTTTCTTCGGTTCAGTATAATAATAAAAAAGCATCATTCTCTAAAAATAGGATTTAAAGTAGTCGATGGTTGCATGGTCTAACTTGCTACTCTAGTGTTAGACCAGATTATGAGTGACTGTATGAGATGAACTAAAACAAAATTTATCTTTGCCATCTTTAAAAATACAATTGAAAGGATTGAAAAGGCGTTCTTTGCGTTGCCTCAGAGAGAATAGCTTGTTCCATCTACTACTAATTTATGCCTAGTTGTAGGTTAATCATCACATTCCCAAATATTTGGTGTTTGTATAGGACTCTTTAGATGTCCAGACGCCACTACATTCCATTATTCAGCCAAGGAAGTTTAAAAGACAATGAAGCTCTAATAGCATTCTTATAACAATTTTTGAACATGTGGCGGCTCTAGAGGCTATTTTTATAGGGTGCCTTTCATTTTATTTTTCCTCTTTTTACATCTTTTAATACCTTGGATGCACCACTGAAATATGGTAGTAATGATGATAATCTAATATCTTAGTAAAAATCATTGGTGAAGCATGATATAGACCTATGACAAAGCAGAGTAGGTACATAGGCAATGTTTTAGAATTCGTTAGTGATACAAACATCAAGACCTCCAAAACATTAAGTTATCACATAGCCCACTTCGGTGGTAAAATGATCTAACACATTGTTCGCAAAATCACGGCCCGTGGGCCACATCTTACCAGCCTACTTGTTTATAAAAAAATATTTGACATACATTTATACATGCACACATAAAAAAAGTTTAATTTTGAACAACAAAAAACTCTTAGAACTATTTCAAACTGTGTTATTGTTTTATCACTTTAAATACTTGAGTGTGGGAATTTTTATTTACATAATTTAATAAATACTGCTATAAGTATTTCACTAACCCACATAAACATTTGAGAAAATATATTTGAAATATATATTATTTTGAATACATAGCATTAAATAACTATTATAGAGCTACATCAGTGGTTACGCAGAATAAACTTTAGGCTCTTTTGGTCTAGACTTTGCCAATGTCGAGGAGGTTAAGGGTTCAAATTCTAGGGGGATGTACACAGGGTCGTTTCTTCTGTGTGGTTTCCCCACATTCCCTTCACTACAATACAGTTAAATCTCCTCTAAATTATATTTTTCTCATCCCATACCAACTGGGGTGATTAAAAACACCACTTACCCACTAGTGTGATTATTATGCACAAAGTTTGGATGGGTAGTAAGACGCGCCTCAAAAACATAAATATAGAAAATATTGAAACTAGCATGTTTCTTAGGCTATGGCCCGCAACATGCCCAAGCTCATGAATTTGGTCCTTCGATTAATTTGACTTTAGACAAATGATCTAAGGCACCATTATCTCAAAAGAATGGACTGCCAATGACAGGTTGATTTGGGTTTGAATCCCAGTCGGGTTTACTGAGGCTGATTTTTTTTTTCTTAATGTTTTTTTCACTCTCCCTCTACGCAAATTAGGGTACCCTTACTCATCCAAAGGACATTAGCATAATTCAAGGCTGTAGTCGGGGGGTTGGGGGTTCAAACCCCCCTGAAATTTTATAAACAAAATCTATATGGATTTATTTATGGTTCAAACAATATCACAATTAAGGTATAAGTTCAAATTAGGGGGCTGTGTTACCATAAAAAGTACTTCAGAGAGCTTCTAGAGGTGTTTAATATTTAGAATTTGTCCTAGCCTCCGGCAGTTAGTGAGCTATGGTGCCATAAAAACACTTTAGATAGCTTNGCCTTGGCATAATTAGAATGTATGTGTATAACCTGAAGAACAAGTAATAAGACACAGTGTTAAAAATAAATTACCGCATAGTGAATGACAATACCAATAACCTTTCAGCCCTAACCGATCATTGAACAGAGAACCTTGGTACTGGCAAAAACTAAACCGAGTGAGAAAAGGTGTAAGACGGAGCATAACAATATTTTTTCTGTGTTCTATGTGATGAGTAAGCCTCACTTGTTCAGATTGACTCCATTTTACTGGATAACACAAGGTTAGCCACATGTGTGTACAGGTCCAACCCATTCATCTGTGGTGTGCGCATGCGTTCCAACCACTTCAAACTGGAGCCTCCCATATGGACTCCTCTGGGTGGGGCATGCTCCGACTACCTGCAAGCGCCGGGCTGTGGATTCCTTTGCGGGGAAATCAACTTTGTTTGTAAGATATCACAATTGGTGGCAGCAGATCCAAGGGATAGGGTGTGAAAAATAATTTGCCTCCCTCTGGATTTATTTCAATCTCCTCGGACATTCCCGAATACGAAGATGAAAGCTAGCTTTGCATCAAAATAAATGGTTTAAAACAAGAAATATACAAAGATTTGTCAAAATTAATATATTTAGTTGAACGCTATAATGGGAGGGGTTGTGGGCTGGCACAGATGATGACTAGCAAGTTCGTTGATTTGATCAAAAGACAATTGGCTCTTGATTGACTCAGGATTGAAGACATTCAAATTAACTTATTTTTTTGTTTTATTTAAATTTAATTTTTATTAAATTCATATATTAAAAAATAACCTTTGGGTTGTTTTATACCCTTCACTTCCTTCAAATAAATAGCTTCTAGAGGCATCCAATTTTAAAAAATTTGCCTGGAGAGGCTACACAGAATAGCTTTTAAACACACCCAATTTTCAAAAACTTGCCAGGTAAGGATTACAGCAAATAATGTTTAAGGGCATTAGGATATTCAGCTTTAAAGTTGTTTTCGAAAAAGACCATACCAAATTGTTTCTGGGGGCATCCAATTAAAAAATAAAATAATAATAATAATAATAATAGCACCGCGTCTTACTACCCGTTCGGGTTATACGCCTAAGTACTAATTACTCTAATGGATTAGGAATTGGGAGGGTTGAATTTAGAGGAAGTGAACCCGCATTTGCGTGGAGGAAGAGTGGAAAACCATTTAGGAAAAACCACCCCCAGTTCACCCGACCAAGATTCGAACCTTGATCTCCCCGTCCTCGGCGGTTGAGCTCAACACGACTAGCGCGTTAGCCAACTACGCCACCGAGGCGGGTAAAAAATAAAATAGAAATGGCTCTTGAAGTATATTGTTTGGGTGGCAAATCCCACTGAAACCCCCATGATTTATAAATGTTATTGCTAATTCACACCCCCCACCCCTGTCATCCCTGATCAATCTTTTTATGCAATGAGAAATTGTTACAAATTATTGGGGGTTGTTCATAAAGTTTATCACATAGAAAATGTTAAGAAAATACCTTATATCATCGTGTAGTGTCTCAGCCAGCTGAACTAATGATCCTGGGTTTAATTCTCAGCAAGGCCGAAAAATTAATAGTTAGCAAAATTGGGGTTTCTCCTTTTACAGTGAATAAGTTAATGGCCAGGGGCTGGGTGATTTGTCTGTCCTAGGTTAAGATATTTTAGATGGACGATTTTGGAAGCTGCTTATGGCCTTTTATGCATGCATTCCTTAAGGCTTCAACATTTTTAAAGTGTTATATAAAAGTTTAATGATATTTTTCTCACCAATTTTAGCAACCAGTTTAAATTTGACAATGGTTGTGTTTCAGGGACATCATTGTACCAGCCGGCAGCCACAAGTCAGAAGTTTCACTTCCATTCCGACCATGTCAACTCACTGTCGGGGTTTCTAATAGAATATGAACAGCTTTATCACTGCTGATGAGCATGAGATTGACAACTCACAACCATGACAGTAGCCTCTTTTATTTCTGAGGGGCTTTGAAAGATGTATGTTGGAACCTTGGTAGAGCCTGTGCGAAATCAAGATTTTTGATTTGAATTGAACACGAATCTTTGCCTACTGAATCTAATCGAATCCGAATTGACTATTTTAAAATTAAAATGGTTCAAATAGAATATTTTTTAAATAATTATAAAATTCAAATCAAATATTAGGATGAATTTTGTATATTTTTAAATCAGTCCAATAAAAAATTGGGTCATTAAATTGTGTTCAAATAATTAATAAATTGTAAATATTACAAGATTAGCAAGTTAAATTGTAAATATTACAATATTAGCAAGTTTTATATGGTCAAGTCAAATAACAGATTCATACTAACTTCTTTAGAAAGTTAAATTATTCAAATGTTTGACTTTTATATTCAAATTTGGAATTAAATTCTATAAAATCCGAATGTGGGATCTATTTGAACATACTCAAATTTCAAAGTTTCGCACAGGCTTAAACCCTGGGCCATTGCAGGCCGAAAACGAGTAATTCAGAGTCTACTCTTATAGGACTCGTGTACGAGTAGTCTAGCCATGTATTGTTCCTCTATAGTAAACACAGATAAAACATTTTTATAATAACATCAGCATGCCTGGGTTATTAGCAAACTGAACTTCCTTGATTATACAGGGCTTCGAAATATTCATACCCTGCCTGCCTCCCCCATAAGTGTATAACCAGGATTCTAACCATACTCGTTTAGTGGTAGGAAATAAACACTATTAAGACAGTAGAACTAGCATTACCAACAACTCTACAAGAAAAAACTAACATATATTTCAAATCTAAATTAATAGTTCCAAGGTGTTACTATAAACATTAGTGTATGAATTATCTTGATCAGAGGTGGGCAAACTTTTCTCCCTGAGGGCTAAATGAACATATGTAAGGTATCTAGGATGCATGAGACAAAAATCTAAATTTACTAAATAATGAACTTTATTTTCACATAAAAATACATTTATTAGTCATGTAACTATATAACTTTGGTACACAAAGAAAGTAGCAAATATAATTCATTCATGACCTAAGTTTACTTGGATGACAGCTCAAGAAGTTACTAGAAATAGTCCCTAATACATCCCTAAGCCAACAGCTGACATTTATCACTGGATCACTGTAATGAAAACAGATGGTAATATATGAATGTGATAGTTAATCACAGTAATTTTGGCCAATATTATTTATATATTTATTTGAGGTTAGACACAAAGGTTATTTATTGTTTTATTCCACTTAAAAAAATATTATTCACAGCACTTCCATAAAAGGTGTAATGATACTGATTTGGACCCCTCTCATATATGTAAAAAAGTCATGGATGAAGGTATTTTTCTTCAATAAACTGTACGTAAACTATCCATTTGGAAGACTTCATCCATAGAGAATCACATGATTTTAAGAATAATGTCGAAGGATTGCACCATTAAAACTGATTTTTTTTTCTTTCAAAAACTAACTCTGTAGTGTTTACCAAAAAAGCAAGTGACGCTAGCTCCCTCTACCCAATAAGAAGCTAGCCTTCACAACACCTGTTGCCGGAACTCTTTCTATTAGTTGGTTTTGACACTGGTGACAAGGGGGTTCAAGAGGCAAGGGGTAGGTCATATTTAAGTCGCTTGTGCATATGAACACACACACAGTGCCGACAACATAAATCTATAGAACTCCGTAATAAAGACAGTGCCGGTAGGAAAAATAGCAGTAACACAAAATATTAACAGTGTCGGTAGCATAAAGCTATAGAACGTGTAATATCATGACAGTGCCACTAACTTAAATACATAAAGTAAACAGAAAAATAATCTGTAGTTTAACAGAAATTGTATCATTTTACATATCTTTGTACCGAAGGTAAAATCATCTTAATAAACCGTGTGCAACATCAAAAGTCTTGTTTATTTAATATCGTTATTGATAGTGTTCAATCACATGGCATTGGCACGATTACAATTCATACCGCTTTAATTAGTGCTTGATCACTGGGCAAATATCAGTTAATCAAACAGTAATCATTTTAATTGGCGCTCGATCACGGGGCTATAAATACCAATATTAAATCTTATCATTTTAATTAGTGCTCAATCGCGGGACAAACAATCTGCATAGCATTATAAATTGGCGCCCATTGCGGGGCACGATATCACATTATAAATCCCATACTATTATAAATTGGAGCCCAAACATGGGGCATAATAATTCTGTATCGTAATAATTGGCGCTTGATCACGGGGTTATAAATACAAATTATCTCACAATAAAACCCATAACGTTATAAATGTCTAACGAAAATAGCTTAAAATGGCGACCGACGAATTTATACCATGTGGTTGAACATGACGGAAACAAGTTTTTTACAATGATGCATCCATGCAGTGGATAAAAATATTTTATTCAGTTAAATATTTTGAAATACGATAAAATAATTATAAAATAATTTATTATATATAAAAAAAATGACAAGTATTTTCTCTTTTCCAAGTAAATACGATGCCTGTATTAAAAGGTATTGATGTATGCACTATATTACACATATTCAATAACATTCCAAAACGAAGAATAAGTACTTTTAATTATGCTTAAAATATTGTTTCGAGTTGGATGAAAAGAAATTATTAAAAGTAATGAAAGAGTATGATAAAGCTTAAGTTTATGTTATTTTAAATGTAAAATATAACAGGTAATAAAAAACTTAACATTCATAACAAAACAGTGATCTTTTTACAAGTGTTGGCAACCCAAAACCTAAACATATGATTTTTGAATTGTCATTCAAGTGAAAACCTATCATGAACAGACTCTAATATCTAACGTGTCATAGCAAATAAATGTAATGTCATGACTCATGTTGCGTCTCAGCCTACCTAAATGTTGTTTAGTAACTACTCAAACTGTTATCGTTAATGGGATTTATGCAAATGTCCAAAATCCTGCTGGCCGCACAAAATGACATCGCAGGCAAGCGGCTGATCTAAATTAAACGAGTATTAACTAATCTGGAATATTGGATCATATAAACAAAAGGATGTTCTGTGTAAGGGCACTTCCAGAGAAGTGCGCTTCCAAGTGAAAATACTGGAGATGGAAGGTTTACCACACAGCCACAGAAAAGAAGCTCTACCTCCAATCTACGTAGTTGTCTTCGCTGCTGCCGGCGACCATAAAAAGTGGTGCTGCTAAGTGGCTTGTCTGAAGGTGCCCTAATTTCTATAATGCCAGAGCTGCCTAGAAACATGCTTAGATTGTAATGAAATATAAGTTACATGAAAATAAAAATTGATAATGCACATCATTTAATTTATGAATATATACACACAATAATAACATTGACATACATCTTTATTTTCACTGAAAATAACTATGTATAATACTGGTGTGTATCATTACAAAAACATATTTTAACAAAAAGAAAAAACTTTAAACATTAGTTTTATGATTAAAAACTGTTCATCTAAAAAGTTCCACACCACAATGATAAACATAATAAATATCTGCATCTTAAAGCTTCAAATAATAATACCAACATGATAATAACAATATATCATATTTTGCATTTAATAAATTTTACACAAAAATGAGCAAATGGAATTAAAATATGTTTAAAGAAATGTTTTGTGTTTCCATAAAGTACAGTCTAGATTTAATATGAAAATCTGACAAAAAAAAGTTACTATATCTACTTTCATTTATTCATACGTCAAGTCATGTGATCTGTAGCTGTCCCTTTAATAGATATCATCAATACCTATGAAATAACATTAACAACATAGTAAAATGTTATCAATGCGACTCCAAAAAAAAACTATCTGTATTTTCTAAAAGTGTCTTCCAACCAAAATCCTATTGTATGCTACCAAAGAAATGAAGTGTGGCTACACTAATGAAGTTTATTATAAACCGACACAACTATAATTTCAATCATGCCAAAGGGAGAATTCTTACAAATCCAGTCACAGTAAAAAGAAAGTTGCATCACTTGCAATACAAATATATAGAGATATTGCCTTGAGACTTTTTGATATCTTTTCAATGTTTGCAATTAAAAAGTTTAGTTCAATACAAACTAAACCGTTTGGTTGATTATGGTTAAAACTGTATTGGTATCATAAATAAGTTTGTGTAACTTTAAATTATTGAATAAATATTTAATCTTGATATTTGATTTCGTCATTTATATTTATACACCTTGAAATATCACCAATACTAATCTTAAAAGAGCCAATTATATCTTTTAACATTAACAACAAGATTTAGAGTTCATTCTTCTTCACTAAGCTTCTACAAGTTTAAATTAAGGTATATATTTTCCAATCATATTTGGCTGTTAGGTTGGTGCACATTAAGGCACAGGCAACGTAGGCAAGCCAGTACAGCGAGTGTTTTTATAACTAGTGTTTATAAATAGTAGAGAGCAGGTCTGTGGAGTTGGTAGCTATGCAAAGCCTTTGACCACGACTCCTCTATTTTTCTACTGTCCGACTCCTTCATAAATGGCTAAAGTATATTAATTAATAGCAAATTTACTGCAATTAAATGCTCCAATACAGTTGACTTCATGGGAATTTTCTTTGACATTGTGAAAGTATATTTAAATAAATTTGTCAATCCATATTACAAATATTGGTTCTAGAGAATAAAATGATATATTTACCATATATTGATATAATATTATAAGTTTCTATTTTGAAGCCGGGGTCGATACATTTTCACAAACTCCACCCAAAATTGCTTCCCTCCCCGACTTCAACTCCCCAGCCATGGTAGAGAGCACATAGAAGATAGTAGAGAACATCACAGAGCAGTCTTGTGTCGAGTGGTGGTTGAAGCACAGCCTCCCGTCCCTGCTCGTCATGTGTTGATTGACTGATGTGTATGTTTATTATACAACTGCTCTGTGTCTCATTTCCCCTATATATGTGCACTTCCCCTGTACTGTTCTGTTTAGCTCTGTGTATACTCTTCTCTGTCCTGCTATACACCTCAATGTGCACTTAGACTTACATTTCTATATTATTTATTAAAAAAAAGACAGACTAATAACATGATTATAATTCCTAATGTAGTACTACCATATGCACCTGTAAAAAAAATAATTAAAATACAATCTCAAATTTATTTTCCAACCAAAATTAAAAGACACACTACAAATATATTTTACATTATTATTTTAGATGCAAATAAATTTAAAATTAAGTTTCAAAAGAAATAACCAATTTTGCAATATATATATATATATATATATATTTTAAGAAAAAAGACTATTATTTAGATATTAATAAATTTACTTTTAAAAAGTGTAGGTCTACATCAGTTGTCAAACTTGTTTGACCGTAGGAACCGCATTGAATATTTAAATTACACATATTTGATGCGCAAATTTAATAATTCTTGAGAAATGATCTCTGCTGAGTAAAGAGTAAAACTTCTATATAACCTCCCTTGATATATTTCACCAAATAATGATATTTCTAAATGCTATAACTTCAAATAGTGTATTCCTACAACGTTTATAAAAAGAATGAACAGACCACATATAATGTTGGTTCATCCAAAGGTCTGTAAGCCACAGAGAATCATGGATCGAGCCACATGCAAGTTTGACATGCCTGGTCTACACAATTAAATTAATTGTTTCCATAAACACAATTTTTAATCCAACAAAAATGTATTTTGTAAAACTTAATGGTGTGCTACTCTCTACGATGAATGTCTGCCATACTATGGTTGTGAAGTCAGTCAGAGAAATTATAACAGTTATTTTCTAGGCATTGATTTAGATGCTATAAGTATTTGAATTTCAATCACAGTTGAGCTTCATAACGGCACTTGGCTTAGTGTCGATATATAAAAAGCCCCATCTAAATACTCCATATCTGTAAGAAAAGATTAACTTAACAGTAACACATTTCTCTATCCATAAATTCGTAGTTTATAACTCTCCATAGATGTTGAATAAACTTTTAACTTTTTTTTAAAAACTCTCACTACAGAAAGAGACTCATAAACAACATCAGGTAGGATAAAGGTATGTTCAACATTTTTCAAAAGTGTCGTTTTTTCATTTAGCCATCTTTAATAGTGGTTCTTAAAAAAAATTATACTAAGGCTATCCTTATATTAATTCAAGACACTCAAACGAAAAGTAAAACTATGAACATGTTAATAACTGTGTTTATAGAATTTGCTGAAAATGTCCACTCAAATTCGTTCAAATAAAACAAAATATACTTTCTCATATTTTTGTAATATCATGGAATTAAGGACACAGCATGTGTACACAATGTTAAAAATGAAATATACTTAAAGGCTTTTAGGATACTGAGCTTACAGAGTATGTAGATGAGGCTTAAAATGTAATAATACTTAATGACATCGAATTTACAACCAACAAAAGCAACTTATGCCACAATCTACAACAAACTGGTCTCAAAAGTTATCATAGCCAAAGAGATATTTTGGTCTCATCCAGTGTACAGGCAGCGGCTAAGCAAGCATACTATAGAAATAATCAATAAATAAAAGCAGCTCCTGATTTGTCCAGATAATACAAAATTGTGGTTGATACAACAAAGATTTGCTTCGATGGCTACATGGTCTAAGACGTGACTCTTGCAATAGACTGGACTGCTGATGGTCAGAAGATCAGGGTGGTTTTTCCTAAATGGTTTTATTCCCACCCTTAACAAAAATGCTGGTACATTTCCTCTAAATTCAACATTTCTCATCCCTAAAAGATTAGTGTAATTAGTACATATGCATACAACTGGGACAGGTAGTAAGATGTAGGGCTAAAAAAAAGCTGTTTGATTACCTAATTTCAAATTGGGCAGCTGAAAGTAACCTTTTTCTTTTTTTTGGTTGATTTGATCTTTTCCTAAGGTTTTTTCAAAATGCACAATGATTTCTGATTAAATACTACAAGAATCTTCTCGCTACAGTAAAAATGTTAAAAATTCTCCACGGATGTCAGTACACATCCATAGCCATTCTGATAGTTATTCTGCCAAGTGAAATATTGAGAGTTTACTAAACTAATTTTGTTTTACTTAGAAATTATACAAATGATAGAGACAGATTTAACATTAACTCAAATTTTATCACAACTTAAAGGGAAATATACCAAGTTTCTAGGAAACAAATTATGATAGTCCTGAAGTAAAAAAACACTCTTTCAAACATTTGGGCTGCTATTGAGTACAGCCTATTTACAGGTTTACCATCAACAAATTTTGAAATTCTGGCATATACTCAATTTATTCAAATTAAACTTAGCACACAGTATTACACATCATGGTGTGTCAAAAATAGATTAACAAACTCTTTAATTTTGTAAATGTTTCTAAAATATTGTCCAACTGTGAAAATGTAAATTTGTTTCCTAAGAGCTTGTTTTATTGCCTGGGACACCGAAATAAGATGCTGTAGGTAATAAAGCTTAATAAAATATGCCGTATCATGGTGCAGTTTTCTGTATACCAATTTAGAAAACAATGGAATTGAGACCATTGAAACAGTTTTACCATATATTTAAAAATACAACAAAACCGAAAAATTATTATTTTAAAATTTAAAAAATTATATGCTGATCCCAATTTTACTATTGTCGAGTGATGAATGCAGAATACTGCACTTTGATATGTTTTCTCGCTAGATCATAGTCTTGTAAACTTCCCGGTTAATTGGCCTTAAGATAGACTCGTCACCTGTAAGATACCTATTGTCAATGCAATAGATCACGGTGAGCCTTCTACCTTTAAGGGTAACAATAGTGAACCTGCCTGATAAATCTCTTTTTATGTTCTCAAGATAGATTGGAACACAAAGGGCTCAGAAACACTTAAGTGACCTGCAAATAAACAAGTACTTAAGATATTTTCCCTTGTATTACTACTATGGTCAAATAGATATACGAGATTCACGTTTTTACCACCGGTTTGTTTAATAAACATGAACGTTTAATATATTAAAATGTTAGCATTCTTTAGAGAATATTTTAAGTGTTGTAAGAATAGTAAAGATTTGATTAAGTTAGTTTTGCTTTTAAGTCTTCCAACAACCGACCTTGGATTTGTTAACTTGTTCAGCCTATTATATTTTAGCCAACTATTAAAAAAATATAAATGTGATGTTTAGACATATATCACCACCAATATTATCATAGGGGCTAATCAACGTACTCAAATATACCATTTCTAAGAACTAGCAATAAATTGCACCCTGAGTCAAGAGCAAGTATGATTTATATAGGAAAGATTTATTTGACCTGAATAGACATTACTAAAACAATTTTCAAGTTATATGTTAAGGCAAGTGATCTGCAGTTATTGTTTTTGATATAATCAATACCCATAATATTAATAATATAAAATTTTATCAATGTTGGCTGTAGAAAATAGATTAGTATTTTTAAAAAGATTCTTTTATTCAAGAAACTTATTACTCATCAGCTATAGCAATATTATTTGAAGAAGCATAATTTTGAGAGTCAAATTATTTAGTTCAATATTAGTGAATTTTTTTTGACACAATGAACATAATACTTAAAAGCAGCTTAATTAAATGTGTAGAGTTGAGGGTGGTTAAGAGAAAATGCACTTAGATATGTAAAGAAGCAGAATGGAAAAAAACCAGCATCTAGTGTACCCGACCTGGATTCAAACTCAAATCTCTCCATGTAAAGTACAATGCCTTTGACTGCTCAAACACTACTATAGATGTCAACGCGAAGATAACTTATAAAAAGCTAGATCCTACATCTTTAATTGTGATACTTTTCTCTTCTACTTATGCACCCTAATAACATGGAGAATTTGGGAATGTTGGAAGGGGGGAGGAGGGGGTGTTTGGGTTGGTAAAGAAGTAAAGCTAGTGCTCACCATTTGTCATATTTGGTTCCTTAGAAATGTTTCATCATCCGAACTGTCAATCAACCAATCTCAACTAATGCATTGGAGTTATTCAATATGTTTATGACATGCAGGTTAAGCTTGTGCTGAAATAAGGAAAATAAACAGGTTATAAAAGAGAATTTGGTAGAGTAAAGGTATGCTACATTAAAGATAAAGTAGAAGTAAATATGTCAAACTAAAATAAATCCTCTCCCAATGATTTTTAATGACTAACATAAAAGAAGTACATTGGGATGTGAAAAATGTGTTTATCATACATTTTAATTCAGTATGCTAAGGTAGAGAAGAAATATAAAAATATTTAGGTACTTTGTAAAGTGTGTGAGAAAGGAGTGTAAATATATGGTTTTAAATTAATTTCAGTTAATTTCATTTCAAAATAAAGAATCTGACTAGGAAACTATAAACTGGTTTAAATTAATATTTTATTTTTTCACAAATACATATATAGCTACCAATGATATGTTTCTATTTTAATTTATCATATTACAATAATTGACATAGTTACAACACATTATTAAATATATGAATAGCTGTTACACAGTAAAATTAATCAGAGCTATCAGGAGAAGAAATTAACTTAATTTTTAAATCCTCAATTTCAATATTATTACATATAAGAATTCAATTTTATTACAATTCCTAAACCAGATTACACAATGGAGATGAATAAATAATGGATTAGTTATTATTGGTAAACAATCCAATCATGGACTTAGCTAGNGGGGGGGGGGTAAGGAGTTCAAAATCATAAGTTTATAACATGATAAGACTTACAATTATTAAACCCTAATAAATAAGAACTGTCATTTTACAGTATTGGATGGAGCTTTATTTTTGTAAGAGGAGAAGGAGGGGGTGTAGGTAGCCCCCTCTCACCCAGTTAATGTTAGAAAATTGAATGCCCCTAGGAGCTATTTATGGTGGTCTTCCTTTGGAGAATTTAAAAAATATTATAATCTTTAAACAGCTATCTCTAATAGTGTTCCTCCGAATTTTTTGATACTCCTAGAGGTTATTTTGAGTAATCCTCCTTCAGTAAATTTTAAAAATTAGACTCCCCAGAATTTATTTGAAGTGGATCCAATCCATTTTTTGAAAATTTGTAACTGCCTTGACGCTATTTGGTGTAATTTGCCCGATTTATTTTTTAGTTAGATGCTTCTAGAATCTAAATAAAGTGGTCTTCCATCACCAAATTTTTAAAATTAAAGCTATTTGGAATGCTAGTCACATGGATTTTTTTTATTTGAGTTTGAAAGTGGTCTTTGCTTGAATTTCTTATTTTAATAGGATGCCTCTAGAAGGCATTATTTTAGAATTATCTTTGCCTGGAATTTTTTTTAAATTAAATGCTTCTAGAATTTTAAAGTGGTCCTACTTTTGCAAATATTTGAAAAGTGACTGCCTCTATAAGTTATTTGAAGTTTGATACAGGGCCATCTTTAAGTTTCACATTAACAGCTTCAAAACGTTTCGAAGGGGTTTTGAACCCCATAAACACCCCCTCTCTATGTCCATGAATTCAATACTAATCAATAAACAAATAGAAACCTAGTTACATTAATGTCAATGATATTTTGAAAGGAACATGTACAAGTAACAAGAAAAGATAAGATGAAAGTACAAAAATGAAACCCATTAACCTATTTTATTTCAAACTTGTATATTTTCAAGGATTCTTTGAACAGATTTAACTTTCAAGGATTCTTTGAATAGATTTAAAATGCAGTTTTTATTCAGAAACTACAGCTCAATAATTTTATAATCAGAGACGATAATGTTGATAGGAGATTAAAGAAAAAACTGCAGAAAGTTTTCTTAAATTGGTGTAAACAGATTGGTCTATTTTTATTCTCTAAATAAAAATATTTTTACTGGGTCTAGGCTGATCACCCCGTTAGCCCATGCCGAAGATTTATTTCAAATCTTTCCAATCAAAGATCCGAATTAATTTCGTTATAATATTACAAAGGTAAAATGCAAAACAACAAAAATAATTTTTTAAATATGAACAATTTTTTTGTTCATTAAATTCTTAGTAAAAATATTAATAAACATAAAAAAATCTAATAATATGGTGTACTTATTGTTTGCAAAAAAAGGGGTGGGCTTGTACAAGGTCGTGTTTTAAGCCTCTTTGATATGGATTAAAAATGCTCAACTGTGAGCAAAAATATTAGAAAATTATATCTTTCCGACTTCTCGCTTACACAGTCCAAAAGATCAGTGAAAATAAATTGGGTTCAACATGATCATTAGTTTAACCGATTTTACCATAATGAGCTGATGATGATATCGGCAGTTGGCATCGGCCCAGCCAGTAAACAATGTTAGTTTGAAAAACCAATCTTAAATTATGATTTAGCTGTTACATTTAAAGAGAGATTGTAGAGCAAATAGTGAAACTCTTTATCAATTATTTGATGGATATCAAGGTAGATACCTACTAAACCAACTCAAACCATATTCAGCTTCTAGGTTCCCTTTCCATGATTGATTATTATTTTTATTATTAGCACCGCTTCTTACTAGCCGTTCGGGTTGTACACACTTACGCCAATGTGCAATAGTAGGGTGATTGTGAGATGAAATGGAGGACCTACAGTTTAACGTGGAATCCGAACCGCGGTGGTGGCCTGGCATTCTACACATTCACAAGTTGTGATTAATACACGTCTTGTCAGAGAAGAAGGAAGGGTTTGGCAATAATAAATCTGTGCTGGGATTGAGGATTGAACCCCGGACCCTCAACACAGAAGTCCGACACCTTACCCCTAGACCACCAGGTCACCCTTCCCTGATTGATGACATGAAAAATTCAATTAAGCTACAAATCAGGATAGAATTTGAAGAGGAGAGATAGTCATTCATAAATTCATTAATAGTGATAAAAAATGAAAAAGCAAGGAATTCACAAATCTGGTTATCATGATTGAAGAGCAGGGACATCTATCTGTTGACTGTAAATACAAGGGTTAGTTAAAAGAATCTAAGCATGTAGAAAGTAAAATAATGATTTAAGCTATACTCATCTCCTATGAACAGAAGAGATGAGCATATTATAAAGTTTAGTTAAAGTTGCCGTATTTTTTCCTAACTTTAATACACCATAAATAACATTTGATATTCATAACATGGTATTCATAGAAGTAAAATACTAGTGATACATTTATACATGATTTCTACTAATCTCCAAACATAAACACAATCACAAATTTGTCAAAAGTTTGACTATTCTCTCTAAGGTAATGAAAAGAGCAACTACATAATATAAACAAAATTTGTTTTATATGTTTTACATAAACCACTTAAAAGAGAGATACACATAAAATATATATTTTGTTAAAAAACTACAGGTTCAAAAGATGTATAATTAAAACATACAAATAAATATTACAGCGCACCGCGCAGACTTTCTCGCTCCTTTCTCCTTGTGTAATAATAAAAAAAAAATCAACGGTGACCATCTCAAAACAATAATTATGCAATCAATAAATTAAATATTGAAAACAACAGTATCCACACCATGATTATAGCAACAAACTGAGCGCGATAATCTTTGGGTCATGTTCCCATTCAGATTAACCCTTTTGAGTGCCAACATCACTCAAGAGCGATGCGCGAAATATTAGCTAAAATTGCCAACATGGCTCACAGCAATCCCATGTTTTCGAACTCTTATTTCAGTATTAAGTGAACAGATAGGGTAGATTTTATTTCCATTGAATTCTCTCATGTTCAAGCTACTTTTGTCTTTGCACTTCGATATGTTGAATATGAAAATTATTTTATAACTTTTTAATTTATGAATTTTATCTTTGGCCTTGTTTGTAAACATAGTTACCAAGAGGAAAGCTGTGATTCAAGACAGAAATAATTGCAATATTAAATGATAGCTCAAGCAAGCGTGATCAATTTGTTAGTGATTATGAAACCAGTGATTCTGAATTTGTAAATAATGAAACTGAATAGGAATTATATTTTAGTGAAAATGAAAGATGGGAACAAGTAGGAGTGGTACCTTTCAAGAAGTGGTTTAAGAAATTTTCATCACAGTTTCTTTCCATTAGTTTTGTAAATTTTTAGAGCACGCTCCCATAGGGTTCCATCTCTGATGAAAATTCTAACCAGCTAATTAGGTCCAACCCAAATCTGTGGCAGGGATTTTAAAAACATATTTTCTTATAGCTCAGAAACTATTGGGTCTATATACAAAATATTTGAGAAAAAGGTGTTTTACCTTCGATAGAATGGTATGTTTTTTATATCTCTTAAGAGTTACAAATATGTTTATCAAAATTAGAACTGGCCACTTTGATAAAGTGCCCTCTAAGTAATTTTCCCAGCAAAATGAGAGTCATTTGCTTCTAATGTTAAATTGATCATAAATTAAATTTTAATAAAAATTGCTGTAGATTTCTAGAAAATTAATTTTTTACAACACTCATCTATAAAAAAAATCTTAAATTTAATAGTATTGTGACTAAAAAAAAACTCTTTTCTAGGGGTCACAAGAAATAAATCACAGGCTTAGAATAATTAATATGAAAAATATATATATTTTTGTAATTTGAGTATAAATAATAAAAATGGGTTTTCTGATTTTTGTATGAAGATAACTATATAGTTCAACAAATCATATATTATTATAAGTCATTCTCTAATCATTAATATTTTTATGTTTAACATTTATATATTATAGCAATTATATTTCACTTTTCTAAGTACCTACAAAATATGCACCCAATTTATTTTAGCTTTGATAAGTACTTAATAATCTTTTATATAATTCCAAAGATTATCAATTTTGAGATACATAAGTTTATATGTTATTAAAGTAGTTTGAGAAAACAGTGATACGATCAAAGAGACTGATAAACAAATGGGTCGTTATATACCTTTCAAAGTTAAAACTTTAAAGGGCAAATTGTTTTCTTTATAACTGTTACTAGTAGATAAAAGAGGTAATAAACAATTCATATATGATAAAAAATCTGGGGTTTTTTCATAAATAAAACAACTTTTTTTTTACCACACTTATTCATTTACTTAAGTCTTTAAATATTTGAGGTAGTTACTTTAGATTTTATATCAGTTTTATTTTAATACTAAATACATTGAATAAATTATTAAATATGAAGACGATAGTTTAAATTACATTGAGAATTGTATTTATATATTTATTAAAAGTTTTATTTTAAAGAATATTATTAAATTATTAATAAAGTTTATATAAATAAAATACACTTTTTATTAAAGCTATATTTCTCACAAAACAGTTAAAAAAATAATTTGTTATAAATATTAGTGGACAAATATTGAAACATACAATCTAGTTATGTTTGACATCTAGAAAGTCAATTTAATATATTTTTCAAAATTTTTTAGAGCATGGTTATATATTAGTGGACAATGTTGCAACACACAATATAGTTTTGTGAGAGGCATAGAGATTCAATATATAGTATTTTTCGAGCTTTTTATTACATCATGGCTATGTTATATTCTAGGTCATATGAAAATACTATGAAACAGTTAACTTAAAAGAATATTTCTGCAAAAACAACTGTATTCATTTATTTAAACTAAAAACCATTCAGGTATGTTGATGTATGATGAATTAATTTAAAACATTTAATGAAAAAATATAGGTAATATAAATAAATGCAGAGCAACTAACAACAAATACTGATAAGTAAAAAATAATTAATATGTTAATACTGAAACAAAAGTAAATATTCTATGCATGAATAATAAAATATTATGCTAGAGTGACCACAGATAACAATCAACTTTTTCTCAAATTTACAATATGAGCCAAAGTGTGCACATTGTCTTTAAAGATATATACATGCATGTGGCATGGGATATATTATATGATTTCATTTTTGTAAGCAAAAAAACTTCAAAAGCACATACATTTGATAAATAATAGGCTACACAACTATTTAACTTTACACCTAAATATGCAGTTAGAAGCTCGAACGAGAACAGTGGGGGTCTGAGAATAAATGGCGCGACTCAATTGATAACTTACACAGATGCCAGATGATGTAGATTTGCTAGCTGATAATGAGGCAATAGTTTAAAGGAATGCAGACCTTTTGTTTAACAACAGCAAAGAAATGTATTAGTAAAGGAGGATAAAACCAAATAGCCTACATTACTTGTGTAACCAAATCCTGTATTCCAAAGGAACGGATTCAGAGAGATAAACAATCTATGGTTTGAAGTTTACAAACTCAAATATTATACGTTGTGTAACCAAATCCTGTATTCCAAAGGAACGGATTCAGAGAGATAAACAATCTATGGTTTGAAGTTTACAAACTCAAATATTATACGTTTGAAATAAAGTGGATTGAGCAAAAACAATTGGTAATAAATAAAATTATAGAATATTAAGAAAATGGTAGAGCACAAATAAAACTAAAAACACTAACACACGCTTTAATATTTCGATGCTATTATAGCATTTTTATCAGGAAGTAGTAGTAATTAGACTAAACAGGATGTTTTCTTCAGTGATGCCAACTTGATTGGTATGGATGAAAACTTCTCTGGAGGAGTTGAAATTCTCTGAATGTTTCTCTATTACTCTATAGGTTGGGTGGTTTACTTTTATTTGTACTCTACCATTTTCTTAATATTCTATCATTTTATTTATTACCAAAAATTCAAATATTAGGAACAGTGCCAACAGATAGGAAATAGATTCAATATTGGATTAAACACGGAATATGTGAAGGTAATGCATGCTATCGTTCAGTTTTTAACCTGTTGTCACCTCATCTTCTTTCTCAAAATATTAAGCTGAGAATATGCTAAACTATAATCCGACGTATTGTTCTTGAAGGACGTGAAGCATGGTTTCTCACTATGTGCCAAAAGAATATATTTTCTTATAACAAATAGCTGTGAAAGATATTTGGACCTGACTGAGATGAACAAACATGAGTATGGTATGGAGAAGGTTAGATAATGAAGAGTTTTATATGCATCCTCAAACATGATGATAGAGGTGTACAGGCTGAGGTGATGTTATATGGTGAGTAGTGGTTGATCACAGGCATGTACAGAACATTTTAGTTGATAAACCTGAAGATACAATACCCCTTGGTAGAACAAGACGTTTATATTAAATAGATATGAATTTGGTTGGATGTCGAGGATTGAGGGTGTCTCAGGATAGGATTGAATGGCGAGCTTACATTCTGGCAGCCATGAACTTTTGAGTTCATTAAAGTTAGAGTGAGTTATTAAATATAATACATAGTTTTTCACTCATTAAAAATTATAATACTTTAAAGGTACAATAACACAGTCAAAATGTTTGTTCCCCTTTTTTGACTTAGTTGATAAATTGTTTAACAAATTTTGGCACACGGATCAAATCGATACAAAACAATATTATGAAAAGTAATTAAATATCCCTCAACTTTATTTGACAAATTTTGAGTTATTTTTAGAACTTTTATGTTCATAAGCATGATATTATTTTATGAAAAAATTAGTAACGGTAAGAACACTTCAAAAGTTTTGGAAACTCTGTAAATGATTTAATGTAAGTAAGAGAGAAGAAAACCAAACAGAAAGCAGATTTAGGTAAAGCTTTAATAAGAACAAATAAATAAAGTATGAGGATTGTGTGAATAGATGAAAAAAGAAGTTTATTTCTTTTCTATCAAGGCCTAGCCTAACTACCTTCATGTTGGCTTTCCAATTTCTCCCATATTACTTATACTAAATCACTTTACACCTTTTTTTAAAAAAAATTCTAAAGTAACTTTGTAAGGGGAACAGAGGCAAGAATAAAATTTGTGGCAATACACTTTGTAAGGGGAACGGAGGCGAGAATAAAATTTGTGGCAATACTCTGCTTCCTGTGACCACTCTAGCAATTCAGCAAAAGGGCGGCAGCTGGCCAGAGATAAGTCTCAGCTTACATCTTCAAATTGGACTGAACCTCATCCATGAGTTTGGCAGACTTCTGTAGCATGGCAACCTCCTCGTCAGTGAGAGGCTGCTTTACTATGTGGGTGACTCCGTTCTCTCCCAGCACACACGGAAGGGAGAGAAACACCTCCTTGTCGATACCGTGCTGGCCCTATAACATACGTGTTTAGCACTTAGGGCACTTCTGGCAGATGAGTTACATTTTAACATTTAATTTTATTAGAAATCAGAGTTTTTTATGGCATTTTTTTCAAAAATGTATGACATATTTGAAAATGAAGGATGAAGTATCTATACCTCAGTTTTAGCTTCTGTGGTGCTGACTGACAGCTCACAGCTGACTTCTGACAGTCAAAAGTTAGGTATATACCTAACTTTTGACTGTCAAAAGTGATAACTGCTAAAGACATGTTTTTTGCAGATCATGTGGTTCGGCGTAGGGATACATAATTTTGTCTGGTAGCTTTTCAAAGCCGTCAGAAGTCAGCTGTGCGCTGTCAGTCAGCACCACAGAAGCTAAAACTGAGGTATAGTTTGGTCAGCATGTATGTAGAAGCCACTTTGTGGGAACATAACATTGACTAGGATAGACCTTGTAGGTTGTCTACACGTCATACCCGCAATTAGATGATGTGATGATAGTGATTATGAAGATGTAGATTTAGTGGAGATCTTAAATCTAACTTAAGCCTAATTAACCAGAACATGCTGATCATAGGAACAGCTCCCCTTTCGGGGGAAAATACCTGTGGTACCACTGGGAATCAAACCCAAGACCTCTAGATTAGTAGCCACGGACGCTGCTGACCAGTAGAGCAAGAGGCAGGTCAAAAATTACAGTAGAAGCTCGATATAGTGCGGTTGTTGGGATAAATAGTTATATATCCACCCCTTATTTGTGGCTGCTAAAGGCCATAAATTATGAACTGTAGTACTTACAGGCTGGAAACCGTTTATGATGATGATCACTTACCTTAACAAGAGTTGACACAGCATGGATATTGCCCCCATTACGTAGTATAGCCTGCGCTAGAGTACCAACACTTAGACCAATAGCCCAAGAGGTGTACCCCTTCAGTTTTATTACTTCATAAGCGCTAAAATTGAAAACATACAATAAATGTTAGGGCTATGAAGAAAACTATTTTTTATATCAATAAAACTGAGTAGGCCTACAGGAATAAATCCAGTGGAAATTAAAAAAGAACACCATTCTAGATTTATCAATGGGGTTCAATAGTCTAGAAAAATTTAACAAAAGAAATATTAAATTAATCTCAAAGATAATTATTTTTATGGTGTTTAATTTCTTCTCATATAAAAGTTAAAAAATATTACATAATAATGGTGTACAATGTCCAATGCAATCCAATACAATACAATGCAATGCGAACACAAATATATGAAATTATCCCAAAGCCAAATACTTTGTTATTTTAGGTAAAAAAAATAATTGGATATTTTTATCTATAAATATTTACTAGAGTTTACAAAAAGTTTTAATGACTAGATGTTTAGTATATTTTGATCATGCTGCTAAATCATGTTATTGTAACGACTTAAAATTTAACTAATAGAGATTTTTGTTAAGTTAAAATTAAAGTGGTAATGTGGGTATGCTCACAATTAAAAAAAAAATGACAAAAAATCAACATGCATGTAAATTTAAGCTGCCAAGACTGTTATTGGTGAAGCTTTGAAAATAGTCAGAATTTTATTTTGAAAGGAAGTCAAAAGTTTTCAGATTGGCACACTCCTTATTTGTAATGTAAAGTTTTAAAGAAAAAAAATACATTAACGATATCTTTAAACTAATTTTGTTATGTCATTTTATTTATTGAAGGTATTCTTTCCCTCAATGTCAATTTTTCTAATAGAATGGATTTGAAATCATAATTAACCTTGGTATTTGAAATCCATTGATTGCATAGTTTGAAGAGTAATCTAATAATTTTTAAAATCCAAAAAAATGCACTATCAAAATATCTTCTAGGGGCATCCAATTTTCAAACACTTGCCACAGGATGATTATTTGACCCCTCTCTAGCTTTGAGGTAGGATAAGACTAAAAAACTAATTCCTTTTTGTTAATTTTCCATCCCCACAGCTAAATAAGGTTTCACCCTCACTAAGTATGTATAGATAATGTCTTCTGCAAATTTTATTAGGGGATCGGACCTTCAAAATTTCAAGGATATTCGATATGCATAAGAATATCAGATTCTAAGGTCAAGATTCAAAAACAATATAAAATTAATTCTGATTTTGAATTATAATATAGTATGGAATAAGTAAAATAACTAAATTGTAAAAAAAATAAAGCACAAATAAAAGTAAAAACACTAACACATATTCATACACACTTCAATATTTTGATGCTATTCTTGTTTATTCAGGAAGTAGAATTGGAATTTGTTTTATAACTCAGAGTGCTTATTATTAAGACCAACATAATTATAGCAAAAACTTAATAACTTAAGCCAGATAATTAATTTAAAACTTAACTGCAAGTATTATAACAAAAAAAATATATTTATTTTTTAGGCTACTAAAGAATTAGTGTAGTAAACTTCTTTTGTTTGCCATGATTTTTAATATCTGGATTCAAATTTGAGAATAATAATTCATAGGTAGAATGAAGATTCAGATTTGTAAGTAATGGATTTGAAACAACTCTTCTTTTTATTAAAGATTTCAAGATGTACACCCCATAAGATCTGAAAGACCACCCCTATGGTCTAGTGGTCTGAGTTTCTGGCTAAAGATCCAGAGGTCCCTGGTTCGATCTTCGGTGCTTCCAAAATTTATCTATGAAGCAGTGGGTCTGGAATGGGGCCAACTAAGCTTATTGTAGACAATTGAGTAGCTACTTGAATAAACAAGTAGTGGCTCTGGTCTAGAAAACTAAGATTAGTGGCCGAAGGGTTTGTTGTGCCTAACATACGACACCATATATCTGCAAATGTTGGCACTACCTTGGCTAACATGTGGCAGCCCCTCGGTCGATATAGTGAGCTGACGCAATGGAGTTATTAGATCTGATAATCAACATTACTGCCAACAAATCTTACCTCTGAACAACTTGATTGTGAACATCTTTCCAGTTCTCCTTATCATTAGCTGTGCCAATGTGTGGGTTAATATCACGCAAACGTACACCAGCAATGTTTACACCCGACCATACTGGCACTGAAAATATAATAGGAAAGTAACACGTTTTAAGTCCACCGGAGTAGATAATGCAAGCATGAAATCAAACTTTTTATATAAGATAATCCAATACTTGTAGTAAGTGAAAATCAGAATCTCTCTCCATATGATTTTTTAAGGAACCATGTCTTTCTAGCTGTTTGAGTTATCTGCTTATGTTCTAATTATACTAATGTGTTAAGGACTAGGAAAGTTGAATGTAGATAAAGTGTACCTGCATTTGTGTGTAGGGAGAGTGGAAAACCATTTATGAAAAAGCACCCTCCGTACACCTGGCCAGAATCGAACCCCAATATTCCTGTCTTCGGCAGTCTAGTCTAGTGTGAGAGTAATGTCTTAGACCATGCGGCCGCCACCAAAGCGAATCCTATATTATTTAAAACTTCTCATTTCTCGTCTGAAAATGTACGATACCCACCACTTGTGTCCCCGTGCTCTCCTATGATCCAGCCATGACAACTGTTGGGCGCTACCTTTACCCGCTGCGACATTATGAACCTGAACCGTGAAGAGTCCAGGTTCGTACCAGAGCCAATCACACGGTTATGAGGTAGACCACTTAATTTCCACGCCACATATGTCAGGATGTCCACTGCAAAGAGCACCAGTTATGCATCAGAAAAAAGTTCAGAAAAGTGTTGTTTTTTTTATCTAAAAGCAACAACATATATATATATATATTAACACACAATGCAATTCTAGTGAACATTTGTTTTAAGTTTAAATTTTATTGTTTTCCTTGCGTACAAGCCTATTTTTTATAGGTTGGTATTCAAACATTTCCTCCATGTTCACAAACATAAGGGTTTTATTTTCATTTAAAACAGTTTTGAAATCAGATTCTAGAAATATTTTAGTTTCTTTGTCGTTTCAGTTGATTAAACAAGAATTTACTCTTAACATTAAATAATATTACCTGGATTGCTAACAATCAGTAGGTTGGCATCAGGGCTGTATTTCACAAGTTGAGGAATGATTCCCTTGAAAATGTCTGTATTACGCTGGACTAAAGCCAAGCGAGATTCACCCTCCTTTTGACGAGCTCCGGCCGTTACTATGCATAGTCTGGAGTTGGCTGTGACACTGTAATCTGAAACCATACAAAGAGTAATTGAATATTAAGTCATTTCATTTACAGGCAAACTTTTAAGTTATGCTCATAGCCTTTGAGAGATTAATAACTGACATTTGTTCGCACAGGCCCAATTTATATTTTCTATAAGATATTAATACACTAATTGTATGCTAATGGTGTTTCAAATGTCTGATACTGATATAATTCTTGTTTATTCCTACTCTCATCATTATCTTTATCAATTGTTTCCAGCCTGTGGCAGATTCAGTTTATTAAAAGGCATCCATCTATTTTCCTTTATCCTTCCACCATTTTACCTCCTTTAATCACTTTCATCCTTCTCTCATTTTCACACATTATGTTATCTTATCCTTTAATCTCTTTTTTGTTCTCCCTTGCGGTACTTTTCCAAACATACTTAAATTCCATAATTCTCTTTAGCATCCTCTCTTTGTCCCTCAGCACATGCCCATACCATCTCAGTTTTGCTTCCTCTACTATATCATTACTCCTTGTACCCCCACTCTTTCCCGAATAACTTCATTCTCTTCGTGACAGCTAACATGCTCTTCCTATTTAAATAGTATTTCACTCACTATTTATTAGTTATTACTACTCATTCCCATAACATATTGTTAAATTTACCATTTGTTTCTGTCAAATGTAACAGTTCTGTATTAAATACTCTTTCTTGTGAAAAAGTTTAGTACTATCTAATTTTTTTGTTTATTACTATGCGTATTTTACCACTTGTTTCTGTCATTGGCATTCCATAGTGCTGCCTGTTTATTTATTTTTTTATTTCAGTGTATTACAAATAATGCTAATTATATTTACTTCTGAGAGTTCCTATTTGTTCATATATGCTTCTGTCTGTTGCTATTATGAATACTGATAGTTCTCACTCAATTTATTTTTACATTCTCGCTATCTAACAGGCAGAGAAAAAATTGTGATCGACAAAAAAAATCGAACTAGAGATTTTGATGAATCTCGGCGCTTCCATGACCCCCCGAATCCGAAAAAGTGGTTTTTGAATTTCCGCCTATCTGTACCTCCGACTAGAGCCTAAATTATTTTACCGATCAGGCTAAAACTTGGTGGCTAGGGTTTTTATAGGGTTGCCCCGAGGGGTTTTTGGAAGTGGATATCTTACCCTAAAATTAAGGGTAGTTTACTGATGGTCAAAAATAAAAAAAATTCAATTTCGTCAAAATCGGCTCTAACAATTTTGATTAAATTTAATTTCAAAACATTTAGATATTCCAAACAAAATGGTTATTCTCAATATTTCAGCAAAATGACTAAGGGTTCCAGTCTGATGCGTAAATTATAATTTTTTATCATCTCTACAAAACTATTTGAGATGTGAAATTACTTATCAATGAAATATGTAGGGCTATTATATAATACAAATCTTTTATTTGAAACATATTTTTTAAAAAACCCAATAACTTTCAAGCTATATGCAAATATATATATTTATGGATGTCGATGTCTCATTACCCCCAAACCCTAAAAAGTGGTTTTTGCAATGACGTTTGTATGTGTGTCTGCTTAAACCTAAAATTAAGAGTTGTTTAATAAAAAGCGTAAAGGGAAAAATTGTTTTTCTCAAGATTGGCTCTTAACTATTTTGATTAAAATTCGTATCTAGGAGTTGATTAAGATTATAAGTAAAATGGCTATTTCCATTTTCCCATGAAAATGAATTTTAGGGTACTTTACAGAGAAGCAAATTTCCGTATCTCCGCAACTATTTGAGATAATAAATAACTTATCATTGCAAAATTGTAGTACCATTAAAAATAAACAACTTTTATTTTAAATATATTTTTATAAACCCAATAGTTTCTGAGATATTGGCAATATTTTAATATAATTTTGTGAGGTTTAGTTGTAAAGAGATACTACCCAAGTTTTAACGCAATAATTCTCTAATGCCATAGAGTAGTTAAATACAAGTAAGTCTTGGTTTGCTAGTGTATTATTTTGTTTCACATAGAGTATAATATGAGTTTTGTGTAAATCTCCTTTTTCAAAATATAAAGCGAGAAAGTCCGCGAGGACTTCCGTACCATTTAGTTTAGATGTAGTCAATAATTTCAAGTGGATTAAGATAGTTTGGCTCGTCATAATATTTTCTGGTGAGGATGAGGTTTGAATTGAAGTCGAATCTTTAGAGGGTGGTATTTATTAACAGTTTACCACTTTCCATATATGCAAATGTAGGTACAGTTCCTCCAAGTTCTACGTTCCTAATGAACCTAATTAAAATGTGTTTTGCCTGGACGAGGACAATTGTGTAAAAAAATATTCAAGTAGCGAAATGAGAGCTGGAGAACACATTCCACAGCACATAGGAGTAAATAAAATAATGCTTGAGCCGCCAGAAAAAATTCTTCAATTGATTGATAACGTATATATTTACCTGTGCTTGCATTCACTCTAACATTCTTCATAAATGTCAATCCATGTTGAAGATCCATCATTTCCCCCTTTAGTTTGTCAGCCACTACATCAACTAATACTATCTCGCTGGCTACATTCTGAAAGAGAGACAAAAATAGTTCATTATATGTAATGAATAGTAAAAATATTTCGAAATATGATATTAAATAGAGTAGATTTCAACTATAAGTAACTCGCTTCGGTGGCTGCATGGTCTAGCAAGCTACTCTCATGTTAGACTAGACAGCAGATGACGGGGAGATCAAGGTTCGAATCTCAGTCGGATGTACTGAGGATGCTTTTTCTGAAATGATTTTTCACTTTCCCTCCATGCAAATGTGGGTACACTTCCTCAAATTATAACCTTCTTAATCCATAAAACTATTAGTGTAATTAGTACACAAGTGTATAACCCAAACAGGTAGTATGATGCGGTGCTAAAAAAATATTAACAATTAAAAGTAGTGTACTAATGTAAAAGCCTATTAGCCTAACAGTCAATTCATCAGTAAATTATACAAGATTACACTCAAACCAGAAAACTTAGCAAATTACAATTTTTGATTCTTCATTTGAAAACAGCGAATTTGGTAGCAGTTAAATAATGTTTTCGTGTAAAAGTTTTTTTAAAACTGCATTTTAATTTCATTAAAATTGTGTACAACAGTTTCAATAGTCTTAATTCTTCTCTTTTCTAAAGAGCAATACAGAAAATACTGCAATTTGACCCCTGGTTCCAGCTGTTTTACCTACCTAAGACGCGCACTATCAGGCGTTACCGAGACTAACAGACTACCTGTTACTCTATTTTCTGGTTGGGATAACTGGCTTTAAATGACCTTGCTTGAGAAAACTAAATAAGCTCAGCGTTTAGATTATGGAAATTTACTTGTTAGCAAATTTAATGTGTATGATGAAAGTAATTATGTGTGGAGGTGATCAAACCATTTACTACTTATTTTTATGTTTGTAGGCCTACATCTAATTTAAAAAAAACTATTATGATTAATTAAAATATAAATATAAATTGTACAGACACACCTACATTTATTGAGATTATATATCTAGGTTTACCTCTCGACTAAGCTTGTGGTTATTTTAAAATAGCATATTTTTAATAAAATAACCTTAAAAACTAGTTCCAAGTCAATATTATGTATACATTTTTATAAAAAGGTTAGGTTAACCAATCGTTATTAAATATAATTATTTACTGTGAATAGTCTTTACACATTTTTAATCAATTATAAATGATTGTGAATGATAAAATTAAGAACAAGTGGTAGCCTATTATTAACCAATCTGATTGCTCTAGCTTTTTATAAAAATTGGAAAACTACTTAAAGAGTTTTGTATTCTTTCACCCCACAAAAAGAGATTTTGTCACATTGATGAGGATGTCAATTCCAGAATTCCAGGGGTGGGGATTGCAAATATTGGTAACGGGCAGTGTCATCGGTGTGTTTAATCAAGACATGGCTGAGGAGAGCTATGGTGGAAAGCTGACTTGTTAGATTAGTTCTTCTGCATGTCCACAATGATATAATTTTAAACCAACAACAAGTAATTGAGCGGTTTGCCAAAACTAGCAAACGCAGAATGGTCATGTAAATAACAACTTGTAGCATACATTTTTAAGAAATATTATAAACATATTATTGATAACAAATGATTTTATTTATATTCCCATTTATTCTTATCTTATTTCCAGGAGCCCAGGATGACCTTAAACACCCCTTTAGAGAGTTAAATTTGAAAAAAAAAAAAAAAA
>CABFWO010000174.1:235074-252138 GCA_902155825.1 Timema genevievae | reverse complement strand
AAAAAAAAGAAAAAAAAAAAAAATTTAGAAGGACACTTACCCCCCCAAACTTGGGGTTATTCCATATTTCGTATCCCAGACTCCCCCCCCTCAAATTTGTTCCCTGGATCATCCCCTGGTCAGTTTGGTCACTTGTCATAGTTAAAAATATTTTTGAAGTAGTCGAATACTAAACTGCTAACTTTTCAAATGTTTCTATTTATCTATAATCTTAGCAAGCAGCATGCATGGCATTACCTGAGTGAGAATGCTAAAGGCGCAAGCCATCCCAACTTGTCCCACTCCGACAATGGTCACTTTGTTACCAGACGTGTCATGAGGAGGGGCCACCTCTGTGAAAAGTGCACTAGTTATAGCACTCATTTTTAAACTGAAACAAACAACAAAAATCACTAGAGTAAAATTATAGTTGCTACATTTCAATATAGTTTATGAATAAGGTGTTTGAAGGATCAAAAAAAGTTTAGCACGCTTCGGTAGGGAAATGGTCCAAGACGTCGATTTAATAATAGGCTGGATTGGCAATAATGGGGAGATCAGGGTGAGAATCAGAGTCAGGTGTACAGAGGATGGTTTCCCCTAAATGGGTTATAGACATCTATTTATAGTTAAGTAGTAAAACTCCCTGGTTTTCCCATGCTTTTTTGGTACCCCATCTTACTACCTGTTCGGGAGTATGCCTATGTACTACACTAATATATGTTTAGGATTAGGGAGGTTGAATTTAGAGGAAATGTACCCCACTTGCGTAGAGGAAGAGTAGAAAACCATCTAGGAAAAAACTCAGTACACTTGATCGGGATCGAGCTCCAATCTCCCCATCTTTGGCAGTCTGTTGCGAGAGTAGCACCTTAGACCATGGAGAAACTTAAACGGTTATGTTTCTAGTTAAATTCCTTGGCATTTCTCATCTTTCCCTGACTTTTCTTGGTTTCTCCTGTCTGTAGATGCCATGAATTCAGTTGACCATTTGATAGCTTTATTTGTAGAAACGCACTTAACAAATATATAAAAAAAATTAAGTTCACATCTATTGTTTTGCTATTTACTCAAGAAAATCATACTGGTCAATTAAAAAGGGCTTTTTTTTTTGTTGTTTACAAACTTGTTAAATATTTAAGCTAGACCTAATCAAATCAATAAAATGCTGTTATCAGTTCAGTATTGTAAAAGATAAGTTATATAGCACAAAGATAAGCAGATACATGTGTATGGGTTTTATTGTAACGCTCATCCTACAAATAGTCCTTGCTGTTGAGAACCTACACCTAAGTTAACCAAGATAAAATAAAAATAGCACACAAAACATATTAAGGGTAATTCTTCCTAAAGTTTTTCTCACTCTCTATTCACATAAATGCTTGTATAAATATTTTGTCTATTTTCTTCTGTCCTCCTATCTACCCTTAGTGTAAACATGTGAGAATTATAAGAACAATAAAAAATATAGAACCATTAGGAATCGATACAAACCTTTATGAACCTGGATAGATATAAATATATTATATATATTGCAATTCTGGTTCTGGTTCCAAAGCAATTTATTTTTGGGCTTACTGTTAAAGTTACTTGAAAATAAATTAATTTTGGTTCCGGTTCCAGTTAAACTCCTGATTTCCTATCCATGATTCCTATACATGATTTCCTATCCATGATTCCTATACATGATTCCTATACATGCTACTATAGTCCTACTTGAAGTTATTAAATAAAATAGCTCATTTAGTAATAGATTAGGCCTACATCAAGTGATGTGAATATTTTTTTAAATGGGTTACTTAAAAGGGATGATATGGGGCTGTGAAACCAATAGATCAGTAAAATGTGGAATTTAAAATGTTTTAATTAGAAATTTAAAAATTATAATATAATCAATTTCCTTGCAATATTTATATTGTAATTATTGGAAAGTTTTTTTTGTGTAATGATATTATGAAATAATTTATTTAGGTACTATAATTTGACAAATAAAAGTGTCAAGAATCCAGCCTTCTTTGTGTAGGCCTACTACCCAAAAGAAAATGCAAGGAATTATTTTTAAGAACTAGGCCTAGTTGCTTTTGAAGCAATTTAAAGTATTTACCAAGATGATAGTGGTTTAGATGCTATGAATTTTTATAATTTTCTAAATTGTGAATAGCTTATTGATTGAGGAACAATGTAAAAATACATGTTTGATAATACTTCGGGAGGAGAGGGGTTTGAGCCCCTGAAACTCCTTCCTAAAGGCTCGCCTGATATAAACATGACAATTACTTTCTGAGATGGTGGTGAGCCTAAAATTAAATTCATAAATATTAATGAACGCAAACATAAATCCGGTCCCAAATTATTTACCTTTCATTATTAAAAATAAGTTAAACAAATGCTACATAGGTGTTGTGCGTACCTATACAATAATGGGCTTTAAAGACAATCCTATTTTGACAGCTGGATTTAAATGTAATAAAGGAATAACATTAATGTATTAAATATGGGTGTTTTATGTTCTAATAATATTCATCAAATTCATAAAATTAAATTCATGAATATTAATGAGAGCAATCACAAACCTAGTTTCGTATTATTTCCCTTTAATTATTTTAAAAGAAAAGAAAAATATTATTATGCAGTGTATCTACTTTATACAATTATGAGCTTTAAAGACAATCCTATTTTGACAGCTGGATTATATGTAATAAAGAAATAACATTTATGTATTAAATACAGGTGTTTTATGTTCTAATAATATTCAGAGTGCTTTAAAGAGACAAATGAACACTGACTTACCCTATGTATTACAATACAACTTCGAAATATAAAACAATATTACACAAACGTCAACCTAATAGTTCTAACACCGCCGCTTTTATAAGCAACAAATCGGAATGCACTTTACTTCAAGGTGACCTTTAGTATCTGAGTCAAACCAACATATTTATATAACAAAGTCTTACTTGTGACAATTTATTAAAATATATAATAAACAATAACCAAGCATATATATATATATATTTAACCATTTTAACGATATTTAAATTATTAAATAAATTATATTAAAATATTTAAGATATTCCTTTGATTTATAAATAATGTTGGCGCATGCGTATAAATGAGTTCATTGATGTGACATAAAACACGTTTTTACGGCGGACCAGTTGGTGCCAAAGAGGGAGGGGGGCACGCCTCTCCCTTTTCTTAGTAAACGTTGCAAAGTATTTCACTGTAGTTTCCATTTATATTTTGTTGTTGCGTCATTCTCTTAGCGTAAGTTCGCTGCACATTGGTCTATTACATTGGTTTGGACCTGGAAGGTTAGGATAAAGTTTTACACTTCCGACACATACACAATATGCAGTTTTTCATTACCAGCTGAGTGCAATGAGCGTATTTTCCAAACTCCCTTCGGTGGTCGCATGGTCTAAGGCGCTACTCTCTCAGTTCTGGACTGCCGACGGGGAGATCAAGGTTCAAATCCCGGTCGGATGTGCTGAGGGTGATTTACCTAAATTGTTTTTCACTCTTCCTCCACGCAAATGCGGGTACACTTTCTTTAAATAATATAACCTTTCTAGTCCCTAAAAGCATAAGCGTAAATAGTACAAAGGTGTGTAACCCGAACGAGTAGTAAGAAGCTGTGCTAAAAAAAATGTATTTTTAATAGTAATATTCTAGCCTTCCTTTTATGTGAAAGCGTTTAAATTGTATAATATTGACCCTCTTTATAATAATCATTGAAATTTTGAATGCTTAAGTCGTTATTTACCTCCAAACTTAAGTGTAACAATAAAGGGCAACCTTTTTTTTTCTTTGTTAATTTAATGGATTCGCTTAAAAGGGTATGTTTGTCAGATCTCTTTCATTGGTCAGCAAGAATTTATTAAGAAAAGAAAAAGTCAAAATTAAAAACAAGATAAAAGGTTTACGAAAGTACAAAATAAGAATGAAATGACCACAACAGCAAAATCGTTTTTTTAACCTTTATTTTTACTTGGCGTGAGTAAATACAATAATAAGCATTTAATTGACAAAACAAGATATTCCGTTTAAAATTCGGTATTGATTTTTTTTCCCAAAGAATTACGATCCAATTTTCATAAGAAGAGCCTTTTAATTTTTTTATGATAGCATTGATAACAATTACTATCTATATTACTATTGTTATTATATTGGTGTTCATAAAATCTTTCAAGCCCGCTTTGGTGGCCGCATGGTTTAAGGCGTCACTAAATCAAATGACTAGGCTCCCAACAAGGAAGAGATCGGGGTTCGAATCCTGGTCAGGTGTAATTAAGGTGTTATTTTATAGTTTTCCAATCGTCCTCTATGCATATGCGGGTACGCTTCCTCTAAATCTAACGTTTCTCATTCCTAGCTCAAAGAAATTCATAGGCATATAGGCTACATATTATGTGCATAATCAAACGACTAGTAAGTAAGACGCGGTGCTAAAAAAGTGAAAATTTAACTAGAACTTCTTTATCTATCAAATAAGTAACTATGAAAATTGGGATTTCTATTAATATATAAACAAATACATGATATGAAATGAGGCGTGTTAGAAACGACTGATAAATAATGTCAGGTATAAAGAGTTCACCAACACCAAACTGATATGCTAAAAAAAACAAAAAAAAACACCCAAGTCCGCACGTGATTCGAACCCCGACATTCTCGTCGCCACCGAACGAGACAAGACGAGCCTGACAAGTCTACGTACCCGCTGATACGGTTAGATGTTTAATTCATTCACGACCTTAGTTTACTTGGATGACAGCTCAAAGCTACTAGAAATAGTCCCTAATATATCCCTACGCCAACAGTTGACATCTATCACTTTGGATAACTGTAATGAAAAAGATGGTAACTTAAAAAAAAATTATTATTCATGGCACTTCCACAAAAGGTCTTACAAAAATAGCTTCAAAATGGCGACCGACGAATTTAAACCATGTGGTTGAACATGACGGAAACAAGTTTTTTTAACAATGATGCACCCACACAGTGGATAAAAATATTTTACTCAGTTAAATATTTTGAAATACGATAAAATAATCATAAAATAATTTATTAGATATAAAAAAATGACAAGTATTTGCTCAAGTAAATACGATGCCTGTATTAAATGTATTGATGTATGCACTATATTACACATAATCATTAACGTTCCAAAACGAAATATAAGTACTTTGAATTATGTTTAAAATATTGTTTCGAGTTGGATGAAAAGAAATTATTAAAAGTAATGAAATAGTATGAAAAAACCTAAGTTGACGTTATTATAAATGTAGAATATAACAGTTAATTAAAAAACTTAGCATCCACAACAAAACAGTGATCTTTTACAAGTGTTGGCAACCCAAAACCTAAACATATGATTTTTGAACTGTCATCCAAGTAAAAACCTATCATGAACAGACTCTACCCCTCGTTTACCATGAAACCATGAAAGGTACACCCCATCTACGGTAGGAGTGTAGGTAACAGCTAGCAAAAGGTTCTTTGTTGCAAACATTGGCTGAAAGTAACAAAATGTCAACCTATTTGGAAATAACTATTATTCGCGTAGTAATACTATAGCATCATTAAAAAGTATTATCAAACGATTATAACAATACCTTCAACACATGTTTTCAAGAAAGAACTTTCTGCTATCACTTACCAACACTTATATCGTAGATAGACTTCAGCACGCTTACCTTTTCATGGTTCCACTATGGCTTTCTATAAGCTACTCCATAGTGTAATATGTCAAGGCAGTGGCGCACCCAGATATTTTCTTTGGTGGCGAGGGGCGGAGAGGGGGCAAACAATCAAGCCTGTGTCCAGAATTCAATTTCAATAGAAAGGAGGGGGGAAGGCTAGGGGGGATCAGTTTCATAGCCAATGGAGGCGAAGACAAATTATGATTATTAAATGCCTCTTGATGCTATTTAATTTTTTTTTAGTGTTAACTAAGAGCAAAAATTTCAATAATGTAAGCGACCTTAGTTTAGATACAATGTATCTAAGCTATTTTTCCAATACTTTTTACCATTTGTAACTTTTGGGGAATTTTAACGTGCGTGATGGCACGTTTACGTATAATATTTTCCCCACAAACCAGGAAACTTTTAGTGTTTTACTTTGAAGAGAAGAATCAATGGCGGTGGAACCCTATTTGTGTACAGAGGAGGGGGCATTTAGAAAAATAAAGAGTTTTCCCCTCCAAACCAAAGAGGAATCCCAGGATAATTTCCAGGAAAATGTTACAAGGAAAAGTGAACCACCAGGAAGTTATTCTGGGGAGGGAAGGTAGGGGTTCTTCCATTCGTTGAAAAATATCACACCTTTAGGTGATTCTAGAACAACGGTCTCAAACTCAGACCCTTCGAAGAAACTAAGGGGGGAGGGGCGGATGATTTTCTTACGAATAAATATCAACTTTACAAAACTACGCCAATGGCTTTGCACTAGAGCGGGATATTATTTCTAATTATCGGTAAAGAGTAAAAACAAATGCTTCATCAGTTACTTTTATTTATTTTATTGTATCACTGAAAACAATCACTTTTATGTAACATTATATGTTCACTTAAATTTTAAAAGAATCATAAAATTTACCAACCAGACACGGTGAAGAAAATATTACATTTTCTGACCAGAAATTTGTGCTCCATTTTTCTGTCACTAGCTTGTCGATATTTGGAATAATGTCCTTTGAACATTGCAATTTAAAAGTGAGCATAAGTGAATGTCACTTAACCTATTCTTTTCGGGGGATTTTATTTGATTCATGTGCATTGTCAGCATTATAGGAAAATGGAGACTTGAATATATTTAAAATATTTTCCATGTCTTTGAAACATTCAAACCACCTGTTGAAATCCACTTGAATCCGTATACTCAAGGCCATAGCCGGGGGTAGGGGGGTTGGGGGTTCAAACCCCCCGAAATTTAATGAACATATATATATATATATAGCTTTATTTATGGTTCAAACAATATAAAAATTAAGGCACAAGTACAAATTAGGGGGCTGTGTTACCATAAAAATCACTTAAGAGATCTTCTAGAGGTGTTTAATATTTATAATTTTTTTCTAGCCTTCTGCAGTTATGATGTTATGTTACTATGAAAAAAACTTCAGATAGCTTCTAGAGGTGTTTAATATTAAGAATTTTTCCTGGCCTTCGGCTGTTAGGGCGCTGTTTTACCGTAAAAAGCACTTCAGAGTGTTTCTAGAGGTGTTTAATATTTAGAATTCTTTCTAGCCCTCGGCATTTATGGGGTAATGTTGCTATAAAAAACACGTCAGATAGCTTCTAAAGATGTTTAGTATTTAGAATTGTTCCTTGCCTTTAGCAGTTAGGGGGTTATGTTGCTATAAAAAAACACTTCAGATAGCTTCTAAAGATGTTTAGTATTTAGAATTGTTCCTTGCCTTTAGCAGTTAGGGGGTTATGTTGCTATAAACAAAACACTCCAGATAGCTTCTAGAGGTGTTTAATATTTAGGATTTTCCCTTTTCTTCAGCAGACAGGGGTTATGTTACTATAAAAAAAAACACTTTATAGAACTTCTATAGGTGTTTAAATATATAGATTTTTCCTAGCCTCCGGCAGATAGGGGGCTTTGTTGTCATAAAAACACTCGATAGTGTTTCTAAAGGTGTTTAATGTTTAGAATTTGTCCTAGCCTCCAGCAGTTAGGGCGTTATGTTGACACACAAAAACACTTCAAAGAGCTTCTATAGGTGTTTAATATTTATAATTTTTTCAAGCCTTCGGCAGTTTTGATGTTATGTTGCCATTAAAAAAATTCATATAGCTTCTAGAATTGTTTAAATATATATATTTTTCCTAGCCTTCGGCAGTCAGGGGATTATGTTGCCATAAAAACACTTCAGATTGCTTTTAAAACTGTTAATTATTTTGAATTTTTTTTAGCTTCCTGCAATTGGGGGATGTGCCCACCAGACCCCCCTGAAATTATTGGCTGGCTAAGGCCTTGCGTATACTGCATTTCGGGGAAAGATACCTGAACCTTTTCTTATTCCTTTCGAGGCAACAATAGGCATGCTTAATACTTCTGAACTCTTCGTAAATAAACTTGATACTTATAAAGAGGATGGCTTTGCTAAGCATTACTATGTTTATACTATGCTACAATATACTTGGAAAAGGGGTAGTTTATTTTAATTTTGTAATCATTAAAGTGGGCCGAGAGTTTGAGACCACTGTTCTAGAAGCTTTTCAGAGTAGTCCTTGTCTGGATTTTTAAAAATTAGTTTCCTCTAAAAGCGATTTTTTAAGTAGTCTACCCCAATTTTTTTTAATGGCTGCTCTAGATTACCCTAGAAGATATTTGTTATGGTCTTAATTTTGCAAATTTTTGAAAATTGTATGCTTCTAGAGGCTATTTGGAGTGATCCTTTGCTGGCAAATTAAAAAAAAATTAAATTGAGGTTTTAAAGAGGGGTGGGGGGGCAACTGCCCTGTTTTCCCCATCCCTCCTGGGTGCGCCACTGCCTCAAGGTAAGATTTCTACCCTTCAGTGTAAACAGAGTGTACAATTAATTAATAATTATTTAGATAGATTTGAAACTAGGGTGCGGATATAACTTTATGAGTAAGGGAGCGCTTTATAAACTCAATATTTCACTTTTTATTATTTCCCTTTTATGTGTATTTATAGTGTGGTAGATACGTCCATTAAATTAATATGTTCATTAAAACATTAGTCTTACATAAATCAATACAAATTTAGTCTAGGTAAAATGAATTTGGACTATTACCTTAATGTGGTTATGAAAAAAAAATACTACCAAAAGGAGAGTAAGAAGTATCCTTCATCTCTTTCTGTTGGGCCTGTCTTGGGGTAATCCCTTGCCTAGGTAGCTGAGATATTGCCAATCAGATGTTGCGCTTAGTTTAGCGTTTACTGTAATGAACACAAAACTATTTTATATAGATCTATATCTATAGATTTTTAAATATAGTTTAAAGGTGAAAATATTACATATCCACATATTTTGGTTGATAAGACTAAAATGCCTGGGAAACAAATGGTATCTGGTTTGCGAGCATAGAATAAATATTTGTGAATCGAATAACGTAATTTGATAGGGGGGTTACTCACAGCACAAACTGTATTGGTATTTGGGTTTTCTCCCTCCCCTCTTTGTTCTCCTACTCTAGGACAGGTCAACTCCAGTAACGTTATAAGCCAGGCTTGTCCAACCCGCGGTTCACGAGCCATTTAAGGACCCCGAGTACGTTCTTTGCGGCCCGCCAGATCAATTTTTTTTTGTCACCGTGTCTTACTACCTGTTCAGGTTGTACACATAGATGATAATTACTCTAGTGGGGTAGGGATGAGGAAAGATACATTTTAGAGCTAATATACCCGCATTTGCATGGAAATGGAGTGGTAAACCATTTGGGAAAAAAAAATCTTCAATAAATCCGGACAAGATTCGAACCATGATCTACTCATCGTCAATAGTTCAGTTTAACACAAGAGTGACGCCTTTGACCATTCGGCTACTAAAGCCAGTGTAAACGTTGATTAAATTTACCTAAACTAAAGGTATTTGGGGTTCCACCATTTTTTTAGTGATGTTAATTGCTCTGAAGGTCGAAAGGCTTGAGAACCGCTGCCTTTGACCATGCGGCCACCGAAGCGGGTCACATTAACTTATCACATGAAAAACTCCCTTATGTTAATCTATACTTCTAATTCGTCATAGTCATAAACTTATTAATGACATAATTAATAATTTGGGAGCAGGTCAGAAATATTTTACACCTCATTCTACAGCGTATAAACGCGTCATTCGGAGAATAGCCTATCTATATAGCATAATGTTGCGGTTCGCATCAAAAACTTTCGGCTTCTGTTCAAAGTGCTTTCAAACATGTTTTGGAACGGACGCGTATTAATATAAAAATAGTAAGAAGAGAATTTATTGGCCATTAAAAGACTTGTTGGTTGTTGACTACGTGCAATAAACCCATTTTTACTACCCAGCGAGAATGTTTCCGGAGAGATGTAGCCAGTTCTGGTATCCTGATATGTTAGACCTGTGTTGGGGATTGTCGTAGACAGGGCCGTACAAACTGCGTCTGATACTCGCCATTTAGACCTGTGTTGGGGATTGTCGTAGACAGGGCCGTACGAACTGCGTCTAATACTCGCCATTTAGAGCTGTGTTGAGGATTGTCGTATACAGGGTCGTACAAACTGCGTCTAATACTCGCTAGTTAGACCTTGTGTTGAGGATTTTGGTAGACAGGTCGTACAAACTGCGTCTAATACTCGCTAGTTAGACCTGTGTTGAGGATTTTGGTAGACAGGGCCGTACAAACTGCATCTAATACTTGCCAGTTAGATCTGTGTTGAGGATTTTGGTAGACAGGTCGTACAAACTGCGTCTAATACTCGCTAGTTAGACCTGTGCTTAAGATTCTTATAGAGAGGACGTAAAAATTGCATCTAATACTCACCAGTTAAACCTGTGTTGAGGATTCTTATATACAGGCCGTACAAACTGATTCAAACTGTCTCTAATGCTCGACTTTTTCCATTTCTGAACATTTATTTTACCAAGGTGGAATATGGCTTGAAATCAATTTTTTTACTTGATTTTTATTCCTATATTTTCTGTCAATTTTTTTTATTCTATGATATACCAAAAAAAATCACCACTCTTTATCATGTCATTGTGTAATTTTTATATTTACAAAATAAAATCATTCTGTTTTTAGAAATAAAGATAATTTGATATGTTTAGAATTATGGGCAAATTCTGAAGAAGGTTTTACTTTACAGGTGTCTGGTAACATTTTCCGAAAAGCCGCGGCCAGGTGATGGCCTATGTGTTTACCACAGTTGGCTGAAATACATTTCATTTATTAGTTTAAATGCTTAGGTCGTCAAACATACACATATCACACTAGCTTGGTTTTTAATTTATTTAAGTGAAGATTTTTTTAATGTTTAACTCTAAGACACGCAATGGCATTGTATTTTATGAACGAAGGGTTAAGGGTCATAGTAGGTTATACTATGAAATTGTAGCTCTGACATATTGATAGTTAAGGTTTTAAAAATCTATAATTCATAAACCTAAATATTTTTTTTCTTGATCATGATTTGATACAAACTCTGAACTTTTAGAAATTATTACAAATAAGCTTTGTTTCTCTATCCAAGGGAAAATATAACTGGCGTTGTTTGATTGAATTAAAGCGTACGTTAGGGTGGATATAGTTTGAACAAATGGTTTGACATTGAACAGGGTGTTAGAAAATATTGTGTTATGTCTCCAGTCTCCTTGATTGTTTAATGTATTCATGGATAAGTGTATGAGGGATGTTTGTGAGGACGTGGTTGGTGTACAAATGTACAATGTGAATGTGAGAGTGCTGCTATATGCAGATGATGTCGTATGATGGCTGAGAATGAACGTGACTTGCAGAATGCATTAAATCTTTTGAGTGTGGCGATAGGCAGAATGGATCTTCATATTAATGTCTTTAAAACTAAGGTGATAGTTTTTGATAGGGACGGATCAGGAAATGATTGTCAGCTTAATATAAAAAGAAAATTCTTAGAACAATTGAATGATTTTGTATATCTGGGCAGAACGTTCTGTAAAAATGGAAGGATGAATGGAGAAATCCTCAAACGGGTGAATGAATTTCGGAGAGTAGGCTAGCTGGATGTATGTGGACTATAGCAAGGAATCAAGTAGTATTGGAAGAGGCAAAGATGGCAATATATAAAAGTCTGTTTACGCCAACATTGTTTATGGATGTGAATTGTGGGTTTGTCAGAAGAAACACAAGATTAAGGCGAATGCGGTTGGAATGAGATATCTAAAAAATATATGTGGAAAAACTCGTATGGACAGAGTCAGTTGTGAATGGGTACTGAAGGAGTGGGATTTGAAAGGGAATCCAATTGGTCAATGTTAAAGAAGTGTCTTACGTTGGTTTGGGCATGTTGAGAGTATGACTATGGCTCGAACGACGAAGCAAATACGAGTATATGAAGGTAGAGTGTGTGAACCAAAAGGAAGGAATGTGCCATGCAAGACGTGACTAAATGTTGTAGTTGTAAATGAATGTGTGAAAAAGAGAAATAATAAGAATTTTAAGAATAAAAGACCACTGATGACTCGGTGTATTGATGTTGTTGAAGCGAAGGGAGTATGCAAAGATAGAGGGAATTGTGGAGAAAGTTAGTGAGGATGGATTAAGTACGGAGGTTTTTTTTGTTATAATAACTATGCATAGTTTCCTGCTTTCCCCTTGAGGAAATGGCATTATTATGTATGTATGTATGTATGTATGTTATGTATGTATGTATGTATGTATGTATGTATGTATGTATGTATGTATGTATGTATGTACGTACGTACGTATGTATGTATGTACGTACGTACGTACGTTTGTATGTACGTATGCATGCGTGTATGTATGCGTGTATGTATGTATGTATGTATGTATGTATGTATGTATGTATGTATGTATGTATGTACGCATGTATGTATGTATGTGTGTACGTATGTGTGTACGTATGTATGTACGTATGTATGTATGTATATATTTGTTGTATGTATGTATGTATGTATGTATGTATGTATGTATGTATGTATGTATGTATGTATGTATGTATGTATGTATGTATGTATATTATAGTTGTAGTAGATAACACATTATTGTTTCAAGCCCTTCAAATCATTTCAACCGTTTTGTGCAAAAGCTTTAGTGGTAGTTCTGAGTTAATGCATAATACAGTAGTGAATAAATACATAAATAAATAAATCGTAAACGATACAACTGTTAAGTTGTTAAAAGTAGCATTCCGTTCACTCATAAATCAACAGTACTGCGTGATGTAGTCGTAAAAATATATTAACAATGTGAGATGTGGTACAATTCAATAGTTATACTACTACCAGACTATTACATCATTTTAAACAACCATAATAATTATCAAGTATATAACAGAATACAGTCTGTAGAGTATTATAAATTAAACGTAAAAAAAACCAGTTACAATGCCGATAATATGAGCCTAGCCATTTAAGTAGACTCATAATATGTCCGCAATTTACACAGTAAAATTATTAAGGTTCTGTTTAAATAATAAATTTGTAATAACAATATAACATGATGTGTAACACTTTCTAACTATAGTTTAACTATAGTGCGTTTCCACAATGACGCGACCCACACGGAATAATTAAATATACATATTTTTATTTGTTTTATAAGCCACCTATGACAACCCCTGTGTTCTGGGGTAAAGTCATCGCATCAAGACCCGATATTAGCGGTTTAAAACCCGGACGAGGTCGACTGATTTTTTAGCGAGCTTTGAAAATTCGTAGCACAACTTCCTCTGGAGGGAAGTAAAGCCATCGGTCCTATATAAAAGATATCTGGAAGGTACATGAGATACCTTCCCGGTAAATTTGTAGGCTCTTTCTCTCTCGATCGTAGAACTCTGTGCGGAAATCAACGGTAAACAACCGCCTTTCAGGACTTCAATATTGCATGAGCCTCCTCTCAGATGCTGGGGCGGGTGTCACTAGCCAGACGATGGGCCTAGTTCACGCGCTGCTCCGGGTGGATGAGGTAGTACATCAAAACCGAACTTTGGGTCGTATATACTAACTATTTATAACCCAACTTTCTTACGAATAATCATCTGAAAGTCCTTTTCCCCCACCAGGATACTAACGAATTTCAGCTCTCTATGACTCAATTTGTACATTGTGTTCGCAATATTGGATCCTCCATCTTGTATTTTTAGATTTTCGTATTTTTTGCATAAATATACCATGCTACCGGGAGTTCATACCAAATTTAAGCTCTCAAGAATATCGGGAATTGGGAGAAAGTGTCCTGGAAGTACAGATAAACGCCGCTTGGATTTTGTAGATACCTATAAAATAACACTACAGTAAAATATTACCAATGCTTTTTTATTTGTTTTTTTGCACCGTGTCTTACTACCCGTTCTCTTTATATGCATGTACTAATTATACCAATATGTTAGAGATGAGGAAGGTTGAATTTAGATTAGTGTACCCGTATTTGCGTGAAGGGAGACTGAAAACCTACCTAGAGAAAAAACTCCCTCAGTACACCCAACCATCATATCTGGTATCCCTCAACACCTCACGATGGTTACAAGGACAAAGGCGGCAATCTCGTCATGTCTGGCTTACCACTGACGGGAAGTTTTGGGTTCAAATCCTACAAGGGTGTTTGGAGATGTTTTACATACAAATGCGGAACTTGTGTAAAGAATACTTTTTTATTGACCTTAGTAAAATCATTTTTACCATTTCCTTTCACTAAAAATGTTAAAAATGTTGTTGTTGGTAGGAAATTTTTCTGAGGGAGGTTTCCTGCTACTGTTAGCTACGTCATCACGCAAGGGGAAGGAAATTACTCTTCTGTTTTTTAACTTAAGAAAACAATCGAATGGTGAAAGTTAATACTAACAATTCTCAGCAAAAATTTGATCTAACTTAACATACTAGCATCATTAACTGAGCGGTTATAGCTCCTACCTTTAACTCGAGGGTCCAAGGCTCGATTGGTACTATCAGGGCTATTTATTCCTACGGCGAGAATCCCCTTTATTTATTAAGTGTGTGGGGAGTTACTTTACCTCGTTCTATTAAGGTGGAAGTGTAGGGGACGCGAAAAAAGGTAAGTGTTGTTGCAGTTTTTATAGAAAAACTTTTTTTTGCCTAAATGAAATAATAATAATAATAATATTTAGCACCGCGTCTTACTACCCATTTGGGTTATACGCTTAAGTATTAATTACACTAATGGATTAGGAATAGGGAAGGTTGACTTAGAGTTTTTCATCAATTGCTAATATGCTCATAACAAATATTCAGTAATATTGTCAATTTCACCATGTGTAGAAAATTAAACTCTATGTCTCTACTTTATACTGAAGCAATAGGCCTTCTCTATTATTTCATATTATTTTATTTCATTTACCCGCCTCGATGGCGTAGTTGGCTAACGCGCTAGTCGTGTTGAGCTCGACCGCCGAGGACTGGGGAGATCGAGGTTCGAATCTCGGTCGGGTGAACTGGGAGTGGCTTTTCCTAAATGGTTTTCCACTCTCCCTCCACGCAAATGAGGGTTCACTTCCTCTAAATTCAACCTTCCCAATTCCCAATCCACTAGTGTAATTAGTACTCAAGCGTATAACCCGAATGGGTAGTAAGACGCGGTGCTAAGTATTATTATTATTAACATAAAAATACCCGCTTCGGTGGCCACATAGTCTAGGGATTCACTCTCGCCATACACTGTATTGTCAATGACTGGAATAACGGGATTCGAATCCCGATCGACTGTTTTGAAGGTGGTTTTCCCTAAATTATTTACCACTCACGCTCTTCGTAAATGCGGCTACATTTCCTCAAAATTCAATCTCCTATATCCCTAACACATTAGCGTAAATAGTACATGTGCATTCGGGTGCTGTGAAAATGATATATAAAATAAATTGACATCCATTCCAGTTTGTGTCAACCATTTACGTTTCATTTAGAGAATGAAAAGTGGGTTCAGAATCCAAGAGTTCGTTCCCATTGTATGAGTTGACTGCCTCGTGTTTGGACAAATATTTCCTCTCCATTTGAACCACTACCAGTGCTAGCACCGGATACTAACACACTTGAACTTCCGTCTACATAGGATACTTCGTATCCGTAATGTACGTAGTCTCCGTGGAGGTTGGAACGACATTTTAACTTTTATAAAGACTATCGTTACGGAAGGATACGGGAGCCAATCAAAGTTAGATAAGCAAATGAACTTCGATGTGCAAATAGAAATGAAACTATTTCCATTTTCACGACAGTATTGAACTTTCATTTATCTACCTATAATAACAATTCATAGAAACACTAACATATTAAGTATATCGCTATTTTGAGTTTATACCCTAAACAAAAAAATAAAATAATAATAATAATGAAAATGTTGTATATGTTTATAGAATTTGCAGATTTTTTTTATTCCAACGAAATTTATTGGACAAAATCTGCTTCGGTGGTCGAATGGTCTAAGGCGTGACTCTCGCAATAGAGGGAATCACCAATGACGGGGAGATCTGGTTCTTAAATCTTGTCAGCTGTATCGAGTTTTATTTTCATAAATGGTTTTCCACTCTCACTCCACGAAAATACGGGTACATATCCTCTAAATTCAACCTTCCTCATATAGGCTACTTTCTAAACACATTAGAGTTATCAGTAAATTTGCATATAACCCGAACGGTTAGTAAAACGCGGTGCTAAGAATAGATTGGACAAAGTATTATACTTTCCCATTGGTTATAACACGATATCGGGTGACCTGGTGGTATAGGGGTAGGTGTCAAACTTCTGTGCTGGGGAATGCGTGGTTCAATCCTCGGTCCCGGCACAGACTTATATGATCGCCAAACCCTTCCTTCACCTCTGACAAGACGTGTATTAATCACAACGTGTGAATGTGTGAAATTCCAGGCCTCCACCGTGGTTCGGATCCTACGTTAAACTGTAGGTCCTCCATTTCATCTCACAATAACCCTACCACTACATTAGCGTAAGTGCGTATAGCCCGAACGGGCAGTAAGACGCGGTGCTAATAATAAGAATGAATGAAAATGAAGCATTTCATAATTTTTTTCCAAAAAATCTTTTTCTAAATTTTAAATCGCTGTAAACATTGATAAAAAATCTTACGTAAGATGGATTCTGACATTCTACTTCTTTAGTAAGAAAATGTTGAGACAAGGGCTGACTACAAACAAGCAGGTGGGAGGAAGGGGAGGTGCCCTTTACTAGTATGATAATGTGCTTTGCGCGTAAATGTAGAAGAAAGCAATCTTACAAAAATACTGAAAGCCCCAATTAAGTAGATTTTCCCCTTTCATATTATTTCAAATCAAAAGTTTTCACCCTTAATATATTTCAAATGAATGGACAACTTTATGATATTGAACTTATTGAATCCTCATGTGTTAAATCTTTTCTTCTGCGTTAACAAGACTGAGTGAGGTCCCCCCCCC
>CABFWO010000174.1:197174-235017 GCA_902155825.1 Timema genevievae | reverse complement strand
CCCCTTTTTTTAACAAGTTTCTATGAGGAGGTCGTAAAATCTTGAACTTGTGTTAACATGTTTCAACCCCTCTTTTGACTTGAGTATTATGTCCACAATAATGCACTCTCAGTTAACTGTTCTAGTGCGGGTTTTTTCCCCCCTCATTTTAAAAGTTGATGAAATATGGTGTAATCTCATGAAAATGAAACCTTCTAGATGCTTTCTTGTTTGACAACAGACAAAGAAATGTGCGTTTCCGACTTCACTTACCTGGTATTTCCATGATAGAGTAAAGCTAGTGTTCAAGTGTGGCAAAGTTACAATAACATTCGATTATTATTAACCTTGGTGACGAGAGGTTACAATTAAATAAATCCATTCGGTGGGACCCGCCTCGGTGGCGTAGTTGGCTAACGCGCTAGTCGTGTTGAGCTCGACCGCCGAGGACGGGGAGATCGAGGTTCGAATCTCGGTCGGGTGAACTGGGGGTGGTTTTTCCTAAATGGTTTTCCACTCTCCCTCCACGCAAATGCGGGTTCACTTCCTCTAAATTCAACCCTCCCAATTCCTAATCCATTAGCGTAATTACTATTTAAGCGTATAACCCGAACGGGTAGTAAGACGTGGTGCTAAATATTATATATTACTAACCTTTCGGTGGGGCCAGACAAGATCTTTAATAGCTAACGTTTCAAGTGCCACCCACCGTAGGGGAGTAGTTCCGCAACACCTCACCCCCCTTCCCTCAAAAATCCTTATGTAATTTATGGAAGGTACCCAAACAAATAATTGAATAACCCCATTGCCCCTCCCCCCTCTCCTCCATCGGGGTGCTTGGCGGTGACAAGTCATCTTGTGGTTTATTTGCAAGGTCTTTTGTTTTCGTTGGTGCGTGGAAACTCACTATTAATTATCTAAGAATACCGCCTCAGCCACGATAAGGTTGTTTCTTGGTGTTTGGAGCTACGTAAATGAATGGCACCACCTGCTTTCCCCTACTCTCCCCCCTCCACCATTTACCAACCAACTCTACTACGTTAAGTGATGACACACGTGGCGTCTTGCGTTGCAAAGTGTGCGGTCTGGATCATATTTATGTTACAACTAGCGCCTTTACTGCGGTCCACAACTATATCCCGATTTTCTTACGAATGGACGTATCTGAAAGATTGTTATAAAGTTACTAGATCTACTTTCACACAGTGTTTCCGACCCTTAGTAGGGGTGTGCAAACGGTGTGGCCGCACAGGGCCCCGGGCTTGCGTAGGTGAAGAAGGGAAAAAAAAACAAGTTGGGGTGGGAAAGTTTTAACTACGCGCTCGTATAGGCTTCCTGTATAGGTACGGTGACCATACGTCCCGAAAAAATCGGGACCATCCCGATTTTAAGGGCTGTGTCCTGGCGTTCCGAATAACGACCAAAATGTCATGAATTGTCTGACTGATGAAAAAAGTTTTCTACAGTAAAGTAAAAATATCGAAATCGTTACATTTATAATATTTTACTTTTATTGAGAGTATCTGAATAAACTCCGTGTGTTTTTACATTTGCACCGGCGGTGGTGGTGGGGCGGCCGGTTGCTACCCCTCTAGATTAAGCAAATTTTATTCAATGCACATAAATTTTATATACGGAATTTAAAAATGGCAGCTTTTATAAGTCACAAATAGACATACAACTTGAAATTAAATCATTGAATCAACTGAAAACGAGTAGAATTAGGAAAATGAACAGAAAAACTTCTTAATTTTTAGTAGCCTATTATATTTTTACAAAATATAATTTTCTCAAAACTTCTTATTATTTAAACTTTAAAATTACTTGTTACTGTGAGCCACTTAGTCTTAGAGATTGAGATGAGTCCAGTAGTTTTGACTACCATCTGTACGTAGCCCATATTTCTTTATAGCTATTACTAAAAATAAAAAATCCTGGAATATGTTTGTTCTTAATTATGCTTATCCCTTATGGTTATGCACTTATGCTACTTTTGAAAAATGTTGCCAAGTTGTCCCGATTTTCACTGTCAGAAATATGGTCACCGTATGTATAGGTGACCTAGCAAATATTGTCAGAGTATAAAAACTAATAAAAACATAATCACGTGGTTTGATTTAGTGAATGAGTGAAGCGAGTACTCCGTTTTAACTCCACCAATTTGCATTTGTCTGGATGTGGTGGATATGTCTCATGATAAATTTTGAATACGTTAGCCGATTTAATTAAAACTTGGTACAGTTGTTCTTTGTACCTTTATACAGATCAATTTAATTGGAGAAGAAAATCGAACAGAGGGTGGGGGAGTAATCCACCCTTATGTGTATGAAAACATGGCTTCTACGATTTACCTTTTAGGACATTTCCTGATACGTGATAACTTAGAGTTTGAAAATTGATTGCATAGGTGCAAACTACTGTAATAACAGAAATTAAGCTTAAAAAAGAAATTTTAGGGAGGAGGGAGTCAGATTCTTGGCAGCCCCCCCAACGAAGTTTGGCCAGGGTTCTACGTCTGCTAGGGTCGGCCCTGATTTAATGTAGTCATACGTCAAGTCATGTGATCTGCAACTGCTACTTTTTGATGGATATTATTATTATTATTACCTTAAAAAACCATAATAGTAAAATGTTGTTGACCGCAAAGAATGTTTATATTTTTTTAAAAGTGCTACAAATGTACATTCGTACGAAAATCAAGGTATAGTTTGTTGGCGCACGCCCGCAAACTTAGTATGTATTATGTCCCTTCTCTTGTATGCCACCCCAGCCTGGCCTGATCACCACTCTTCCCCCCCGCACCTCCCCCCTCCGAGCGATCTATAAATTTTTTTCTAAGTTAGATTCCCACCCCGCACACCTAACAGTATATTTCTGTAAGTTACCTCCCGCCCTCCACTCATACCTTTTTAGTGTGATTGAAGTTATGGGTGATGGCGTAACTTGTTTGAGTGATTGGACGAGGTAGGATCCCCCCCTCCCCCCCATAGGAATCGGCAGTCACGGGGATACTGTCCTTTGCCCCAAAGGCCAACGGCAGAAGCCACAATTTAATCTGATCGTGAAATTACTGACTCGTCTACCCAGAGGTCCCGGCGGTGGCAAAGGTAGTTAAATAAATAACATTATCTCTCTCTCTTGAAAAAAAAACCATTGTATTTTTTAAAACTCCCTCCCCCCTCTCTTACTCTTTTTATGCATCCTCAGTTTTTCTAACCCCCTTTACCTTCTGTTCTTTACCTTCTCTATTCTCGCTTTTCCCCTCCCTATCTCTTTTTTTTTGTATATCTAGTGCCAATAAAAACAATAGATTTAAATGAATTACTCTACCAAAAGCTCGACACCTAAGCTCAGTCGGTAGCATGTTTGTCCACAGAGCAAAGAGTCCGAGGTTCAATTCACGGCATGGCCAAAAATTGGTGAAATGTGGGTTTACCCATTCACATTGATCAATTAACGGCCGGGGACTGGATGTTGTGCCTGTCCTAGTCATATGTTAGATAATAAGGCATATGAAACTACGACAGGCCTAACAGACCGGTAGTGGGAAATATATGGCTTGTATGAAAACTGATCCGAACCACAGGCGGGAAACAGTAATGGATGTACAAAACTCTACCAGAGAAAAAAAAAATGGGGTGTGGCTGTGTCATGGACACGGCCGTGTGTTGTACGTGAATACATTTATGTAACGGGTTATATTTTTTAAATAAAATATTTTTATTTATGTATTTAGGATAAAAGCAAGGAAACAAATAATTATTGTGTTACAATATAACTTAAGTTAAACTAATTGCAAATCTCGATACGCAGCAAAATAACCTCAAAATGGTGGCGCTTCCCCCTCCACCGCGCGCGATGCGTCACTGTTCTCGCTTATCGTAATGAATTCTTTGATCCTTTAGCTATCCAGTGGTATAATTTAATTTTGGATGTAGAGGAAAGATTCGAAACTACAACACCAAACTGTATCCCCCGATTTTGTTATCATTAGGTTTTTTGGATTGCCCCCGAATGGTAGCAAATTTAAAGACGTATTCACGTCAAAAGTCATCAATATATGACCCATGAAGCGGTGAAGTGTCATGAAGTGTTTCCCAGAGTAAACAGAGTTTAGTTGAACGTGTACCTGCTATATGTTTTTATCACTCAGAAGAACACTTATTATCCAACTCTATGAACATACAAGCACATCTAAGGTATGTCGAGCAGAGCTTATGTATTATTGGTCAAATGGGGAATGAGTGGGGAAAAACATGGCCTGATTTAAGGGAGAGCCTTCCCAAACCATTGCAATAATTTAAAAAAATGTCTGTCCTTATCAATATTAATTAAAAACAAAAGTATGTAGTACAATTTTTGTTTTAAGCTAATCTAATTTATTGTGATTAAATTATTTTCTTATTTAAATAATAGTTTTAATGTTGTGCTTTTAATAGTTAATTTTGTAATATATAATAATGTCGAAACTTTGAAAAGAAGAATGTTTATTTAGTATTGGGTCATCTAATTTTTTACAGCTCCGGGGCCTCCATAGCTTTAAATCCGACCCTGGATGAGATCATATTATCCCATCTACAGTTTAGACAATCTCTTCGTACCCTGAAAATACTCCACGGCACGCCACTATGATTTCCAGATACTTGACATTTGGCAACATCGCCTCAGTCATACGTGTCATTTCTCACAGAGGCGGCGTGCTTTGAAGGATGCCCAGTGACGTCACTGTGGTTTCGCAGACGGTGGTTTCGTTGACACCGTTCAATCACTGGTCAATTACATTCAATAAAAGAATAGTCGGATCTACGAAAGAAGAACGTTTTTAAAGCATTAAATAGCATGCTGTTTACGCATCATGACTCAATTTCGCAATGACAGGTCTTGTTATAAAAATCTAAATCGTGAATTCGATTAATGTATTATAATTTTAATCTAATTAATTTAATTTTTATCTTATTCTTACCAAAATTGTCACACACAGATAAAACTTGAACAGGGACATGTTATGTTTTGTTTTCTACCGGAAAACATTCTGAATCAAGGAAGTACAGAAATTATCTTTTAAATAAAAGTTTGTATTTTGTTTAAAGTTTAAAAAAAAACTCCACTATGGATCAAACCATATGTAGTCTTGATTAATTAATTACTCTATAACAGTATTGGAAAACAGAGAAATGTATATTTCACTTTAATTGGTGATTTTGTAAGTGCGGTAGGTTACACTTAGACCTAATTATTTTAAGATTTTTTCCTTATTGTTATTGTTTTATCAATAAAAGCACAGCTTAAATATTATTTTAAAAACCATGCAGACAACGTTTTGAGCTAAGGACAAAAAGCGAATTAATGGTGTTGCTCTTTTGAAAATCTACAAAACTATAGACCTACAAGCAAGGATGTGGAAAGTTAATTTTTCTAAGGTGTGTCTGCTAGAAAATGTTAGTATAAGTTACCTTTAGCTAGTAAAAATGTTCATGCGTATCAAATTTCAGGAAGAGGTCCGAACCCCTCACCACCAGCCGACCAAACAACGCCCCTTTCAACATCCTTGCCTACAAGATAATTTAAAGGTTTTGGACGAGTTTTTTGAGACTCGCACCTAAGGTCACTCTATCTAAGGCGTCAGGTTACCGATAAATTGGAAAGCCGATGATGGGACGGTAGAGATTCGAATCTCAGTTGGGAGAACTTGGTGTGTTTGCCATGCGTGATATATCACTGGGGTTTTACCATCCTTCTGCCACACTAATGTGGTTGCATTTATTCTTAAAATACACTTCTCGTTCTTACCCTTTAGGTAAATCCTTTAAAAAACCTAGTATTGAAACGTTCTGACAATTAAAAAAACCTAGAAAGACTTAGGTGGGTGCAATTCAAATTCTAATAAGCCTAGGCCACAGATGGAGGTTTCGCTGTGTTCCTTTTGCCAGCTTGAGTCCTTCAACACTGGTCTTCGCTAGTGTCACTGCTGGGTAATGATAGGACTAACAGCAGCGATCCTAGTGGTGAACGACTCAAAAGGAGCGCAACCATTTTAACCTGGAGGTTGAGTGTTTGGGTATATTATTTGTCTGTGGCCTAGGCCCAATACGTTTAAAATAAAATAAATTTTATTGATTTCTTCTCTTCTTCCTTTAAAATGCAATTTGAGCCATAAAGATAAGCATACTAATGATTACCACTTAAATAAGTTAAGCTATATTGTGGTTGATTTTAATTTTATGTTTAGGAACAATTTTTTAATAATAAGTAAATAAATAATTTTTAAACTAATTTAAAACTGTTAACTTAATTTAAGTTAATTTAATAAATAGTTGTGTGCAGGATTACATAATTTACAACCATTTCCTACCTTTTAAGATCTCTCTCTCTCTCTCACACACACACACGCACACAAATTAACAGATGGTATAAGTGAGTAGGCCATTTTGCATTACTTTTTCACCTGTATAAACGCCCTACAAACTGTAGCAGCGATGCATACAAATAATTTCAAGCTCAACTATTAGTGGGTTTTAACCTTATAATACCTCAATACCAATACTTGTTTGACTTGACTAGATTTCCTTTTGAGTGCTTTGCATCTTATTATTGATTTATGTAATGTACCAAGTTTATTAATGCGTAAAGGGAGCCCAATATTATGAGCGCCCCCTCAACTTCAAACATTTTGTCTTCAAACAGCCATGATTTTAAATTACTACACTAAATCCAATTAAATTGTTTAAGTCAAAAATGTAATTATACTCGAAATACAGGAATTCCTTTGATCACTCCTACATTTTAATACAATTTGTATCGAGTGCACTAACTCAAAGCAATATCCAGGTTATTTTGGGACATATAACCTCTCACAAATATTCCATAACTCTTAAACTTAAGTACGCACTTGAAAACATTGTTGGCCAACTGTTCCCCAAATATTCCTCAACTGTTTCTCAAATGTTGGCCAACATGGGAAACAGATTGTTGGCAAACATTAAAGAAACATTGTTTCACGTCCAGACTACAATGATGAAACATTTGTTTCCCGTACAGAGCTCAGTTGAGTGAAAGATGTCTGTTAAGGATGCTGCTGCTATGACTTGTGCTTTATATGTAGTTATGAGCTGTTCAAGAAGACAAAAAAGAAGAAAACGGGGGTGAGTCTGTAAAGTGCTTCAAAATGGTTCGTCCTATGCAAATAAGCTACTGACAGAACTGAAGATCGAAGACAGCAGTGGTTTTAGGAACTTCCCTCGCGTGTCTCCTACAGATGTTGAAGCTATTTTACAAATGGTTGGTCCCAGGATAATGAAAAGAGACACACGATTTAGATCAGCAATCTCACCTACTGGCTCACGTTGATTGTTGTCGGAAATGTTGGCCAACATTGTTTCTTGTAACCCATTTGAAATGGATCACGGGAAACATGTTTTCCTAACTGGGTAACACAAAGGAATCATGAAAAAATGTTACTCGACTGTTTCCGAAACAAGGGCAACATGGTGGCAAACAATGTTTCCTAGTGCGTACTAGGCTTTACTCTTAGGGCCAATGGCTAGTATGGTTGATTAAAATAGATATACGCTTGGCAAATATTGCATCAGCTTAAATCTTCATTCCTCATTGTATGTGCAGTGAGTCAGTCAGATACAAAACATAACTGTCACTTCGTAATGTTTGAACAGAGCTATCTCTATACGGAAATTAACGAATTCTATCGGCAAGACTAGGTACCACGAAGGCTACTGACCGACTTCGATGACTTATTGGAATAAGATGCCTATTGAAATAATATACGATTTTTTTTTGGCTATACGCTTATGTACTAATTACGCTAATAGGTCAGGGATAAGGAAAGGGAATTCAGAGGAAGTGTAGCTACATTAGCGTGGAAAGAAAGTGGGAAATCATTTAGGAAAAACCACCCTCAGTACACCCGACCGGGATCGAAACACAATCTCCCCGTCATCGTCAGTTTAGTCTATTGTGAGAGTGATGTCTTAGACCATACGGTCACCGAAGAGGTAGACAATAATTATTAGTCTATGGGCTAGTGTAACCGTAAAAGCTACAATTACCTCAGCTGACAGTTTTAATTTTTTTTAAATTGATTCAAAGGTGTGTGCATGTATGAGCTAAACCAGAACTGGTTTTGAAAAAACTAAATACAAACATTGCAATGTGACTTGTATCAACTTTAATTAAAATATTAAAGTCTTACTACCCGTTCGGTTTTTGCGCTTATGCACTAATTACGCTAGTGGTTTAGGGATGAGGAAGGTCAAATTTAGAGGAAATGCTCATACATTTGCATATAGGTAGAATGGGGCAAACCATTTAGGGAAAAAAACACGCTCAGGACACCCGACCGGGATCAAATCTCACTCTCCCCGTTATCGGAATGTCATTTTAATGCGTGAGTTACGCCTGAGACCAGGGGTTGGTAACCTTTTTGGGCCACGATCGACCAATTAACTTAGGAAAGGTTCCGCGATCGACCATTGTTTCTCCACTCTCTCTACCTTTGCTTTATTTTGGCTGTGCATTTTATATTTATTCCTTAAAATCCTTCCTCAAATCCTTCTAGAAAAAAAAATTAAATAAATAAAATTAATTTTTTTATATATAAATAATTATGAGTGATCAAGGTTATTTCGGTCACTCAAATAGTATTTGAAAGTATTTTATAATATTTGTGAGATTATAAGACTCAAAGCTCGTATTTTAATGACAGTGTAATTTTTTCTACGCGTTTGTCTGGAAATTACCACTAGATCCACTAGATGCCGATCCTTGCCTTAGAGCTTAGACCATTCGACGATCGAAGCGAGCTAAACAGAAGTTAAGTCATTAAACGCAACCACTAAGACACACCTATATTTTTTAAAAAAAATTAGCTATCAATACGCATCCCTCGGCACGCGTTCAAAAGGTTGCCGACCCTTGTTCTAGATATACGTCTGCCATACATCACAACCCATTTGGTCGTCAATTCACAAAATGGAATTCAAGTAGCTGCGAGACTCCCTTCTCAACATTTAAAAGACAACTATTTTTTTTCACCTTGTTCCTTTTTTTTCACCTTGTTCCTTTTTTTTCTTTCTCTCTCCTGTCTTGTTGTTTTAAGAATGTGATAATAAGGGAAAATGCCTCCAAGCCCAGGGTCTACACTCATCGCTCTTTTCCACTTTTATTGGTAGTTTTGTGGTATTAAATCAGTTTTTTTCCCCCTCCTTCTAAAGTTGAAGGTATAAAATTCACCGTCTTTTGGAGGGTGTTGTAATACACCAGAAAAGTCGTATGGTTGAAGAGTCCACCATTGTTTTACTTTCGTATCTTTAGTCACGAATATTAAGCAACTTGTTCCTTGCATCATAAAAAAAATATACCGCTTTTTATATGGCTTTCCGGATCCACTGGCAATCAGTACAGGGCAGAGTGAAATGTGTTCATCTTTCTTGCATGGTCAACTTTTTATTTACTTTATGTGGGATAGTTCAAAAGACTACCAAAGTGCTTTCTTATTTATTCTATTTTTTTTCTCGGTTCCTCCAACAATTATCGTAAATTTAATACCCTGTATGGGGCAAGAGGACTTCAAATAAAGGCCCACATTAAAAAAAAAGTTTTCATTCTTTTTTCGTTTTCTTTGTCATGGTGGGTACTTGTAGAATGTGTGGTAGATAACATCTAATAACATTAGTACTAAATGAAAATAAAACTGAATGTTTTGAAAGCAAACATTGGAATCCACACGATATTTAAGGTGCAATAGGAGATAAATATAAATGATTTTTTTTTGCAGTTTTTATGACAACACAATTTTGGTCCAAAATATTTTTTTTTTATTTACTTGAGGTATTTAACGTGCACTTATTTAACCGATTGATTGTATAAGCACACGACTTATAAACTAACTTAACGTTATAACAGACACAACACCCTGCCTCCGGACGTTAATTCATCACTGTGAAAGGAGATCCCTCAAATTTCATCAATGATAATTTTTTTCGGTCACGCCAGGAATTTAACCTGGGACTCTTAGCTAGGTAGGCAGACACGCTAGCGACTGAGATAAGGTGTCGGGCATTTTAGGACAAATTAATTAAGATATTGCTTCAGTAGATAGATTTAGTTTAGTTTTAAACACTTAATTATCTCAATAGTAATATTGAATATTTGTCTTGAGCATAGTGACATTTGAACATAATTTGCGAAGAAAATGTCTTGTTTAAATTCCACGTTGGCTATGACCAATATTCAAGAACAAATGACCGACATACTTTGATATAATTCTGTGCAGAATTGTATAAACGAGTCATCAACCAACACACTTTGATATCATTCTGAGCACCACTGTATAAACGAGTCATCAACCAACACACTTTGATATCATTCTGTGCACCTCTGTAGAAACGAGTCATCAACCGACATACTGTAATACCATTCTGTGCACCACTGTACAAACGAGTCATCAACCGACATACTGTAATACCATTCTCTGCACCACTGTAGAAACGAGTCATCAACCGACATGGTGACCTGGTGGTCTAGGGGTAAGGTGTCAGACTTCTGTGCTGAGGGTCCGGGGTTCAATCCTCGGTCCCGGCATAGATTTATCTGATTGCCAAACCCTTCCTTCACCTCTGACAAGATGTATATTAATCACAACTTGTGAATGTGAGGAATGCCAGGCCTCCACCGTGGTTCGGATTCCACGTTAAACTGTAGGTCCTCCATTTCATCTCACAATCACCCTACCATTACATATTAGCGTAAGTGCGTATAACCCGAACGGGTAGTAAGACGCGGTGCTAATAATAATAATAATAATAATAATAATAATAATAATAATCAACCGACATACTAATACCATTATGTCCACCCCTGTAGAAACGAGTCATCAACCGACATATTGTAATACTATTCTGTGCAACCCTGTAGAAACAAGTCATCAACTAACAGACCGTGATACCTTTATGACGTTATACGTGTTGTATTCCGCGTCTGCGCAGAAAGGGCCCGTCACTCACTTGAACACGTTTTTCTTCTTTGATATTATAGAACATATCGCATGCCTTCTGGTAGAAAGCGCACTCTGAGTGAAGTGAGTGTGTGTAACTCATCCCTTTGTATCCAGTCATTTTCATGTCTTTCAGCTTAACCCCTGATGAATGACTTAATTAAAGAGTGCCCACGTCTAATGATAGCCTCAAATGAAAGGTTCTCAAATTTGCTGAAGGTATTTTTTTTTTATTTTTTTTTCGGTTTCACGATTCGAAGTAAAGGTTCGTACCCTGTTATTTACACCTTCTTTTTCATGAGCCCTTGACAGCGGAGTGTCAAAAGAAATATAAGATTTTATTCTTACGAACTCTTTTATTAAGAAAATTATAGTAAAATTATATTTTTGACATTGTAATGATTGTGTGAAGCTCAGAACATCTGGTTGTTTGAAATATTGAGTGGAAAACGAGGAAAACTATGAAAAGCCAATTGTATGTCAACGTGACCAAAGAAAATAAATTAAGACTTGAAGATAACATTAAATACAGTCCAATTTTCATAGGTAGAATTTTATCTGACAGCTATAAAAGTTAGTGGGTCAACTTTAACGTACTAATATGTAAATTCCTGTGATCTGTTGTTGTCATTTTTGATGGATACTATCAATATATAAAAAATTATACTAATTATTAATAATCTATGTAGTAAAATATGATCAATGTTGACCGCAAAATAAAGTTTGTATTTCATATCAAAATTCTACCATAGACTAACTTGTTTTACTCACAATATTAGTAAGACAAACAATATTTTTACACTTATTTATTAATGTACTTTATAAAATCATATGATGTTTTATCAAACTATTGTATCTTAAACAAAGCATTTACTAAATAAATGCCCAGAGTTGCCCGGGACTAGCACTTTCAAGAAAAAATGTTTGCCCTAATAGATTTTTATAAAGATGCTACTTGTATTATAGCTCTTTTGGGCCCTCAACAGTTTAGAACAATCTTAGTGCATAGGAAAGTGAATGTTAAGAAAATGAAACAGCATTAGCCTTGAGAGAATGTGAAAACTGTAGGGAAAATAGCTACTGTATGTAGAAACTCCCAGCCCCCTCCCGTTCGAACCTGATTTCGACCTCTGGAGTGAGAGTTGTACACACCAGTCAAGCCCGCTGGCGCTGTGCCAACCTTTCCTGCAGAATATCTTCTTTAAAAAGACCGTCACGTGATGTTACTGTTACTTATCCACAACTGACGACTCACTGACCGGCCAAACTATACCCACCTGGAGCACCTTATATCGGTGGTCACACGGTATTGGGCACCACTCTCTCAATAAACAGGATCAACGATGACCAAGAGGTCAGAAATAAGTTATATGGATTTTTAAAATTGTATTTTTCTTAGTCATTGAATTATTTAGAAAATGTAGTGGATATTTTAATTTTTCAAATAAGACAACTTTGACTATATGTAGTATTGTGACATAGTTTGGCATTCATTGTTTCATTCCTTCAAATAGAAATAAACTGGAAATACTTTATTTAATTTTTCTTAACCCTTGATTTGTTTAAGGTATAGTAAAATAATAAGCCTTTCTCTTGCCAATCAAATATTAACCGTCTTTGCCATATAGTCTTAGATTAGCTGGTTTAGAGTGAGTCATTAGTTATACTTTTCTAGTGAGACGTAAGTAAGTCTTATCTACCCTGAAAGGTAGCAGTCTTATCTTGACTGATTAGTGATTACTGATTACACTATGATGTAGCTTATAGGTAGGGCCCGGATTTTGATGACATGGCAGTCAATTTTTTTGGTACATTACAGAAAATGGTTCATGTGTTCATAAATTCTATTCGTGATACCCTGCTTGTGGACATTTTTTATAAAAAAATTGTTTGCTATTTTGGATTATCAGGTTGATTTTTATGCATAAAAAATATTTTTTAGGGATTTTTAGGCATTTATGTTGAATGAGTATATTTTAAAATTCTATTTATATTCTATAAATGCATAAATACTCAAACATACATATTTTCTCAAAACACAACTGTCGGAATAAAAAGGTAATATAGCCAATAAAATTATACAATCTTTACTTGTATGGTTTTGACATCCACATTTCTGGTGAGACACTGCAACTAGGCTGAAAAGGGTTGAATCGGGAGGAAGTAGTTAATACTGCTGAACAGATATTTGTAGGCCTAAATAAGTATTTTTAGCAGAATCCAAGAGTTTATGTCCTGTAGGAATCTTCCTGCCAGGATGTAGATTAAAATAGTTCGTGGAAGAATATGTCTATCTAGAATAGTAAACAAGAAAAATATAATTGTGAGGTGCAAGTCAATGTTGTCCAGGAACAAATAGTAGTGTGAGTGTATATACTCGTCAATGGAAGAGGGGAAGTGTTATCAACAGGTAAACTAGAGGCTCCGCAATATGAACTGCTCATTTAGTTCCCTCTTTTCTATTTCATACCTCGGCATATAAGTGTGATAGTACTTAGAGTGATATGGTGCGTAAATCTAAGATGAAACCCAATTCACAAAATATCTTCGAATTCACCAAGTATAAAACGTCGTTAACAAAGTGTACAAATAAAGAACGTTCACACACGTGAGCAGTAGTGGCAATACTGAGGACTTTTCTTCCTCATTAGGACCTATAATAACACAAACAATAATAAGACAAAGACCTTAAACATTTTCTAAAACAAACGTGGTGCAAAACCTTTATTGGTTTGTTGTGCGCAACCATCTTACATTTCTACAAAGAAGACTTCTGTTGGAGAAAAACCTCTTGCGGTATCCCGAGATGTTGGACAGGGTGTCTTCGCGCAAGAACTAAGCTTCTTGTGTCTTTTAACATTTCATGAGAACTTAATTTGTGCTAAATCATCTCTTCTAATAAACCACAAATTGTCAGAGCAGGAAAATGGACCTTTGTATTAGTTTGAAGGAATGAAGTAGTCTATTAGAGTTACCTAAACCAAAACTTTTATTTATTTAACACTTTTTTTTTCAGGCTCTTTGAATTCAATAAGATAATTAGGCCTAACGTCTGCGATCTCCATTTTTTATAATAGTAGTTCTTGAAACACTCCTATTTTACCTTTTTTTTACTCCCCGGTTAATACACTATAAGAGTGTTTAGCACCTTGAGTATCACTTATTGTGAACTCCTAATGACTCATTACTTACACGTTTGGGTTTACAAACACTGGCATATACTGTGGTGGTGGAACCTTTTCCGTATAGCAGGCGGCAGTTAGAAAAATAGAGCATTTTGAGGGGGCTTAGCCCACCAAGATAAAGGGGGAACCACCTGCCAACCACCTTCCCCCCACAAAAATGTTGGAAAATTGAACACCCCTAGAAGTTATTTAGAGTTACCATCGTATGGAATTTGTTCAAAAATTAGTTTCCTCTACAAGCTATTTAGTGTGTTTTTCTTAATTTTTTGTTTTAAATTTTGTTGTCCCTAAAAGTTATATAGAGTGGTCCTCTCCAGTGAAATGGTATGCACCTAGCAGGAATTCTTTCCAGAAAATTCCCCTCCTGGCTCCTCCCCCCCTGGCTCCTCCCCCCCTTCCCCACCTCTGGTTCCACTGCCACTGGGCTTGCATAATCACAAATTAACATTATTTAAACAAGTTTGAGAAATAAATGTAAATTCATAATTTGATCTAAATAGTTTGTTCTAAGTATTTTGACAAATCAATAGGAATTTTCTTAATTCCTATAGTTTTTATATGAGGAATTTTGTTGTCAACATTAATAGCCAATGGCCTTTGGCAATTTTTTTTGTGCCCCGCTTCTCACTGTCCGTTCGGGCTATCCATATATTTACACTAATGAATAATGCAGGTAGAATTTAGAGGAAATATACCTGCATTTTCATGGAGGGAAAGTAGGAAACTATTTAGGAAAAACCACCCTCGGTATATAAGACCGGGATTCGATCCCCGATCTTCTCGCCATCAGCAGTACAGTCTAATGCGGGAAGCTACGCCTGAGACCAAAGGTTCCCAACTTAGGGTCCACGAAGACTTCTGTGGTTGTCCGCGAAAGTTATTTTTTATTTGTATTTTCACATGTATCATATATTCACAATTTGCTTAAACATGTTTTTTTCCCATTACTATCCGACTAAACCTATTTTTTCTTTATGTAATATGAAATGGGTTACGTAGACTACTAGAAATGTGTACGTAAGTTTGTAATTTCCCTTCGTATGGCGGGGGAGATTAGGGAGACCGCGATTTGGAAAAGTTCAGATACCATTCGATCATTTTTTTTAACAGCTTGATCACATTCTTCATGATCCGACACCTTAACTCAGTCGGTAGCGTGTTTGTCTACTGAGCTAAGGGTCCTGAGTTCGATTCCCGGCATGGACGAAAAATGTATCGATGAAATATGGGTTTATCCTTTTAACATTGATAAATTAACGGGACTGGATGTTGTGCCTGTCCTAGTCTTAAGTTAGATAATAAGGCATATGAAGCTACGACAGGCCTAGCAAGCCGGTAGTGGAAAATAGATGGCTTGAATAAAAAAACTGACCCAGGCCACAGGCTGGAAACAGTAATGGATGTAAAAAAAATCCTCATGTGTGGGCTCCATGGGAAAACTGTTATAGGCCAAAAGATTTTTTTAGCGCCACGTCTTAATACCCGTTCGGGTTGTGCTAAATATGTACTAACCACGCTAGGGGGTAAATAATGAGTAAGGTTGAACTTGGAGGACGTGTACCCCCATTTGCGTGGAGGGAGAGTGGAAAACAATTTGGTATAAACCATCCTCAGTACACCAGACTGGGATTCGAACCCCGATCTCTCCATCACCGGCAGTTCAGTCTATTGCGAGAGTGAGGACTTAGACCAGGGGTCAGTAAACTTTTTTGGACCACGATCGACTTATAGATTTATCAAAGGTCCCGCGATCATCCATCGTTTCTCCACCCTACGTTTAATTTTTTGTCCCCTACCTTTCTTCAATTAAATAGGGCCTATTAGCTCGAATACTTGTGTCTCCACCTTTATATAAAAATATAAATGGTACGGTGCACCACACAGACTTTCTCCCGCTTTTATCTTAAAATATACATTTACTAAAAACTCGTAAGATTTGTGAAACGAAATAATAGGTCTATACATTTTTGTAGAAACATTACACCAAATATCATTAATTAAGTAATATACACTGTTACTTACTCACTCTATGGCATTAGGAACTAGGAACACTGCTACAGGAAAATTGGGAAAAGAGAAACATCTTCGTCCACCAAAGAGATTAAGAATCCATTTTCAAGGACCTGAATTAAACAGTATACATATTTGCTTATAGCTGAGAAATTATTGGTTTTATAAAAATGTATTTCAAATAAAGATTTTTATCTTTAACAGACTTTACAATTATAAGTTATTTTGTATCTTAAGTAGTTATGGATAAACAATCAAAATTGGAACATTTCCCCTATGTAAATTATTATTATTATTATTAGCACCGCGTCTTACTACCCGTTCGGGTTATACGCACCCTATGTAAAGTAACCTCAAATTCATTTTTACGAGAAAATGAGAGATACCATCTTGTTTATAATGATAATCAATGTATAGATATAAAATTTAATCAAAATATTTAGAGCTAATTTCGAGAAAATCGGTTTTTTCTCTTTTTGCCCTTCAGTAAACAACTCTTAAATTTAGAGTTAGATATCCAATTCAAAAAACGCCTCGGGAGGGGGGGAGCTTATGAAAACCCCAGATAACAAGTTTTAGCCCATTCGGTAAATATTATTATTATTATTATCACCACGTCTTACTATCCGTTCGGGTTATACTCACTTACGTTAATGTGTAATGGTAGGGTGATTGTGAGATAAAATGGAGGACCTACAATTTAACAGGAATCCGAACCACGGTGGAGGCCTGGCACTCCACACATTCACAAGTTGTGATTAATACACGTCTTGTCATAGGTGAAGGAAGGGTTTGGCAATTAGATAAATCTCTGCCGGGACCAAGGATTGAATCCTGGACCCCCACCACATAAGTCTGACACTTTATCCCTAGACCACCAGGTCACCAAGGTAAAATAGTTTCGGCTCTAGCCCAAGGTACAGGCAGATAGACGGACGGACAGACAAATGGCATTGCAAGAACAATTTTTTTTTTGTTTCATGAAACGTCGACCCTTATTAAAATCTCCAGTTTGATTTTTTTTTTTACGATCACAATACTTACTCTCCGAGCTGTCGAGAGAAAGTAAAAACAGAATCAATGAAAAGTATACTATTCTCATATTAAACTATTTAATTTTCAAAAACACACATTCCCGATTATGACTGATCAAGGTAATTTTTGGTCACAATCGTATATTATTTGAAAGTACTTGGTATATATTTTGTGAGTTTATAAGACTCAAAAATCGACTTTTAATGACAATGCATTTTTCTTATGCGATCGACTAGAAATTGATACAAGATCGAACGGTCGATCGCGATCGACTAGTTGCAGTCCCCTGCTTTAGACCATGCATTATTATTTATTATGTATTTATTTAGTACCACGTCTTACTACCCGTTCGGATTGTACGCTAAGTATTAATTGCGCTAATGGATTAGGAATTGAGAAAGTTGAATTTATAATAAGTGAAACCACATTTGCGTGGAGGGAGAGTGGAGATCCATTTAGTAAAAATCACCCCCAGTTCACCCGACCAAGATTCGAACCTAGATCTCCCCCGTCCTCGGCAGTCTAGCTCAACACGAAACTAGCGCGTTAGCTAACTGATCCACCAAGGCGTGTACTAGACCGTGCAGACACCGAAGCGGGTTCCAAAGAATAAAAAGGAAAATTTATGTTATGATATTATAAGAACAAAGTTGCTTTTTCATCAAGAGTGAACGACCTCATTTGCTAACTTTATACATCTCTCTTCAGCTATTTCTACATTCCTTGCGTCTAGTTGAATACTTTTTTTTTCACCCGCTCCCACAGATCAAATAAAATTTACTTGGTTCGCGGCCAATTCGCTCTTCACGTTACGTCGTATGATGAGATTGGGAAGACTTAAGGTGGGGTGGAGGGGAACCCAAGTTAAGGTCAATATTTTTTATAGTTTTTTTATCAAAAACTTTTTTGGTCAACATAAACGAAATATTTCTCCAATAGATACATTTGGTTTAATCTTCTACTTTTATTAATCGTAAACAATTCTTGTATATTTGTCACGGATATCGCGAAATTTGAACAAGATTTTTTTTCTCTTCATTTAAAAAAGTTCCTTATTCAAAAATGCCACCATTTCCATGACGGATTTTCAAGAATTACTGTTGATATTACTAGATGTATAAAATTAAACTTAACGTATCTGCTGAAGAAATATTTTATTAATTTGGTCCTAAAAAAACCACGTCTTACTACCCGCTCGGGCTATACGCTATTTGTGAGCTTAGACATATACATTGTTGCAGAAACACTCCATCAAATAACATAAACGAGATAATAAACACAGTTACAGAAACATAGATAAAAGAGGAACCTCTCTGTACACTAAAGAGCATGACAATCTGTTCCAATTTTAAAAGACCTCAATGAAAAAATATACATAATTGCTTATAGCTAAGAAACTATTGGTTTTATAAAAATATATTTCAAAGAAAAGTTTGTTATGTTTAATAGTACTACAACTTTACAATGATAAGTTATTTTGTATCTGAAATAGTTGTGGAGATATGATCAAATTTGGAAATTTCTGCTTATGTCATTTTCATGGGAAAATGAGAGTTGCCATTTTATTGTTAATGTTAAACAGTGCCTAAAGACAAAGTTTAATCAAAATCATCAGAGTGGATTTCGAGTAAGTCGATTTTTTAAAATATTTTTGCCCCTCAGTAAATTACCCTTAATTTTAGGTTTAGATATTTAATTCTAAAAACTCCTTGGAGGAAACTGATAAAAACGCTAGACACCACGTTTTAGTTAAAATAGTTTCAGGGTGTCATGAAACGTCGACATTTACCAAAATCTCCAGTTAAATTTTTTTTTTACGGTTACAATACTTATCTCTCAGAGAGGGCAAGAAAAAGTAAAAAAGTGCCATCGATGTATTTATGACAGACGGTGTTATATTTTTATTCTTAAATGCTTTTTATTCTGATATAAATTCATCATATGACGGCTGTTTTCTAATGTTGATACCACGGTTAAGCAAGGGTTGTCTTTCAATTAATTTTAATAATTAATTTTAGTGTGAATTCATAAAGCTTCCGATACCCTCGTCACTTGGCAAAATTATTCTGATCAGTATATATATATATATGTATATATATATATATATTAGCACCGCGTCCTACTAGGCACGCAGGTTATACGCCTATGTACTTACTATGCTAATGGTTTTAGGCGCGAGGAAGGCTATATTTATAGAAAGTGTATTCGCATTTGAGTGGAAAAATAATTTTGGGAAAAAAACCCTCAGTAGACCTGACCCAGGTTCGAATCTTAACATCCTCATCTTCGGAAATCTAGTCTCCTGCGAGAGTAGCGCCTTAGACTATGTGGCCACCGTAGCGGTTCTCATCAATATCCTAATTGCTTTTATTTAAATACATATATGACAATCTCAAAAATATATCTATTCTAGAAGGATAAATTATCGAGCTTATCTCGAACTAGATTTACGTTCTTGATTTTTTAATAAATAAGAATATTTATAAATAACAGAAATAAGCTAATCAATCAAAATAATCTATTATATAGTACACACTAAAATGATATATGAATCCCGAAGTTTGGTTGGATTCTCGACAATTTCACCATCAGCTGTAAAGCCTAGTCAACACTAAAGAGGCGTACTAGGGAAATAAGGAGTGAGGTAATTTCCCGTTGCTTTCCTCACGGAAACAGAAGGCACTATTGCACATCAGTCTGCCAAATCCACATGCGGCACCTTCATTCCATTCATCACAGGCACGAGCTGTAAATTGAATATTACTATCCTCCCCGTCGCTGACGAACCAGATCAGACGAGCTTTACGTTTAGTTCGCTTGCACGCCACGCCGGTGTGTTTGAGTAGTACACTTAGCGACAGTTTAAACTTTAAACTAAAACCCAGTTCGGTGGTAGACTGATTCAAGGCGTCACTCTCGCAATAGACTGGACTGCCGATAACGAAGAAATCATCGTTCGATTCCCGGTCGGGTGTAATGAGGGTAGTTTTTCCTAAATTGATTTTTCCACTCTCCCTCCATGCCAATACAAGATACACTTATTTATTTTTTAGCAACGAGTCTTACTACCCGTTCGGGTTATACGCTTATGTACTAATTACGCTAATGGTTTTATGGATTAGGAAGGTTATAATTAGCGGAAATGTACCCGCATTTGCGGGGAAGGAGGGGAAAACTATTTAGGAAAAGCCACCCAACTGAGATGCGAACCTTGGTCTCCCGGTCATCGGTAGTATAGTCTACTGTGAGAGTAGTGCGTTGGACCTTGTGGCTACCGAAGCGGGTTACACTCCCTCTAAATTAAACCATCGTCATCCCTAATACATGAGCGTAGCTAGATTCTATCTAAGATGGGAATGTAGGTAGGTTATAGCCAGAGGAAGGTTATCTATTGCAAACTTTGTCTGGAAGTATTATTAGAATCATTTGATAACACTTTTTTTTTATCGTCAACTAGCAAAAGTAAACTACCCGGCCTTGCCCGGGTTAACCGTACAATGAGTTGTTTTGTTTGCTTACCCCGGGCAACGCTTTCCTTTTCTTCAAACAGACAGAAAAAAAGCCCTTCATTTTAGTTCCTCCAACCCAGTTTTTAATAAATGTATAGAAAAATTCTGATCAAAATTTTAAAATCCTAGCTTCTAGGTGCACAGGTGTTACTAATTTTTAAATTTCAGCCCTCTTCGTGCTGTAGATATCACGCAAAGCTCATGACAGACAAATAAACTCTTTATTTTATTAATGTAGAACAGCGGTTACCAACGTGGGGTACGCGTACCCCTAGGGAAACGTGCCAGAAAATTGGGGTGTGGGGGGGTGGGAGAGGGGGAGGGTTACGTGAAAATATTTAAATAATGGCAGAAAAAGCTACAAATACTAGCAGTGTAAAGCTTGATTCACAAGTTCGCCGAAAATAGAAAGCAAAATCTGCCTCAGTGGCGTAGCAATTCACACGCTGTATGTTGACCCATGATGCACATTGATTGCAACGTTAACTTAAAACCGTTCATTATCAACATATTTTATTTTCTAGAGGATAAAAATATATTTTAGATCATTCTCCCGATGGATGTTTTCAAGTTATAGCGCTGTATCGTAACAGAATCCAATACACCGATACACACATTTTCCATTAACGGGTTATTTCAAACTTCCTCACAACGGCCAACGAAGCAGTCTGCTTGTTGTTAGCTCTACAGAACATGCGCAATTGACAACGCATGCGCTCTACAGCCAGCCGTTAATGGAAAACGTGTGTATCGGTGTATTGGATTGTGCTACGACACAGCGTTATAATTTGGATGTTATAATCAGCTGTTTTAAGTTAGCGGTGCAATGCACCATGGGTAAACACACAGCGTGTGAGTTGCTGCGCCACTCAATCAAATTCTGCTTTCAGTTTTTTCGGCGACCGTGTGAATCAAGCTTAAGACAACAGATCAGTCAAAAGTTGTGAAACTAAATCAGAGCTATGGCGAGGGGTGGTGCGGATTTTCTTCTGTATTTGACCTTGAGAAAATGAGTTAATTTTAAAACATAAAACAGTTTCTATAATTTATTAATAAATAAATTAAATGTGTTGGTTTTTATTGTAACTTTTGCTTTCCGAATGTAAAAATATATGCACTGTTTAGTCACCTTATTATTACATTGTTTTTAATCCCATTATTAGCTCATTTATTTTCAGTTGCAACAAATAAATCAGAAATAACTATTACTGTAGTAATTAAACATTTTGCTAATATTAAGGACACAATTCATGGAAATGGGCTGCCAATGGGCAGGCAAGCGAAAAAATAAAGTTGGGAGCCGCTGATATAGAAGATTTAGTACATAGTAGCTATTTCCTAATTGGTTGACATTAGTGACTTTCAGCCAATGTTTGCGATAAAGAACCTTCCGTTAGATGTCACTTAGCTACACTCCTACAGTATCTGGGCACATAAGCGTCCAAAACAAACGGTTAGTGAGACGCGGTGCTAGAAAAAAAAAAGTTTCATCAAAAATAAATGATTGCTTTCCCCACTGGATCATCCCGCGAGTCTAGAGTTCAACTCGGGGTCACCTTGGTGAAGGTCATTCCCTCACGGGGCTCACTGCAAACGAACGATCTCTATTTTTACCAGGAGCTCGTGACTGGCGGCCGATGCATCAACGAGATTCAAAGAACGCTGGAATCCGGCCAACATTTAATTGTCCACCCGCTCCCCACGATTAAGGACCCAACATTTTATGTGTAGACTACAGAACACAAAGTGTATCATATACTTTAGCTACACATTAAATGCAACATAATAAGTGGCGTGTCGTGGAGTATTGTCAGGGTAAGCAGAGCTTGTTTGAACTTTACTTGTGAATTTTTCCTTTTCCCTAATCAAAACAATAATGGGCCAGCGAAAGTCCAATTTTCGTTGGAAGGGCCTTTCAAAAAATAGGATTGACAGTTCTAAAGCTTCAAGCCCAATAAAACAGTATTCTTAGAATTCTATTTATACATCATTTATTTGATTTAACCTACGATTTTTAAACCGACTGATTATATTATAGAGAGAAGGCATTGCTAAAACCACTTTTTCCGAGTTCAGGGGGTCATGAAACATCAACATACATCAAAATCTCGAATTGGATTTTGTTTGGTGATAACTTAATTATTTATTTATGGTATTTAATGTCCACTTTCTGAACCAACTGATTATATCAGCAAAGGAGAATGTCTATGAACGAGAGTAAAAGGACCTACCAGTTTTGCCGGGAAAGGTATTTTCATGTATCTTCCAGGGTTCTTTTACAAGCCACAATCAACATGGGACCGACGGCTTTACTTCCACTCCGAAAGAAGTTGTGCTATGAATTTTTATAGCTCAGGAAAAATTCATCGACCTCAGCTGTGTTTGAACCCACCATCATCTAGTCCTGAGGCGAGAATTTTACTCCACGACTAACGATGTAGACTTATAAGTTGCCCTTATGACCCTATTAAAAGTTGACTTTATTTCTTTGAAGAAGGATAGCTGGCTCTATGATGCATAATGGCTGAAGTTTAATGACACACTGGCTATGTGTTTTGCTGGAATAACAATCAACTTTCAAGTTCACTTAACGTTCACGTAACATAACGTAACGTAACGATTCTATTCGTATTTTTAAATGGAAGCCAACACAATGCAGTTAATAACTTAACGTAAGAAAGCCCATTCGGACGGCATCGTTCAAGCCGAGGGGAGTCGGAGCGTGCTTGACTTTTGTGAGTCAGCTCGGATAAGAGTAGCACTCCAAAATGACGGCGGAACGCGGAATGCTGATAGTAGTTCGGGCTAGAAAGTGGACTGAGGGGAGAAATTAGCAGATGCACCTAATTATTCGAGTCTGTAAATCTATTTACAGGTCCAAATTTTCGTCTTCAATTCATGCGAGCGATTTTGATGACTTTCCAGCTCCTTCATCAACAAATCCGCGACAGCTCCGATACCTTTCAATACGAAATCGGCCATCTTCATAAAGATTCTAGTAGCAGGACGTGAAAGTCTATCTCTATTATCTACTAGACTGGCTCGTACTAGTATACTCGGTTCTTATTTAAGGCGATTGGCCCTTTTCAGTTGGCGTGGAAATGCAGAGCCGTGGGAACAAACGGTTATCTTAAAAAATGTTTATTGTTTTGCAATTTTATTTTCGGAAACGGTTTGTTCAAGAATAGAAGTATGTTGATTAAGTTATACTTTTTATGTATACACTTCCCCTATAATTTTAACAGTGATCAAATATCGATAAAATTGACATTTTTCAATAGAAAACTGCCGGATTCATAACAAAAAATAAGAAAATGTAACAATTAATAAACATTGATACATTATCTTAGAAAGGGTGTTGAAAATATTAACATAAAGATTTCACTTGTTCTCGAGAAAACTGATATTTTCAAATGTATGATTTTTCCGCAAGACCTGTCCGGTAGCTAGGGCCATATACGGTTTCCGTGATACATCTATTCTTGTTGTCGCGGAAGGATACTTTGGTGGGTTGTGAAGCCACGCCACGCCTTTCACCCTCCCATCGACCATCTCACAAAATAGGTTTTAGACTTGCATTTGACAGGGCCAAGGGCCATTATTCGTAGCGTGTTGCCACGATTTAAGTGAAATTTACCACGTGTTCTCACCAGCCACTTCGAAGATTCTTTTTACACCTCATTCTTTTGGCTACAGTAAGCTTATATTGCAAGTGCTTTCATCTTAAACAACCAACAGCTTAAGTTCCATTTTAGTGATCAATTTATTTTCAAACGGCCTCAATACATTGCCTGTGTTTACCTTGAGTTGTTACGTTACGTGAATTCTGATCAAACATTAAGTTTCTTTACGTTACGAGAACGTTAATTTGATCGTGATACCAGCATTAGAAAGCCTTTGAATAATAAGTCAAACATAATCTATATTAATAAAAAAAATTTTTGTCTGACATGAGTAGGGAGCGGATTCTAAGTGACCAAAAATGCTTAAAATTGGTAGACAAATAGGCATGAAAAGTATGGGATGTAGGCATCAGAATAGACATTTATGTTTAAAAATAAATGGTACGGAACTCCGCCCGAACTTTCTCGCTCTATTGTTTTAAAATGGAGATATTAACTCAAAACTCGTAATATATGCAAAACGAAATAAAATACACTAGTAAACCCAAGCATAAATTGAACTATACTTACGTAAAACATTTTTTGAGTCCCGGTTTTAAATTTTATAATTTTAATTTTAAATAATTAATGTCCTCATTTGTATGTTTGGACCAATAAAAGATCGATTTTAGGTCCACAAGGGTCAACACTTCGTATTAAAATTTCGACTTCCGGTTGAAACTTTTAACAATTTATTAGGTGTTGCACATCTCCAGGTCATCGCATTGCTATTCAATTCCTCATTTATAAATTCTTATCAATAAAAAATGTAAATATTGAGTATTGAGTCTAAAATGGAGATAGATCATTGTTGTACAAACATTTCTCCTAAGAGGTTAAAGGAAAAATAACAAACTTTTTGAGAGACCTACTTGTATTTAATTACTCTATGGCATTAGAGAATTGCTTTAAGACTTGAGTAGCATATCTTTACGACTAAAGCTCACAAAATTGTATTAATATATTGCTTATATATCTCAGAAACTATTGGTTTATAAAAAAGTATTTAAAATAAAAGTTTTTTATTTTTAATAGTACTATTATTATTAGCACCGCGTCTTACTACCCGTTTGGGTTATACGTTATAATAGTACTACAATTTTGTAATGATTAGTTATTTATTATCTCAAATAGTTGCGGAGGTACGGAGATTTCCGCTTCTGTAAAGTACCCTAAATTAATTTTCATGGAAAAATGAAAATACCCAGTTTATTTATAATCTTAATCAACGCCGAAATACGAATTTTAATCAAAATCGTTAGAGTTGATTTTGAGAAAATCAATTTTTCTCTTTTCGCTTTTTATTTAACTACTCTATTTTGGGGTTAAAAAGACACACAGACAGACGGCATTGCAAAAACCACTTTTTAGGGTTCGGGGATGTCATGAAACGTCGACATCCATCAACATTTCGGGTTAGATTATTTTTACTGTCGCAATACTTTACCTTTAGTGTTCGAAAAGTTAAAAAAATATATACATTTGCGTATAGATTTAAAGTTATTGATTTTATAAAAATATGTTTCTTATAAAATTTGTATTATAAATAAATCTACATATTAGCGATGATATCTCAAATAATTTCGGAGATATGATAAAAAAATGAGAAATTACGCAATCGACCGAAGCCCTTAAAGTCATTTTGCCGAAATATTGATGTAGCTATTTTGTTTTTAATAGTTATAAATATTTAGAAATTTAACTTAATCAAAATCGTTGGAGACCATTTGAGAAAATCGACTTATTCTCTTTTTGCCCTTCAGTAAACTACCTTTAATTTTAGGGGTAGATATCCAATTCCAAAAAGCCCTCGGGGCAACCCTATGAAAACCCTAGATACCGAGTTTTAGCCCGATCGGTAAATAGTTTAGGCTCTAGTCGGAGGTACAGACAGACGGAAATTCAAAAACCACTTTTTGAGATTCGGGGGCTCATGAAACGTCGAGATTCATCAAAATCTCGAGTTCAATTTTTTTGACCGATCACAATACTTTCTCTACCTGTAAGATAGTAATAAAGTAAAAAAGCACACAAAAGGCAATGTGAAATTGATTTTACTATCTACTATTTTATTACCTACGGCCAATTCACATTGAACAATAATTTTTAGAATCATATATTTTGTACTAATTAGGCTGATATGTTGGGGCTAGGAGGGTGGAATTTAGAGGAGGTGTATCTGCATTTGCGTAGAGAGGGAGTGAAAAATCATTTAGTAGAAAAACCTCAAGTACAACAGACCGAGATTCGATCCCCGATCTCCCCTTCAACGGCAGTCCAGTCTACTAAGAGAGTGACGCTTTAACCCATTCGACCACCGAAGCGGATCTCATTTTGTTAATCCCTATTATACTTTTCTAGATTTTCAGTAGTGAAATGGGTTATATTTTCAGATTTTTTTTTTATAATTTTAAAAGCCGAGTTATACTTCACAATGTCAAGGTACAAAATTTCAAATTTGTATTTTCCGAACAAGGTGAACTTTTATCCTGCAAAGGCAAACTGTTTCCTCCCAAGATGTCTGCCCCTGCTCCCATTGTCCTCCCAAGATGTCTGCCACTGCTCCCATTGTCTTCCACCCAATTTACGCTCATTGGAAACTATTTAACAAGTTCAAACAACTCCAAACAAGTATGCCACCGCCTACATTTTCTAATTCACTGGACAGTCTCTTTCAGCAGAAATTCCATACCGGATGAAAAAGAGAGGCCAAAGCCGAAATAGGCGCGTTAAGGCACTTCATAAAATAAGCAAAAGCCAATAGAATGGGGAGCTATAGGCAATATCAAATTAATAGAATGTACTCGTAATAACATGAAATGTATATACAGGGTGTTCTGATTTATGTGGGAAGTAACAGAGGCGTGGATAGTATACCTCAAAACAAAAAGTCCTATGTTCCAACTTCCATGGTTCCCGAGATAGGGCCTTTCAAGTTTCTGCTAGACTTGTTAATAGCCCTATTTGATACACCTTTGCTACACCTCTTGTAAGTGAAGTATCACTCCTGATACACAGGTATGGCTGCAGCTACACTAACAGAGATGTATCAAATAGGGCTCTTAACAAGTCTAGCAGAAACTTGAAAGGCCCTATCTCGGGAACCATCTAACATAGGGCATACGTTAATAAGGAATTTTTGTGTTGTTTTGAGGTCTACTATCCAAACCGCAGTTACTCCCCATATAAATCGGAGCATCCTGTATAACTCAACTGCTTATGTTTTACTATCAAGAAAAAGACAGGGCAATTGTCAAAATACTGTCCTTAGTCATGAGCATTGCGCGATATCTACCACACGTAGAGATCTGAAATTTAGAAATTAGTAGCCTCTTTATACAAACATGTGCATTTCGAAGCTGGAATTTTAAATTTTAGATTAGACTTTTTAAATTAATTAAAAACTGGGTTGGGAGAACTAAAATGAAGATATCTTTTTTTTTCTATCTGCTAAAAGCAAAGAAAATATTGCCCGGGGTAACCACGCAATTCATTGTAAGGTTACTCCAGGCACTTTTGCTGGTTCTAAAAATATATAATCAACATAGGTTTTTCATACTGCACTTAGGTACAAAGTATGACTCTAGAATGGTTTCAAATAATAATGTATTTATAGAAGAAACCCGTATAAGTTGTTTTATTTTATTATCGATTCCTATCACACGACATTTACATAATCCATTGGAAAATAGAAAGCCATAACTTTTGAAGTTCTTCCAGCAGGTGTGAAATATGTTTGTTGATCGCTAGCCTATCTTATAACAATAGCACCATATTCAGCTTGAATTTTGTTTCTCCAACTTTCAAATACCACTATCAAGATTCACTCACAACACCTTCTAATAAATCGTTTACTTTGAAATAGTAAATAATGTGGCTTTGAAAGAAGAATACGTATCTTTCCTATGAGTTGAAATCTCAATTGATTAATAGAGTGAAGAGTGAGTAAATATTTGGTTATTTCTAGAATTTAAGGGTGTGGCTTGTACAAAACAAAGTTACGGAATAGTAAGGCTATAATGGTATATTATTTATGCATGTAGAAACATAATATTTCTTTAGAAATAGACTGTTTATCATGTTATAAAAACAACAAAGCTTGTAGAAAAACACATGAGGGATTAATATAAATTTGTTTCCAATTTTGTATTTTTAAATTATACACTCCAAAAATTTACATATCTATATTTTTATATACAGTATATAAACTTATATTAATCATACATGCTATTATTTTTAAGAAATTAATGCAACATTAGCAGACATTTTATTCATATTTTAGTCTAACTACCTAGTTTCAGAATCTCTAAAAAATTTACATTAATCATCTAAAAGTGGGGAGGTTATTTTTTCTAAGAAAAGGCAACAACATTCGCCGAGAGAAAATATATCAACCTGCAAAAAAGTAAACTCCCCTTAAGGACGTTACTTACCCGTGACGTCACGGTCGGTCAAGATAGGATTTCACATGTTTATGAATTTAAGTTTTTATTCAGTGAGTTTTAAAGATATAACTTTGAAACAAAAACCATAAATTCTTAAATAATTCTAAAAATAGTTTTACAGTGTCACAACATTATTATTTTCATCTTGAAGTAGTTTTTTGCGAACGTATTTTTATGAGTCATATACAACCTAGGCTATTTGAAATTGGTCTGTAGGCGTATTCCTGCCAGGATGTAGATTAAAAAAGTCGTAGTAACATAAGTATATTTAGAATAAGAAACGAGAAAAAGGAAATTTTAAAAATCGAGCTTTCAAGGCGCAAATAGTATAGTGACTGCGTAAACTCGTCATAGGAAGAGGGGACGTATTATCATTAGATAAACAAGAAGCCTCACATGGTGAACTGCTCATTTTTCCCCCTCTCTTTATATTTCGTAGATTGGTCTCTAGGTGATATAGTGCTTAGACTGCTTAGGTGCGTCAAGTTAAGATGCAACCCGCCTCGCGAAATTGTTTCAAAATCTCCAGGTAGGCAACGTTGGTAAATCTTACATTATTATGTTCACTATACGTTTGGAATTTAATTTTATAAAAAAACTCTATCTATTGGAAGATTTAATAAATTTTGTATGAATTGTGAAGATCGTTATAGTGAGTGTTCGTAAATTTCGTAAACCAAGAGTTTTCTTTATCTTGGCACACAAACGGATGGAATAGAAGAGAACGCGAGAAAATATGTTTTTGTAGTTTTAATAGCGAACAATTGTTTTCAGCAAAATAAATCAAATACTTCTTCAGTAGAAACATAAGTTTTATTCTTTTCACATTCATATCAATAATTCTTGAGCAAGGCAGCATTAGATGAGAAACTTTTTAGATTAAGAGATAAAGACGTTCTCATCAAATTCAAGAACTATTGAGATAACTAGGTGAAGAAAATTTAAACTCTATGTTTCTACTAGAGAAATTGTTCCTTTATTTTTACAAAAAAAAAAAAAATACTGCAAAAATACTGCCCTTAACTCTCAGAACCCTACATTCCACCGTAAGAACCAGTCGTGTAGTTAATATAATCCAGTAATTAAGTTTCAGCTAGTGTAAGATTGACAGACTAGAAAAAGAAAACATCAACCTCTCCCCCTCTATACCCCTTTAGCCAAAACAGACAAGCCGTTTGTACATCCATTTCGACACCGGTTCACTTTGTCATCGACCCACGACCGTTGGCATTTAAAAATGTTTACAAGCATGTTGAAGGTGTTGCCGGGCTGATGGTTTTTAATACCCTTCCCCCCCCCTAAACCCTAACATGTTGTTGATGGATCCCTGACAGGATCCTGAACATGGTGGTACACTTTTCAACATGTCCCGACACTCCTCCTACATAGCATGGGGCCCCGAGTTGGTTTTTAATGACCGTGACCGCCGCAGTAATGGACAGATGGATGTGAACATAACTCTTGCGGTACGTTAACCTCCTTTCAACTTTGGGAAAAGATATGCTCCGGTATCATTTACAAATACTCCCCCCTACAAGAGTGGTATTCAATCTGGGGTACGCGAACACATCTTAGGGCTACGTAAAATTATAAATCTATTGTATCTCCATGATAAAAACTGTAGGACTATAATACGTGCCAGTTTTATGGTTAGCCATGATAGACCTGGAGGTAAGGACATGTGCTCTGAGAGCGCCATTTCTCTCTTTCATAGATGTAAATTTCACCCAAAAAATATAACTATAAATTTAAAATAAACATTTTAACTTAATTTAACTAATATAATTTAATTGTATTTATTATACTGATTAAAATACTTTAAAATTAAAATTAAGTATTTTATAAAGTAAATTAATCTTAACCTATTAGTAAGTTTAATTCACTTTATTTAAAACTATCAGTGACTAAAATTTTAATTTTAAAGTATTTTAATCAGTATAATTAACTTAAATTAGTTACTGATAGTTTTAAATAAAGTGAATTATAACTTACGTTACGTAACAATAACTTTTGGGGGTCCAATGTTGAATATAAATTATATCTGGGGGTACGTGAAGGAAAAAGGTTGCGTACCACTATCTTACTATATTTTCATGCTATATGCATTATACAATAATTACTCAAAGGGCTAGGGATGAACAAGGAAGAATTTTAGAGTTATTCTACCACCGTTTGTGTGGAAGGAGAAGGGGAAACAATTTATGAAATACCACTCTCGGTGTACCCGTCCGGGATTCGAACTCCGATCTCTCTGTTATCGGTAAAATTAAAAAGTAATTTATGTATATTTTGTAATATATACATAAATTAGCTTTTATTACTCTTAGTTAAATTTAAAATAATTATTTTTAAATTTGGCGTATGTATGTATAGGTTGAAAGTAAAATCTGGGCAGTCAAAGTATCTTCAAGAGGTGTAAAAAAATTATATTTATTTAGGATGTCAAAACGAATAAATAAAAACTCATAACGAATGCACAAGACACGACTAAATCAAACAGGCATTTTACAAAAGAAAACTAAAAAATATCTTGGAGATGACAGGTTTTTATCAGTTAAACTTACAGTCAACCTTACAAAGAGGATAAAAAGTTCATTGCTTTAATTATTTTATCATTTCGACAACTGTGTGTTAAAAAAAATGTATGTTTGAGTATTTTCACATTTATTAAATATCGATTGTGTTAAATAATATACTCATTCAAGATAAATGCCTAGAAATTACTCACAAATATAAAAAAAAATTGACGCAAACCAAGAAAATATGACAAAATTCCCAAATGGCAAAAAATGACATATAAAATAAACACTTCTACAACCAGAAGATCATGAAACGAGTACATGTACCTATGAGTAGTGTATGTGATAAAAAAGATGACATGTCTTCAAAATCCTGGCCCAAACAACGACTATAAAAACTATGAAATCTTAATCTCATGTTTGTTTTACTTGTGTTACAACTTTACCATATTTGCAATATCTAGAAAATATTTATCTAGTCACGGACAGTACATAATTAATTTATCTGCTAGAGATAACTTTATGTTACATGACATACAAATGTTTTTGTTTGCGTACGGCTATAATTAAAAACGATATTGCGCTCACCCACCGGGGCTGAGAGTAAAAACTCCACCTTAATTGAATCTCGTTATCTTTCATCCCGAGTAATTTGTCAAACGTCACAATAGTACATCTGAAACCTTCCCAACATTAAAAAGAATGTAATGAGAGTTTTTTTTATCATGGTTATAATGAGACTTTGTACTTTTGTTGATAAATATCTTCGTACCATCTCTGAAATGTGTGGAGAAAATAACATTACCTTTTTTATAGTATTAAAAAAAAGTTTAACGTTTAGGCTATATTAAATATACATTTTCAAATATCTTCACTATTGTATATATATATATTAGCGCTCGGGTTATACGCCTATGTACTAATTACTCTAACGTGTTAGGGATAAGAAAGGTTCCACTAAGAGGAAATGCACACATTTTTGCATGGAGAGAAAGTGAAAAATCAATATAAGAAAACCCACCCTCAGTGCACCCAACCGTGATAGATCCCCTATCTCCCCATCATCGGCAGTCAATGGTGAGAGTAGCGCCTTAGACCATGCGCCCACCGAAGTGCGTCTAATGAACTAATTACGTTAACGTGTTAGAGATGAAGTTTTAATTTATAGGTAATGTACCCGCATTTACGTGGAGAGTTAATGAAAAACAATTTAGGAAAACCTACCCTCAGTACACTCGACCGGGATTAAAACCCCGATCTCTCCGTCATCGGTAGTAGTCTATTGCGAGAGTGACGTCTAAGACCATGCGGCCATCGAAGCAGACGCTACACTAACTAAGGATGCAGGTTTAGGGGGGTGAATTTTAATTAAAAGAATGGACCTTCGACTTGATTCATGAGAAAAAACTTAAGTGAGCCCCCTATTATGTTTAGAACTTTACTCTCAATGCACCAGACTGGAATACGAACCGAATCCCGGCTTCCCGAATAAGTTCTGAGCACGCCAGGTCTTTCTTTATGTGCACCACATCCACTATCTGCATATTTAAATTGATGGGGAAAGGGGTGAGAAAGATAAAGTTTAGAGCAAATGTATCCAAACTTGCATGAAGGGAGTTCGGAAAACTAATTAGGAAAAATACTCTCTCAATACACTCGACTGGTATTCGAGCCCCTATTTCTCTATTAGAGACAATCCAGTCTAGCACAAGATGTGACGGGAGGGCAGGAGCCATGTTAGTTGAACGGGCTCGCCTGAATTGAGCCAATCTACCTGGCTCAGGAAGTGACTGGACCCGAATTGCGCCAGCTGTAAAACCAAACTATTTCAGTTTTTAATCAATAAATGATTAATTCTGTTTAGTTTTCTTGTCCGTGTTTTGAATCCTCTATTTCTTTCTCTTACAGGTAGCTCATCAGTTTTGCATCGGCTGGTTGGATGCTGATCAGATCGCAGAACGCGACTTTCTCTTCTTCTTCGGGTTTCAAGTTAGTAATCTAACTGAACTGGACTTGACGCAATTAGGGTTCGGGATTAGTGAGCCTTTATCAAACACTTAGTGATGGTCAGTTATCTAACGCAATTTGGGTCTGCTCAGTTGAACAGGTTTAAGCTTAGTACGCACTTGGAAAACTTGGAAACATTGTTGGCCAACTTTTGTCCAATTGTTTTCCAATAATAATAATAATAATAATAATAATAATAATAATAATAATAAACCGGGGGTGGGTTTGAAAAGTGCTTCAAAATGGTTCGTACTATGCAAATAATCTTCTGACAGAACTGAAGATCGAAGACAGCAGTGGTTTTAGAAACTTCACTCGTATGTCTCCTACAGATTTTGAAGCTATTTAACAAATGGTTAGTACCAGGATAATGAAAAGAGATACACAATTTAGATCAGCAATCTCACCTACTAGTCCACGTTGCTTGTTGTCGGAAATGCTGGCCAACATTGTTTCTTGTAACCCATTTGAAATGGATCAAGGGAAACATGTTGTTTTCCCTGCTGGGAAACACAAAGGCAACATGAAAAAGTTGCCCAACTGTTTCTAAAACAAGGGCAACATGTTGGCAAACAATGTTTCCGGGGAAATGTTTCCTAGTGCTTACTAGGCTTTTAACGTTGCTATTCTGAAAATTGAAAAATGACACTTGGACATGGGAGTCGAACCCGGGACCTTTGGCTTAGTACGCCAATGCTCTGATCACTGAGCTATCCAGGAATCGTCCCGTGCCCAGGGTCATTCTTCACTCATATTTTAAGGCAGGGTTTATGATGGACGTGCGGAAATCGTCGGCTACAAATACGTTTAAACGTTGAGCTATAAAGGACCCTCATAAAAATAACCTTTTAGAACATACAATTATTTTACTTTTTGATGTCAACGTTGATAGCATTTTATTTTTGTATCACCACGGCTTACAGCCTAAACAGGTTGTAAGCGTAAATGATAGTTACTCTAAAGGGCTAAGGATGAGGAAGGAAGCATTTTATGGAAGTAGAGTGAAAAACCATTAAAAAAAACCTCAGTAGGCCCGACCTCCCAGTATTCAGCAGGCCAGGCCAATACGAGAGTGACGCCTTAGAGCAATGTAGCGAGTGATAACATTTTACTATGTTATTAATGTTATTTTATAGGTATTTATATTATAAATAAAAAGTGACATATGCAGATAATTTGAACTGCAGTTTAATAATGTCAAAGAAGTTTTAGTAATTTTTGGTAACTGTCAGATTAGGTTCTTCCTACCATAATTCTACTATTGCTCCACCGGTCATTCCAGTCTTGCTTGTGGGCATTTAATGAACTAAACGTGTGACTTATGTAGGTTTTGTGTTTACTATGAATAAATAATAACCTATCCACATTCTTGTGGTGTAGTTATTTTTCTTTTATAGCATATTTATTAATCTTTTTGATGGTTATAGTTTATTTACAATATTAAGTAATCGGCGCCGGTAAGTTTAAAATCGAATATTGACTTTCAGTAAACTGAATTAGTTTATAAATGTTTACTTGAATTTCTATATAAAATAATCCAAAACAATTAAAAAAATTTATTTAATCAAATATTGGAGAATAATAATGAATAGCTATTCATACTAAACGATTTACCACTTTCCCGACCACACTAGCGTAACTAAGGTGCGGATGTAGAGAACGCGAGTTAAGGGCTGTATTTTTTATATTTTTATAGATAAACATTGTTTGGCCTAAATAAATAAAATATTGCTCTAGTAGAAACACAGAGTTTAATTTTCTTCCCATGGTGATATCAACATTTGTTGAATATCTGTCACGAGCATAGCGGAATTAGATGATAAACTTTTTAAATGAAAAGGATAAGTTGTCATTAAATTCCAGGACACCCTTGAGAGATATTCAACAACTATTATCACCATGTGAAGAAATTTAAGCTCTTATGTTTGTATCAATGCAATATTAAATTTATTTTGACCAAAATATAAAAACCGCAAAAACACTGACCTTTTCTCACGTCCCCTGCACTCCTAACTTAATGTGTGTGCGTGTGTGTGTGTGTGTAAAACCCGAACCTGCAGTGAGACGCGGCGAAAAAAATTATTATTATTTCGCTTAGATCTGAGAGCGTTCATTTAAAGTTCGCCAATAAAGTAAATAGTTAAAATTAACGTGCTCTTTCCGAGCTTTATATTTATCTGCTATTGGGAAGCAACCGCAAACCTAGACAGCATTTGAGAATAATTTAACAATTTACTATTTATATATAGGGTAGGCCCTGTAAGACGTGGTTAAATGTTGTATACGAAAGTGTGAAAAAGATAGACATTAAGAGTTTTAAGAATAAAATAGCATGTATGACTCTGTGTATGGATGTTGTTGAAGCGAAGAATATATACAAGGATGGGGGAAGTGTGGAGATAGCTAGGATGGATTATGTAAGGAGTTGTTTTTTGAACCAAATGCACAGTTTCTTGCCTACCTCGTAAGGGAACGGCATGATTAGGTGTGTGTGTGTTTACACTACCTTTCAGTTTTACTGGAATAGAAGTATATATATATATATGTTTATACAGGGTGAGGCTGAAACAATTAGAATATGCTAAGGAAAGTGATGGACAACTTGTTGAGGTTTGCCTGACGTCCAGCGGAGTTAACCTGAGTGATACTATCTTCAAAAAGTGAAAAATTGTAGTAAATAGTTTAATTGAAAAGTAAATATCCACTAGCTTAATAAAATCAAAGTGTTAGTTTTCAAGTTACTAATCGTCTGTTTCAGCCCCGCCCTGTATGTATATTTAAATTTTACGTACCCCCGGATACCCCAGATTTAATAGCACTGATCCAAGCTATATTCTTACAAGAAAATAATTCCATCACATGGGCATTTTTAATAATAATGCGATAGAGTCAATTATACCGCCGTGTACTGGTTAGGTTAGTCCTAACGGCTGCGTAGCAGACGACGTTTAATGAGCGTACTTTTATTACACAGAGCTTGGCTTTGCGCGATAGTACCGACCCTACCATATAGCATAAATATTGCACTTGTATTAGAATAAACGCCGATCCCGGGTCGTTGATGGATTTGATTCAAGGTTGCTCCAAGTAGCCGACGAGCTCACACGTTCATAATATACTCTGCCTTAAGGTGGGCGTGTAGACAACGCAAGATAAGGGTGGTATTTTTGCAGTTTTTATGTCAAAACATTAACAAAAGTATGGAACATATTGAAGTAAACATCTTTATTAAACTGTGGCCCGCAGCACGCCCCGGCGCGGCGTCTGAGACCACCGCCAAGAGATATACCGCAAAGTTAAGTCTTGAAAGTAATTTGGCCACTTAGCAGCATATGTTACTAGAAAACTCAGACACATCTGTTTACCACGGTTTTGATGAGTCACTTGTTTTGTTGATTTTTTTTAACGTGTCACCTTTTTTATTTCTGTTTCCCCGTTTTGACATATCATTCTATTAACTTCAGCCTTTTTGACGTCTCGTTGTTTGTTAAGCGTTTATATATATATATATAATGCTTCTCGTTTTACTACCCATATATTTTGTTTTAGCACCGCGTTTTTACCATCCATTCGGATTATACGTATATGTACTGATTACGCCAATCTGTTAGGGATGAGGAAGGTTGAATTAAGAGGAAATGTACGCGTATACGCGTGGAGGGAGAGAAAGTGGGGGAACTATTTAGGAAAAATCCCTCCAAGTAGGCTACAACCAAACGGGATTCCAACCCTGAGCTTCCCATAAACCAGCAGTAGAGTCTATTGCAAAAATGATGGCTTATAGCAGGGACAAACCAAACTAGGGCCCGCGGAATGGGTTTATCCGCCCCTTGGACACGTTGACCAATGACGAATATCGAAATTATTGTGCTTTTGTGTGCAGTACAAAAAACACCTCCATGCATACCATCCATCATAGTTGTGCGAACGGCGGCAGCATTGGGAATACGTAATCAGAACAATCATACTTTGGTGTGCAGTTCCTCGGCACTCGCTAGCAGCGTTCTATAACAATTTTTGAAAAACCACCCTCAGTACACCCGACCGAGATTCGAACCTCAATTTCCCCGTCATCGGTAGTCTAGTCTACTGCTCGAGTAGCGCGTTAGATTAAGCGGCCGCCGAAGCGGGTGTGAGCTCTATTGTATACTGCGTTACATTGGGGGTACATCCAGGTGTTACGTAACACAGATCTATACTTAAATATTATTTTGTTGAAAAAAAAATATTGTTCATGTTTTCACCGTTAGTAAACGTATAAATATACTTATAGATAACTTCCAAATCTGAGTTGCATTAAACCTGAGTTCTTCTTTTAGCTTATATATGAAATAGAGACATTCACTCTCTTTTTTCTTCCAAGCACCGCATCTTACTACCAGTTCAGGTTATATGCTTATTTACAAACTACTCTAATGTGTTAGGGATGAGAAAGTTTGAATTTGAAGAAAGTGTAAATGTGTATCCGAATTTGCCTGGGGGGG
>CABFWO010000174.1:92081-187585 GCA_902155825.1 Timema genevievae | reverse complement strand
GCAGATTTAATCCCGTTACTAGAATATTCTAAAATCAAAGTCTTCGTAAACAACCATGTTGGAAAACGAAGTTGACGACACTCGCGTTGTAGTCACTTAAGAGTTAAGACCTGCGTTTGTCGATAAAAAATATTTTTTTTTATGAATCACTGAATCCGAGTCGGGACCAGAACTATACCACGCCCGTTACTAGATTGGCTCAATCTTGATCTAATCCCATTTAAATTATCCTAGTTCCCTCAGAAATGATTTAAAAATACGCGTGTGATATCGGATCACATACTCACCCTGTTCAATACAGCAGTGAAGTTAAATAAATAGTAATCCGTTAAATTTATATAAGTGATTTCAATTATAAACTGATAGTAATTCACATCAATATAATCAGCATAATATCAAAACGCATAAATTTCTAATCCCGAACGTGAATAAAAACATAACAACGTTTTTTTGTAAGAATCCAGGTCCCACGCCTTCACAAATATCTGGGTCCAATCTAGTTTCCTATCATCATCAATATTTATGATTTTTATTTTTACAAACATAATCTTTAAAAGATCTGATTTCGGAAAGTCAGAAGGAAAAAAATAAGTTTAATTTTGCACGTGTGTTGTGACTGCGATAAGACTTAACTACTGTTAAATAGATGTGTTTGGATGAATTAGGGCCTACGAGAAGCCCTACCCCCACTTCCCCTCTTTATTTGAGCGGCCCTGACCAGCAATTCAAAAATACGGAACTCTGGCTTACGTTGTAGGCGACAGCACAAATATTGCACCCAATTTTGAGATTTCTATTTGAACAAAAATTTAATAAAATTAAATTATTTGCTTAATATGAACCCTATCTTTGATATTTCGATAGTTAGCCTAAAAAATGTTAAGTATATAAAAGAAATATTTCTGATTCACAAAAAGCCCTTGCCTGATGCTAAATTCTGCCTTGTTCCCTGAGAAACCAAAATTGAATTTTGAGTTAATGAGGCTTTCATCAGTTGATTGTTTTAACTTTCTCTATATCAGCCAACGGGATAACAGCTAGAGTCTATTCGCCATAGGAGTGGTGGTAATTGACAGCTAGCAGAAGAGTTAAAAATGGTTTAGGTAGAAACACAATTAAAAACAAAATGTTTGTTTCAAAAGTTTGGACTGCTGAAAGTGACAACAAATATAATGGTCTTGCAGATAATATGGTTTGGCGAAAGGATACATGAGATTAGATCTGGTAGCTTTTAGCTACCTACACTCCAACCGTAGGTGGGGTGTATATATTATCTTGTTCAAGCGGTAAGGCCATACAAAAATAAATTTCCGAAAATTGCTGTGTAGATTAAGATTATGATAGTAAGAAACAATTTTGGTGGATCCAAAAGTTTATAAAACAAATTTCATATATTTATCCGCAAAATAATTTGATGTGTAGGTGTTACTTTTTATAAATAATATTAATACCTGTTAATATAATAATAATAAGTCGGTAAAATAATTTCAAGATCAAACGCAAAAGATATATTTATAATTTCCAAAGTTTTCACTCTACCAGAAGCCTAATTTACGTAAATGTGGTAAAAGCGATTATTATTATTAGTATGATATCCAGGAAGTTGCGCATTGAGGGGGAGGGGGGCAAACGGGGCATTTGACCCCCTCAAGATCATAAATAATTTTAGTAGAAAATATTAATCATGTGAAGTAGAACTAAAATATTTAGCGCTGATTATGTGTTGAGTGTAAAGGCTACATTTTTAGAGCAGGATTACGACCTAAGCCTAGTATTCAAAAGGTTTACCGTATACTCAAAATTACCAAGTGTAAAAAAAAACAATAAATAGCTTCGATATTATAAGCAAAGACTATTACGTAATTTAAATAGATGCCCTTAATTAATATAAAGCAATTCCAAACTTCTAAAGTCATTTGATATCCATACATTTTCTCGGCCTCCAGAGGTTAGGGAGCTGTGCCCCCTCCCCAAACTTTAAACTTTCCTTCTCCAACGAAATTTATTTTGGCAATAGCTTGGATTGAATTCCACCTCTAAGTAAAATTCTGGGTGAACCTCTATCACGTTTTTATAGGAATAGCCTTATATAGCATACTTTCACGTAGAACGTAAAATCTTTAGATCCACAGCTGTCACTTTTTATGGATATTTATATTATCAATACCTATAAAGTAATAATAATAATAATAATAATAATAATAATAATAATAATAATAATAATAATAATAATAATAATAATAATATAGTACATTGTTACCAATGTTGGCGGCAAATTTGTTGTATTTTATTTATTATTATTATTATTATTATTATTATTATTATTATTATTATTATTATTATTAGCACCGCGTCTTACTACCCGTTCGGGTTATACGCACTTACGCTAATGTGTAATGGTAGGGTGATTGTGAGATGAAATGGAGGACCTACAGTTTAACGTGGAATCCGAACCACGGTGGAGTCCTGGCATTCCTCACATTCACAAGTTGTGATTAATACACATCTTGTCAGAGGTGAAGGAAGGGTTTGGCAATCAGATAAATCTATGCCGGGACCGAGGATTGAACCTCGGACCCTCAGCACAGAAGTCTGACACCTTACCCCTAGACCACCAGGTCACCCTGTATTTTATTTAAAAAATAATCCCGACCAAAAAACCTGCTGTAGCCTACATATTTGGAGGAGACGTAGATGCCCTTCATGTTGTTCTTAAGGATAGCATTGGTGCAGTAGGTACTGTACCTTGATGTAGGTGGTGACAGGCATAACCTCCATGGTGTTCTTAAGTATAGCACCGGCAATGGCTGACACACTTAAGGCTACGGCCCAGGATGTGTAACCTTTCATTTTGATTAAATTGTATGCACTGTAAACAAATAAGAACATGCTGTACTCTCTATAAACAAACAAACATCAGTTTATACCCTCTGTAGGCAAACAAAATTGTGTTTTATATTCTGTAAAAAAAATACAACATTATTCTGCGCCCTTTGTAAGCAAAAAATAAATAAATAAAAGCTCTACTCTCCGTAAGCAAACACCATTCCCGTGCTCGCGACTCAACTGGCGGGCTGCACAGGACGAACCCGGTGGCCGCGGGTCGGATGTTCCGGTCTAAGGCGTCTCTTTCGCAGTAGGCTAGACTGCCGATGACGGGGAGATCGAGATTAGATTCCCTGTCGAGTGTAATGATGATGGTTTTCCTAAATGGTTCTCCACGAAAACGAGGGTAGGCCTACACTTCATCTAGATTCACCTTACTTGTCCCTAATACATTATAAGCCAAATGGGTAGTAATACACCATGCTCCAAAAATAAATTAGAATGTTATAAGAGCCAACTAAATGTTGGAATACTATTTACTCGAATGCCTTTTTAGTTTTTATCTTAACAGAAGAATAATTTAATATTTTGGTCCTTAGAATCAACCCCTGAAGAACGCAAATAACACTGCCCAGGACCTTAAAAAAAAACTCAGGCTTGTGCTGAAAGTGACAAAGATAAGTGTTAGTAATTTACAAGATTTATATCGTTTTAAGGAGTCCATCTCAAGGCCGATTAAACTGGATATTAGATTCATGATGAAGCTCAGACCAGAAATAGCACCGAAGAACGGTTTTCTGCATTCTTCACGTCTTGGATTTGGGATAAGTAAAATAGTTTTTACTTTATCGCAACTCCTCGGTGAAAGTAATTATTGTGATCATAAAAAAAATAGAGCTCGAGGTTTTGATTGAGACCCCTTGAAAGCGAAAAAGTGGTTTTCGTGATGCCGTTTGTCTGTGTGGCTGTATATCGGCCTAGAGCCTAAACCATTTTACCGATCGGGAGGAAAATTGGTATCTAGTGTTTTTACAAGGTTCCCCAGAGGGATTTTTGGAAATAGATATCCAACCCTAAAATTGAGGGTAATTTAATTAAGGGCGAAAAGATAAAAGCATCGATTTTCTCGAAATATGCTCTAACCATTTTGATTAATATACTGTATATACTACTAGTTTTTTTAAAATTTTATCAACGCGTCATACTACGCTTACATACTAATTACGATAGTGATTTTTAGGGATGAGGAAGTTTATTGTTAGAGAAAGTTTAGCCACATTTACGTGGAGGGAGAATGGAAAACAATTTAGTAAAAACAACCTTCAATACACCCGGAAGGGATTCGAACCCAGAACTTCCTGTCATCGACAGTCTAGTCTACCACTAGAGTGACGCTTTAGACCATGCGGCCACTGAGGCGAGTTATTAATAGTTAAGTTGGTAAGCGTGTGAGAATATGTTTGAACATTATAATATAGTTGTACGGAAAATAATAAATCACAACAAAGTTCCCGGCAAATGGTTGTTTTAAAAGTTGGTTTGGATATAAGATTGAACATTTTTAATTCAAGTTTTAGTAACGATGTGTACAAGTCCCACTTTAAGTCTTGGGGAAATGTTCGCGATCAAAAGATATTCTTGTTGGCTTTTTTCATTAGAAAGTTCAACACAGAGGTGACCCGCCACGATAGCCACATGGTCTAAGGCGTCACTCTTGCAATTGACGAGGAGATCGATGTTCGAACGCCAGTCGGGTGCATTGAGGGTGGTTTTCCATAAGTGATTTTTCCATCCTCCCTTCACGAAAATGCGGGTACACATCCTCTAAATACATCTGTCTCTGTCCATAACACATTAGCGTAATTAGTAGATTTCCGTATGATCCGAACGGGTAGTAAGATGCGGTGTTAAATAAAACTGTGAATGTAGAATGTATTGTGAGTTTATTGACCCCCTTGCCCTCCTGTTGCCCCTATCACTCTATTTCTTGCACTCAGCACTCACCTTTCAATCACTTGCTTGAGAGTGTATTAACCTCCTTGCCCACCTGTTTCTCCCATCACTCTATTTCTTGCACTCAGCACTCACCTTTCAATCACTTGCTTGTGAATGCTGCCGAAACAGTCCGGATCCTCATAGGAGCCGATGTTGGGGTCTAGATCTCGGAGTCGAACTCCGGACACGTTTACACCAGACCACACTGGGACTAGAAAGAAACAAATAAACCTATAGAATACTACCTTGCATCTATATATTGGACTCAAACACGGGACTGTAGTCTTCACACCCCACCGCGGCGCTATTACCTTCGTTTCCTGCGTGTTTCAGTCAAATATACAGTCGAACGTCGATAATTCGGATTAATTGCGGATCAACCCAGCAGTCCGTATTATCAATTTATCCAGATTTTCGAAAATACAGTACCTATACCAAAAATTAAAAAAACAAGCATAGATGGGATACTTATCATAACTCAGTGTCAAGGTAGGAACATTTTCACTTTAATTATTTTTTTAACAAGGGTCATTACAAATATTTAGATCTATTTATAATACAAATATTTTATTCAAAACATATTTTTTTTAAACAAATAACTTGCAAGCTATACGCAAATATATATATTTTTTAACTTTTCGAACACTAAAGGTTAAGTATTGCGACCGTAAAAAAAATCTAACCTGAAATGTTGATGGATGTCGACGTCTCATGACACCCCGAACCTTTAAAAATTGTCTTTGCAATGCCATCTGTCTGTGTGCCTGTTAAAACTTAAAATTAAGAGTAGTTTTATGAAGGGCGAAAAGAGAAAAAAATCGATTTTCTCAAAATCGGCTCTAGCGATTTTGATTAAAATTCGTATATAGGTGTTGATTGAGATTATAAATAAACTGGATATTTTCATTTTCCCATGGAAATGACTTTTAGGGTACTTTTTCGGAAGCGGAAATTTCCGTATCTTCGCAACTATTTGAGATACTAAATAACTTATCATTGTAAAATTGTATTACTATTAAAAATAAAAAACCTTTATACGAAATACATTATTATAAAACCAACAGTTTCTGAGATATTGGCAAATATATTAATACAATTTTGTGAGCTTTAGTTGTAAAGATGTATACAACTTAAGTTTTACCGCAATAATTCTCCAATACCATAAAATAATTAAATATAAGTCTCTCAAAAAGTTTGTTATTTTTCCTTAAACCTCTTTGGAGAAATATTTGTACAGCAATGGTCTATCTCCATTTTAGACTTAATAATCAATATTTAAATTTTTTATTGGTCAAAATTTATAAATGACGAATTTAATATCATTGCGCTGACCTGAAGATGTGCAACACCTAATAAAATGTCTATCGGAAGTAGAAATTTTAATACGAAGTGTTGACCCTTGTGGACCCAATATTAATATTTTTTATTGGTCCAAACATACAAATAAGGACATTAAATCTTTAAAAATAAAAATATAAAATTTAAAACTGTGACTCAAAAAATGTTTTACATAAGTAAAGTGCAATTTATGCCTGTGTTTGCTAGTGTATACTATCTAGTTTCACGTATATTACAAGTTATGAGTAAATATTTCCATTTTTAAACAGTAGATCGAGAAAGTCCGTGCGGGGTTCCGTACCATTTATTTTTTTATGGTATACAGACGACTTCTTCGGTATAGTCCGTTTGTTCGCGTCTTGCGAGTAACAAAACGCTGTAGCTTTTTATTAAACTCTATTTTGTAGCTTCAGCATGCTTCTATTGCAAGAACTTGCAGCCTAACTGGTATTAAATACTTGGGTTAAATTTTAGTGAACAATTGGTCTTCAAACAAATTAATTGACTGAGTTTTGATCGAGTTGCTACTTTACGTTACGTTACGTTACGTGAGTCCCGATCACACACTCGTTTATTTACAATAAGTGAACGTTATGTTGATCGTACATTGTGATCCCGGCATGAGGGAACTACATTGGGATGCAGCGTTGTCATTATCTTCTCTTCGTGTGGTCAATCTTCCTTCAAATATGCAAACAATTTTACAACGCTGGTTCGTTGAGTTTATTAGTAGCTCCTTCCGACACAGTTGAGAGCGATGAGATTTGGCGACAGGTTATCCGAGAAAGAGCGAAAATGAGACCTGCACTTTTCTTCGTTATAAAAATAATAAATTAATACTTTGAAGTTCTTAAAAACCTAAATTTGTTAATTAGTTTTGATTTAAGTTTAAGAATTTGTCTCTGTGAAACAAAATCAATAATTTTCCATGTGCTAATTTCCTTGCCTACTGGCCAATGTAGAGCTTAAACCTGTCTTCCTCTATTTGCAGTCCGAAATTAATGGTTACGGAAAGTGTTTTTTTTAACGTTTCGAAAATAATCCCTGTGACGGTTGGTTTATGTCTGCTAACAAAAGTTTCAGCAACCGTTTGACACACATTTGAAAATAGCTTGTTCTTCGCGTGGATTGAATACGACTGTCTGGGAACACTGCCACTAATCACACACAAGATCTCGAATACAGGCTTTATTTAGAGCTGCATTAGTAACTAATCGTGTCGGTAGTTAAAAAAAAGAAATATGAGGTATTTAATGTGCGTTTTCAAGTGGCAATGACTTGGTCACACTCTCCGGACAGACCAGGATAACGTATCAAGAGAAGCTCTGGACCGGAAACCGCAAGGACGACGACGTCGGGGCAGGACAAGGATCACCTGGCGGAGGACCCACGATGAAAAAGGTAGAACACTTGGAAAGTAATGGGATGAACTCAATAGTGTGGCAGAGGATAGACTTGAATGGTGATGCTTGGTTGCGACTCTTATGCACCAAATAAGGAATTAAAGGAAGTTATATTGTTATTTCCGAACCGATTGATTTTATTAGCACACGACTTATAAATTCAATTAAATCTAGAACAAATACAATCCCAGCCGTTGTGAACACTACCGTGAGAGGGGAAACCCCAATTTCACTGATAATAACTTTTTTCAACCATGCCGGGAATGAAACCCGGGACCTTTGTCTCACTATATACTGAGCTAAGGTGTCGGACTATGACAGTATTATTCTAAACTTTATGTGTGCACCACCCAATCGTCGTAATATAGGCTTTTAAGTTGGGAGTGTGAGGAGCGCGAGTTCCAAGGCAGTATTTTTGCAGTTTTTATAGCAAAACTTTTTTGGTCATAAGAAATCAAATAATTCTTTAGTAGAAACAGAGTTTAGATCTCTTCACATGGTGACCTCAACATTTCTTGAATATCTGTCAAAGGTGTCCTGGAATTTAATGACAACTTTTTCTCTTCATTTAAAAAGTTTGTTAGATAATATCACCATGCTCATGATGGATATTCAACAACGGTTTATATCACCGTGTGAAGAAAACTAGACTATGTTTCTACTGGAGCCATATTTGATTTATTTTGACAAAATAAATGGGGTATCTGTAAAAACTGCAGAAACACTTACCTTTTCTCGCGTCTCCTGCATCCTCACCTTAATCAATTTATGGTGCGAGTTTCCCAGAGGTACACGGAAGGGATAGGAAAATATAAGAACGTCGTACCACTAGTGTCTCCATGTTCACCGATGATCCAACCGTGCACGCTGGACGGATGGACGTTGAGCCTCTCTGAAATGAACACCCGGAACCTGGACGAGTCCAAGGTAGTCCCTGACCCGATGACCCGGTGCTGTGGGAAGTTGCTCAGCTTCCACGCGACGTAGGTTAGCACGTCCACTGGAACAACCGCGTGGTATGCTCGTTGTAAACAATTAATAGCTTGAGGTTATGTCCACCTCTTTTGAAAGATTTAGAGCAGAGTTTCTCAAGATTTGCCAATCACGCACCCCTTCAAAGGCCATGACTTAACAAATGAACTTCTTCCAGCTCTTCGCAAACAAACAAAATATGAACACAAATATTTACTATCTTGTACTAAAGTACGAATAGTCTTTCTAAATTTTAATAAATACTTGGCAGGAAGTTAAGTAAAGCTGTTAAAAAAGGAAAGAAAGACATGTTAGAGTTCATTACTTCCCCTGAATTACGTTAATTTAATTATCAGACTTACCATAGCCAACATATATTTCCTGATTTATAAAACTCATTAGTACATCACGTACCCACTGAAATCTTTCGCGTACCCCTGGTGGCGCACGTTTCACAGTTTGGTAAGCACTAGTTTAAAGCAATGGATCACTACTGTCATATTGGGAAAAAAAATTTAAAACAAAAATTGTTGGGGAATTTACATAATATTTTTAGGGGTAGCTAGATAAAATCATCTACTTAAAAATTTAATAAATATATTGAATTGATTTACATAATAATAATAATTTTTTTACAATAGGACCTCACAGGTTTTGTTGGAAAAAAAACTATGAACAATTTTACAGGAGAGTACATAATTATAATGTTCAAAATAACTCAAAACTGCTACACATAACCTGAACGCAAGTTGGGTTGGCAGCGTATGAGCCCGTATTTTATAGGGCATGCACTATAAATTCCATGAACAAAATCTACTTTAGAGTTACGTGAAAATCAGATTTTAGTCCCATCGGAATTAGAGTCAAAGTATTGGAGAGGTTAATGCCTGATGCACAACGACATTGACAATTTTAAAGGAATATTACCTGTAGGCTTCATACAAAACTGTGAATGGTGTACCAATACAAAAGCTATAAGACACGCACAGCAACCAAACACAGGGGACCTTTATTTTAATAAGCGGGTAGAGTGAAAATAAAAACCTATTTCTTATATAGAGAAACAATGTGTCTTTAATAGGAATCTTGGTGACCTGGTGGTCTAGGGGTAAGGTGTCAGACTTCTGTGCTGAAGGTCCGGGGTTCAATCCTCGGTCCCGGCACAGATTTATATGATTGCCAAACCCTTCCTTCACCTCTGACAAGACGTGTATTAATCACAACTTGTGAATGTGTGGAATGCCAGGCCTCCACCGTGGTTCGGATTCCACGTTAAACTGTAGGTCCTCCATTTCATCTCACAATCACCCTACCATTACACATTAGCGTAAGTGCGTATAATCCGAACGGGTAGTAAGACGCGGTGCTAATAATAGGAATCTTACCCAATGCACTTATTGTGTTGAAAGTTGGTTCATACGAGATTAGTAGAATGAAGCTACATAATTATGTTATTTTTCACCTGGATTAGAGACGATGAGGAGTACGCTGTCGGGGCTGTAGGCAGCAAGTTGTGGAATTATTTGTCTGAACACGCCAACATTCCTCTGCACCAGATTAATCCTGGTCTCGCCTTCTTGCTGACGGACACCCGCCGTCACGATGCAAAGCTTAGAGTTCCTCGTCACCTCGTAGTCTACCTCACAACACACGACATAACATTTGCTTCAATATCCCGGTCACCCGCTTCGTGTGCTCGAATGGTAAAGAAGGCGTCACTCTCGAAACTTGCTGGACTGCCGATGACGGGGAGGATCGGGGTTCGAATCTCGGTCCAGTGTACTGAAGGTGGTTTTTCCTAAATTGTTCACTTCACCACCACGCAAATGCGGGCACACTTCTTCTAAATCTAACTTACCTAATCATTAGCAGCGTTATTAGTAGCCCACATATGTGTACAATCCGAACGGGTAGTATGATGCACTGACAAAAAAACCTAATTTTACACATCATATTTATCTCTGTGTTATTTTGTTTGTAATTTAGGTTCGATTATTTGGTAGGTATCAGCGTCAAGGTGCCATTATCATGAGTGATATAAATTAACCCGCATCGGCGGTCGTATGGTCTAAGTTGTCAGTTTCACAACCTATTGGTTGGCCATCGATGAAGAGGTTGAATCCCAGTCGAATACACTGAGGGTTGTTCTTAATAAATATTTTTTTAAATCTTCCTCTTCGCAAATGGGGTACATTTGCTCTACATTATACCTTACTCATCTCTACGCCATTGCTGTAAGTATGCGGGTGTACATGCACTAATACAATAACAATATTATTAAATATACTTATTACTTAGTGACAATTGACAAACTAGTGTTGTCCTTTCTTAAAGATTCGCTAACGTGTTTGTGTTCGAAATTTGGTTGATAATGCCAGTGGAATATTTTCAATTCAAGTTACGAGTGGTTTGGAATACATTTTAATGAGAATACTTTATTCGTTAGTAAGTAATGAGTGTTAAGCTTCTGTAAAAAACACGATTAGGCCTATAAACTAAGACTATCAAGCAATGATAGCTTTTATTATTGTATTCTTTATTTTTAAATTTATTTTTAGCACCGCATTTTCTACCTATTCAGGTTGTACGTATACGTACGAATTACGTTAATGAATTAAGGATGAGGAAGTTGAGCATTTAGAGAAAGTGTACCTGCATTTGCGCGAGGGAAGAGTGGAAAACTTTTTTGGGAAAAACACCTTAGGAACACCCGACCGGGATTCAAACTTTAAGCTGCCTGTCATCGGCAGTCTAGTCAAACACTAGAGTGATGCCTTAGGCCATGTGACCACTGAAGAAGGTGTCCTCTTTATTACTATTTCATTGAATTATAATGGCAATGGCTGATAGTAAATTGTCAACATTACTAATATTACTACTAGAACAACTACGACTTAATACGAACACTTGACAGTAGCAGTATTATTAGCACCTTGTACTGGTTATATATCTTGACTTTATAACAAGAACATTTGGAACACTTTTTGGAAAATACAAACATGTTTTGATGTCAACATTGAAAACATTGTATAACATTACTAGTGTTTTAATATCTAACGTGACAGTTTCAGATCACACTACTTGACGTATGAATACGTGATAGTAGGTCTATATTTAGTAACTTCGACATAATATTGGAGTATAGTTAACTCTAAATGTTACTGTACCTCACGTGTTGTATCACGTGAATATTTTTTTTCTAATCCACCCAACTGGCGTTTGGACAAGAGTGTTTCAAGGGTGTTAGGTCATTTTATAAGCCTCAACAATTCAACACACTTCACTGTTTATGAATTTGTATGTTTTTTACTAACAGGTTCCCTCTACCCGTCCGGGCTATACGCATTTAATTACGCTAACCGGGTATGGAGGGATGAGAAAGGCAGAATTGATAAATTAATAAAAATATACACATATTTTTTGCGGAGATATTATGTTAAGAATTTACCGGGCTATAGCGTATAGTCCAAAGAACGGATAGTAGGACGCGGTGCTAAAATAAAAAGTACCGGGATATGAATCTAGAACTTCTCGTCACTGGCAAACCAGACTAGATGGGCTTGAATATTTCGCGTGACCACTTGATACGTTTGTTATTGTTTTATAAGAGACGTACTGGTGCTACAGGTTATCTTCGCCTTGACGAAGGTGGCTCCGTGTTGTAGATCCATCGTTTCCCCAACTAACCTTTTCTCGTCAACGTCAACCAGAGCCAGCTCGGTACAGATTTGCTGAAAAAAATAGTAACAAACAAATAATTTATAATGTGTATGTACTCGAAGAAATTTTTAGGTAATCGTTTTGTGGTAGATTTTTTTACTCTATCGTCTAAAGAGAAAGTGTTTTGATCGTAAACATTTTTGTCCTCACCCACTTCAATAGCTGGATGGTCTAAGGTGTCCCTTTCGCAATAGACTAATGCCGGGATCACGATCAACTTAAACTTAAACTTAACGTAACTTAACGTAACTTAACGTAAAGAACCTCCTTGTGTTTTTAAATGGAAGCGATCACGATGCGCTTAACTTAACGTTGACTTGCAGTTAACTTAACGTAAGAGATGTCCTGGGTGGTCTTTTACTTTACTTTACGTTACTTGAAGGGTATCACGTGATCTAGCTCGCCAATCATTATGCGAGTGACGTCATCAGGGATATTTAGTAACTCATTTGTTGGTATTATGACTAACGTTTACTCTTTAGCGTAAGTTCTAGTGATCAGACATTGAAACAAAATAATTACACTAAAATAGGAAAGCTAAATTTATCAAAAAAATTTGTAATATATATTTATTATATCGATTGAAAACTATAAACATTCACAGATCATCACTATAAAACTAGTACAAATCACAGATCATACTCGAGAATGAAGATGTTTGGCTCGAGTTGTTACGTTAAGTTACGTGAATCGTGATCACACATACGTTAAGTTAACTTTAAGTTAACGTTACGTTAAGTTAACGCTAAGTTGATCGTGATCCCGGCATAAACTGCCGATGACGGCGAGATAGGTGTTCGTTGGGTGTACTGAGAGGGGTTTTTACAAAATGGTTTTCCACTTTCCTTCCACGCAAATGCAGATATACTTCCTCTAAATTCAACCTTACTCATCCTTAGTACACATGCGTATAAACCGAGCGAGTAGTAAGACCCGGTGCACATAACATCGAATAATGTTTTTTTTATTTGATTTTCAAAAACTGTTTCCTCTTTTAGTATCGAAAGAGAAATATCATAGTCACATGATAGTCCTACAGAGTCGTGACCATACACGTGCTTTATATCCCCTCCCCTCCCACGGGGCTAACCATCCTCCCCCCCCTACCAGGAGTCACACTTTGTTTCGATTATCTCAAGCCATATGTATTCAAATTTTGGCAATATTTTCCCCGTTCCGTTCGTGCCGGGAGAGACCGCCCGGTGACCGAGAAGGGCCCCACTACCGGATAATTTATAGAAGGACTGGACGTTGGTGGTTTATTCTAGATGTTATCTCTTGATGCAAGTTGGCTCCGAGCTCCCTTTGCTCTATTCAGCAGCTGTCGCGGTCCAGACGCAACCTCCCTCAAGCTATTTACACTCAACTGGTCCACGTGCACTACATTGTCAACGGGAGAAGAAAATTTGAAAACAAACCTACTACGCTAGAAACTGGTTAGTCCGAACTAATTGGGATCGAAGCTTGTTTGGATTAAACGAGAGAAAACAGTGATACAGTATTTTCACGAATTTTAAATTACAGTTGAATGAGTTTAATCACATTTTTATATATTTAACTGATGTATAACACGTAATATGTACTGTAATTATTTTTAGTTACAGGAAAACACTTTGTGTCGACCACAACATGTAAATATTAAGCATTTATTATCAAATATCACTGTTTCTTACCATTCTCTTTTAACTTTGAGCTTACTAACCAATACCATATATTTAATTTGACTTAATTTGTTTCTCTATTTTCCGAAAAGTGTGTTCGGATTGTCCAGAATTTTATACTACCGGAGCTCGCTCTAACGGGGATTTACTGTACAGTTGAATTTTTTTTATCAAAAGGGCCTTTATTAAATTTTTTTTCAGTTTAACATTGATAAACACGCTTTGGTGTTTGAAGGGTATGAGACGTCATTCTTGAAATACACTGAATTGTTGCAGATGGTGAGGTCCGTCAGTGTTAGAAATTTGGTCGTGTGTACAAAGGGTGGTTTTTCATATATTATTTCCCACACTCCCTAAACGCAAACGTGGGTGTATTTACTCTACATTCTACCTCCCACACCCCTACCCAATTAGTGTAAATATGCAGATAGCCTGAACGGGTAGTAAAATGTAGTGAACAAAAAAATAAATAATTTAGAGACTTGCCCCCCTTTCGCTCCCTCTCCCCCACTCCCTCTCCCCCACTCCATAACCATCATCATCACCCCTATCTCCTTTCTCAAGAAATAAATTCCTGTGAAATGTTATCAATGTAAGGTTTGAGAAAATTAAACTAAAACTATTTCCAATATTTTTTTTTTTAAATTAACACATCTTTCCAAAAAACCGAGAAGGTGTTTATGTTATTATTATGTTCTTCTAAATTTATAAAAGTAGAATATAATTAGGAAATTTTCGAAATTTTATGTTTTGAATATTATAGTGTAACACTAACGAAGCTATTTTTACACCATCAACGATTAAACATCTTTAAAAACTATTATTTCCAGATTCATTTCCCTAACAATACCCATATTTTTTACTATTAATTTACTGTATGATCTTATTTATCATTTCAGGATAGAAAAGGAATGTGGGGGAGGGGGGAAGGTACGAGTTGAACCATCAATACTCCCCCCCCTCCATTCCTCTCTCGTTTGGATAACGGCCATGCCTCCATTGCTGTACGTCACTTTACAGTGTAGGTTTCTGATAACACTTTCAAAAAGATCACGCCTTACAACTGCGTATTATTTATAATATACTATGTTATTTTAGCAATTTAAAATATTTAATGGCGTGACAAACATCAAGAATAACGGGTTTAAGGAATAAATAGGATACGTATATTTTCATCGAATTGATCGGGACATGTTTTAACATATTATTCATTTTAAAATTAGGATTATATAACGAATATTTATTATAGTCCCACTAATTTATAAAATTGATTTGGTGTCTGTTTGTTAAGCTTCCAAGACAGTTTTAGTTAAAAAAACAACAACTATAAAGCCTACTAAGGTGGTCTGAATTCCTAAACAAATGAAAGTTTATGCATTGTATATTTTTTAGTAAAAAAGAATGACTATGTTTTTAGTAGACTAAGTTAGTAAAATTATTTCTTCAAGGTTGAATTCTGTCAGATTTAAAACTAAAACTCCCCTTTCCCCTTCTTACCTTGAATTACCAAAGTAATAACTTTAAAATAATACCTACGAATAAAAATTCCGTTTTTTAATAGCACTTATAATACAGTGAAAACCGCAGTTAGCGCTTGTAAAACAGCGGATTTGACCAGTCCCATACTTTGCCTCAAGCCTTAATTCGAGTTTTGGGACGTCCTGTTTCGTTGCGAAACCTGCTTTTCGCTGCCTCTAATTGAGACATTTCTCAGTCCTGGTTGAAGTTCTATCTCACAGACTAATGAAGCGAGTGAGCGGTATTGACACGTTTCGTGCACTGTCACGCCAAGTTAAATGGAAACCTAAGGCGTACTCGCACTTGAAGTGAAGTGAAGTTCAGTGGCTGGAGGGTGGGGAATAACCTTCGCTATACACCCAGCACCAGATCTAATACCTTGATTTTAGTTGGAAGAACAGTTTAGAAAAGTCAAAAAAAGTTTGCGGCCAACATTGATAACAAATGAATTGATGTATGTATATATTAAAATAGTTTCAATAACTTTAAAATAACTAACAGATACGGTTATTCCAACCAAAATCAGAGTATACATATTGTGGAATCAAAACAGCAAGGAAAGTTTAGCGGGAGGGAAAAAAATGTTCACGCTCAACGTTGAAAAAAAAATATTAAAAAATGTAACTCTAATATTAGTAACATGATTATTATTTTATCGGAATTGATAGATTAGAAGTAACCGCTAAAAATTGTAAAAAAAAACTTATTTATTTGGGTGACGTTAATGCGAAGTTACTAGTTACTAAAGTTAGTAAGGTAGGCTTAGAAGAAAATATAAAACTTATTACTCATGGTCAACGTCGCAAAAAAAATGATAGCTATCGTCTGTTTGTTTAATTTCTATTTGATGTCACTGAGGGCATATCAGAAGTAGCTGCTGAAAATAGTTTTAAAAAACACTGTCGACTTTATTCAAGCAAATTTATTGCGAGGTTAATAGTGAACTAGCGATAGAAAGGGAGGTTTAGAAAATTAATTAAAACGTTCACGTTTAACATTGAAAAAACCCACCTCGGTGGTCCATATCCCGGTCGGGTGAACTGAGGATGTTTTTTCCAAAATGGTTTTTCACTTTTCCATCACGCAAATGTGGGTACATTTTCTCTGAATATAACCTTCATAATCCCTAAAACCATTAGCGTAATTAATACATAAACGTATAACACAAACGGATAGTAAGACGCGGTGCTAAAAAATTTACTGAACAACCCCATGCCTTTTTTTATTAATACATTTTGAGGCTCCCTATACAGGTGATTGAATAAATGGACATGAAGGTTTGGAGGGGGGATTTTATTGTTTATTACTATTTTTAAATTATTAATGAATATAAATAACAAATGATCTATCTCTCGATTACCCATTTTTTTCCATTATTTTCAGTTTTAAAATGATTAAAAAAGACTAAATTTCAAATTCTTTTCGCACAACACCAAAAATCTGTTTGCGATTCATAGTTTAGGAACCAATGCACTTGGGTGTTTCAAATGAGGTTCAACATGGCTATATATTCTAAGAAATGTTTCAATGTCACCCACTCGATGAAGTTCTGGTCAATTAAAATAAATATATTCTTTGACAAAATGAAGCAATAAAAATTACTATGATATATGTATCTGCATTTATGTGTGGACGTAATTTCTCAGTAATGACGGAAAAAAAAAAATCCTACAGAATTCAACCTTTACACGTTTTTCACAAAAATATGACCAGATCCGAACCATTGACTCTGTATTAAGAAACAAACTCATCCTTCTCACGAACGGAAAGGTAAATATTGCAATAAACATTTTAAATATTATATTCTACCACGTTTAATATTTTTCATAAATAATACTCATGTCATAAACTATAAAACCATAATTTTATAAAATTGATTTTTTATGGGTACCCTTATAACACTTTTATTACATTTAATATTTGACAGCTTTTACAAAATGTGTATCAGAAAATATAGAAGTCTATACAAAAATTGCATGCTTTCTTTTTGTTTTATTTCTATCGTAAAAGCGATTGTGAACTGTATACTGCTGGTGAGGTTCAACCATTACAAATCATATTCAAGTGAAGTTCAAATACAAAAAGTTTGAAAGCCACTGACCAACTACTGAAATACAAACTCAAATTTTAGTTAAAAACTGACGTTAAGTCAGGCTTAAATGAAGGATATGATATTTATTAGTTTTATAATTTATAACTCGACGTAATTATATAACTAATCAATCAACTCATGGGGAGGGTTGTTTATTTTATGAATAAACTTTAATTTACATGTTCATTTTTCTCATTTTTCAACGCTAAGAATCCTCAAATAATTGTACAAAATTATGTTTTAAACTAATTACGTTTAAAACACTAATAATTAAGGAAAACAAAGATGGCTTGACATTGTATAGTTCCTGCAACTATTAAATTAATTCCAGGATATTTTATTTTACTTGCATCACACTTTACTAATATCCAGGAATAGGAATGTGAATGTAGAGCTTAGAGAAAGTGTACCCGCACTGGTGTAGAGGGAGAGTGTGAAATATTTTATGAAATATATAATTCACAATACCAAGCCAAGCGTTCAAACACCGACTCTCCACGTTACCGGCATATCAGACTGGACGAGATTGAAGTTTAGTCGATGGGGGGTTATAATCTAATCAACTAAGTAATAGGAATGTTCGCGGTACATATCAGAACACTGCCATGCTATTAGAGTTGCTACCTTGACAAAAAGGGAGAAGGCCACTACATTCTATTACAATTGTTACCTTGACAAGAAGGGAGAAGGCCACTGCCATGCTATTAGAATTGTTGCCTTGACAAGAAGGGAGAAGAAGGCCACTGCCATGCTATTAGAATTGTTACCTTGACAAGAAGGGAGAAGAAGGCCACTGCCATGCTATTAGAATTGTTACCTTGACAAGAAGGGAGAAGGCCACTGCCATGCTATTAGAGTTGCTACCTTGACAAGAAGGTAGAAGAAGGCCACTGCCATGCTATTAGAATTGTTACCTTAACAAGAAAGAAGGCCACGGCCATGCTATTAGAATTGTTACCTTAACAAGAAGGAAGAAGGCCACTGACATGCTATTAGAATTGTTACCTTAACAAGAAGGAAGAAGGCCACTACCATGCTATTAGAGTTATTACCTTAACAAGAAGGATAGAAGGCCACTGCCATGCTATTAGAATTGTTACCTTGACAAGAAGGGAGTAGAAGGCCACTGCCATGCTATTAGAATTGTTACCTTAACAAGAAGGAAGAAGGCCACTGCCATGCTATTAGAGTTGTTACCTTGACAAGAAGGGAGAAGACCACTACCATGCTATTAGAGTTGTTACCTTGACAAGAAGGGAGAAGGCCACTGGCATGCTATTAGAGTTGTTACCTTGACAAGAAGGGAGAAGGCAACTACCATGCTATTAGAGTTGTTACCTTGACAAGAAGGGAGAAGAAGGCCACTACAATGCTATTAGAGTTGTTACCTTGACAAGAAGGGAGAAGAAGGCCACTGCCATGCTATTAGAATTGTTACCTTGACAAGAAGGGTTAAGGCCACTACCATGCTATTAGAGTTGTTACCTTGACAAGAAGGGAGAAGGCAACTACCATACTATTAGAGTTGTTACCTTGACAAGAAGGGAGAAGAAGGCCACTACCATGCTATTAGAGTTGTTACCTTGACAAGAAGGGAGAAGAAGGCCACTGCCATGCTATTAGAATTGCTACCTTGACAAGAAGGGAGAAGAAGGCCACTGCCATGCTATTAGAATTGCCACCTTGACAAGAAGGGAGACGAAGGCCGCTGCCATGCTATTACAATTGTTACCTTGACAAGAAGGGAGAAGGCCACTGCCATGCTATTACAATTGTTGCCTTGACAAGAAGGGAGAAGACCAATACCATGCTATTAGAATTGTTACCTTGACAAGAAGGGAGAAGGCCACTGCCATGCTATTACAATTGTTACCTTGACAAGAAGGGAGAAGGTCACTGCCATGCTATTAGAGTTGCTACCTTGACAAGAAGGGAGAAGGCCACTACCATGCTATTAGAGGTGTTACCTTGACAAGAAGGGAGAAGAAGGCCACTGCCATGCTATTAGAGTTGTTACCTTTGACAAGAAGGGAGAAGAAGGCCACTGCCATGCTATTAGAATTGTTACCTTGACAAGAAGGGAGAAGGCCACTGCCATGCTATTAGAATTGTTACCTTGACAAGAAGGGAGAAGAAGGCCACAGCCATGCTATTAGAGTTGTTACCTTGACAAGAAGGGAGAAGGCAACAGCCATGCTATTAGAGTTGTTACCTTGACAAGAAGGGAGAAGAAGGCCACTACCATGCTATTAGAGTTGTTACCTTGACAAGAAGGGAGAAGGCCACAGCCATGCCGACCTGTCCCGACCCGACCACAGTCACCTTGGTTGTGGACTGTTCCTTAACCGGACTGATGGTCGTCATTAGTGCTTTACGCATGTTGGACGGCATATTGTCTGTAACAAAGAGGAAAACATCACTCACTGATTGGTGTATTAATTATATTATGATATATTGGCTACTAAACCGTGGTACGCGTCCACTCCAAGGTTACACTATGTACCAATTAGTTTTACTAGCACCAACAATTTTGTTAACAGTAGTAAGTGTGTTTATGGCGGAAGTGTAGGAAACGTGCGTTAAAACAATGTTTTTGTAGATTTTATAGCAAAACTTTTTTGGATAAAATAAATAAATTATTGTTCCAGTAGAAATAGAAATTAATTTTCTTAACATGTTGATATCAACAGTTGTTTAATATGTATCATGAGCATAGCGGGTAAATTCATTAACATGGGAAATCCTATCTTGACCGACCGTGACGTCACAGATAGGCAACGTCCTTAACCCCTCGGCCACTTCATCCCCTTCCGTCAAAATATAGTCCTGTGTTGGACTCTGCTTCCATCAGAGGGGAGACACGCCCATCGAACACACACGTCATACGTCGTCAAAACCCCAGGCTCTGTCAGAACAGACTCTATATCCGGTGATCCTCACTCCTCAGGTGCTCAGAATCCAAGCCTGGTTAAGAATCGATCTTTATCAGCGAAGAGGCACAATCCTCGGACACAACGCACCCCCCTCCCCCCTTTTCGATAGGACGTGACCATCTCGTGTGAATAGCACCTCTTTAGCACACCGTCACTCGACGTCAAACTATTTACCTCGGTCATACTCCCGGCTTGACTTGACTTATGAACACATGAAAATAGATGTATAAACTTTTATAGCTGTCATATAAGTGCTCTTCATATGAAAATAATGAGCTTTAATAAAACGGTTCAATATATCGCAAGACTACAGCGTATGCTGTTACCAACCACATTTTTGATAAACGCCTGTCGCTATGCTACCCTTTCTACTCGGGTGCTTAGGTGCATTGAGTTACAGCGTTGATGATGGGAACAATTTATGAGTAAAGGCACTCTGTCTCACCAATTAGAATGAATAGTTTAATAATACTTTGTAAGTTTTTGATGCAGACCACTCTTTGCCAACTCAGAAACAATTTTGTAGAGAAAGAAAGATTATTTGGTGATGTTTAAACCGTTCAAAATATCAGAAACTAAAATGTACTAATTCAAGGGAATAAAATAAAAAAGGTGATTTTTAGTTTAATTCACACCAGATTTGTTGATGGTCTAACGCAGCGGTCGGCAGCCTTCGGGCTGGATCAGGCCCGCCAACTGATTTTATATGGCCCGCAAAAGAGTTAGCAAATAAACAACTGTGTTCATAGAAATAGACTATACTACGTAATAACTTACTATTATATTAGAAATATAAAGTTGAAATGCATATTTTCTCCCAACCAGTCCACCAGTTTTTTTCTCCCCTTCTGATCAACACGACCTGTTCAAACGCATAACTCTCGTATTATACTGGATTTCCGGTAACAGGGAGATCGGTGTTCGAAACCAGGTCGGTTGTAGTGAGGGTAGTTTTTTACTAAATTGTTTACCACTCTCCCTCCACGTAAATGTCGGTATAGTTCCTATAAATTATATCTGCTAATTTCTAACACGTTAGAACCCTAACGGGTTGAGAAGCGCCGTGGAAAAAATTATTAAATTCACCCAAATTCCCTTATAAAGAGTAAACCCAAACACCCCAGTGAAAGAATAATCCTAATAAACCCAACAGGAATTTGAGCACACGGCTTTTGGTTCAGAGCTAAGCAAGTATTCAAAGAAAAATAGTTAAGTTACAAAACAAATGCATAGTGTTATTCATAATGTTTTATTTATTTGAGGTATTTAACGTACACTTTCTGAACCGACTGATTATATCAGCAAACGAGAATTTCTATGAGCGGTCGGGAAAGGGCCTACCAATTTTGCCGAAAAAGGTATTTTCACATACCTTCCAGGGTTCTTTTACATGCCACAATCGACATGGCACCAACAGTTTTACTTCCCCTCCGAAGGAAGTTGTGCTACAGATTTTTATCTTTTTTACTCCGGTTGGGTTTGAACTCACGAATATCGGATTCTGAGCCGAGAACTATACCCCAAAACCACCGAGGTAGAATATTCATAATGAAGGATTAAATAAAACAAATTTAAAATGTTCTATATGTGTATAACTCAAAGGTAATATTGTGATCCATGCCACTAAATAATTAATTTCGTTAATTGTCTTCAGGAATTTATACATGCATTTTTGTATATCTTTATGATTTAAATTGTTGTTTAACTCAACGGTCAATGGAGGGGTCAAAATACTTTTACTAAATAAAATAACTGTGTTTTATGAAAATTATATTACTACCACAATCACTTTAAGCTTCTCAATTTTAAATATTGTTTTATTTTATCATAGAGAAAAGGTATTGTAATGGCGAAAGTTTCTGACCTCTTGACGTTTTATGGGCCCTCAGACTCAGCTAGTGGGTTCTTAATAAGTATATCTGTATGTTCCCATTTCTGTCCGTCTGCAGCCGAAACTGTTTGATGGATTTTGTCCAAGCTTGATATATTTAGATCATATATGATCATATCTCAAGGCCAAATTGTGATTTTTATTCAAGCTCTAAGATTAAGTGGTCTACCGATAATTATTTTTTTAAATTTAAACTTCTAGAAAATAGCTTCAACGACTGGGGGGTGTTTTATATTATAAATAGCACTGTATAGTTGTGTTTTGAAGGAACATTGATTTAAGAGTAGTTTTATGATGACTAATTTGTGAAAACATAAGGGTTTACGGAAATTGACTTTATGACTTTATTCATCATTTTTTCTGGGAAGAGTATTATAATATAATTAACCGATTGTACTTGATTTTCAAAGAAAAATTCATTTGAGGGTAGTTTACCGATTACTGAGTTTTGAAAATTTGGGGGGGTTTAAATTTGTTAAATTATATACAATTTGTGTATCGTTTATTTCAAATGTTAAGTGAAAGAGCTTCCAAAGGAAACCAACTTAATTAACTGTCTGTTAACTTAGGTATTCAAAAGTAGGCTGTTTATATTAAATAAATATTGTTGGTGGTGTATTTTACCTTGATTTAATTACGTGTCGCTATTAGTGAGTAAATTGGTATTAGCGTGCCCGAACAAATAATAAGTCTCTAGTAAAAGATGTATACAAGGCTTAGTATATTGCCGTTGTTCCAACAGTTGCACACCCCGTTGTATTAAGTATATAATTTTTATTGTTTTTTATCACTGCGCCTTACTACCCATCGAGGTTACAAGTATATGTAAGCCTACTAATTACATTAATGTGTGAGGGATGAAAAAGGTTAAATTTAGAGGAAGTATAACAGCATTTGCATGGGGTGAGACCGGAAAACCATTTAGGGAAAACCACCCTCAGTTCAAGTAATTCTATTGTGAGAGTGACTGACGCTTTACCGTTTAGATAAGCGATTTTCAACCTTTTTAAATTCACGTTACACTGAATATGGTGCTAATTTTTTTTAAATAAAGATTTACCATTAAAATAAAAGTACTAATATTGTGTTTAAAAGTCCAATAGTTAACATTCTAATCGGTTCGTTATTTTTTTTAATGTTGATAATGTAGTTCACAAGATTTATTTTATATCCTCAATTTTTCTTTTTTTCTCGATTCCTGTACCTTCCCCCAAACTTCCATGGAACACCTGTTGATCCTTTGCGGCACGCCGGCTGGAAAAACGCTGGTTTATATCATTCAAAAACTGTCGACATTAAAATATGAAGAAAATTAAATTAAATGTACCTAATAAAACCCAAAATAGGTTTTGCCATAAAATGCTTCAAAAACACGGACCTCAACTCACGTTCTCTTCACTCCTACCTTAAAGAAGAAAAGCAAACACCCGCGACTGACGCGAAGCGAGAGCTTGGTAACGCTTGACCAACACGCCGGCCGACAGATGTCTTGCCACGTAGCGTGGCGACCCATCCAAAAATAATGGACGCCAGGAATGAAACATGAAAACTCGCGCATACGTTAAGGGGCGGCTTCCGCATACTCTACACTCGTATGCGTGGTTTCTGTTAGTCTTTCCCCCCTCTAGCTCTCGGGATATTTATGATCTTTTCTTTCCATTCTCCTCCGTCGCTATTTCACGTCTCCCTCTCTACTTTTTAAACTCTCTTGTACACACGCACATAATAGCCTCCTAATAACTCTATCTCCTCCATCCACACTCATCCTGGCTTCACCTTTTGCCTTCTTGTAGTTGTCTCTCTCTACCACTCATCTCTCATAGCGGCGCTGTGCAGGTGGTAGGTGTTTTCTCACGATTTTCCGTGAAGCACTGCTCTATTTCATCCCGACACATGTTGTTTTATAAGTGCATTGTTTTATTATAGCGCGTTTAGAAAGGCCGTAAAGTGAGAAATGACTCTGGAATATGCCCAGCTTTAAAAGAGACTTTAACGCAACGTTGAAACGCTAACCTTTATCGTTAGTTTTTTTTTCTCAACCAGTCATTCGGGTTATACGCATATATTGATTACTCTAAAAAACCAAGAAAAGGCAAGGTAGAATTTTAAAGAAAATGTACTCACATTGACGCGAATGAAAAATGGGAAAACATTTATAAAAACCCATTCTTAATGTAGTACACCCGACCAGGATTCAAACCTTGGTCTCCCTGTCACTGGCAATTCAGTCTAACACGAGAGTGACACGTTTGACCATGCAAACTTTATCGCTAATTTTTGTTGTTTGTTTAATTTTGCACCACATCTTACTTACTACTCGTTGTTATCCACTTATCTACACTAGTGGAATAGGAATTAGGCCAGTGAAATTTGAGGAAGCCTACCAGGATTTACTTTGGAAGAGAGTGGAAAACCAGCTAATAATAAAAACGCCCTCAGTACACCCAAATGGGTTCAAATTCTGACCTCCTCGTCACAGGAAAGCCATTGCGAGAGTAACGCTTTCCACCGTGATGGGTGTATGGATATAAAGAAAAATTTGTCACGAGATTAATGGCTCCAAAATTAACTATAAGCAAAGAAAAAATACAAGCCATTTGAGAAGTGTAAACAAATTATATTCCAATTTCAATGTAGAGCGTCAAATTTCAAAGTACTTCCGTTATTTTACTCAACAAGGGTCGGTTACGTCTATCGTTTGAATGTCACTGTCAACCGAAATTGAATTTCTAGCCTAGTATTCATTTAATTAGAGAATTACAAATTGCCTGCGGGAAACGAACCCAGAACATTATTTGGCTCTGGGCATCAATGATCTACCACTGAGCTATTCTGGTTTGTCTTGCAATTATGACAGATTATCAATAAAGCATTGTCTCGCTAGTACTAAAGGTCTCTGATTAGATTTTCGTGTTCAGGTGGTCTTTTTTTTACATAATCTTATGGAGGATTTGTATTTGTAAAACACACATTTACACAATAGTTAACTGTATATTTTTCAGAGATATAAATACGTTTGATTCTTAGCCAAGGGGATACTTATCAAAGTATATTACCCCCTTCGGTAGCCGTTTGGCCTAAAGCACTACTCTCGCAGTAGACTAGATTGCCGATGACGGGGTGATCGAGGTTCAAATCTCGGTCGGGTGTACTGAGAGTGGTTTTTCTAAAATGGTTTTTCACTTTCCCTCTACTCAAATGCAGGTACACTTACTCTAAGTATAGCCTTCCTAATCACTAAATCCACTAGCGTAATTAGTACATAGGCATATAACATGAATGGGTAGTAAGACGCGGTGTTTGAAAAAATGTATAGTGGATACTATATAATAGAGTTAGTTATTTTATTAATGAAATGTTAAAATTAAATTACCTTACAATAACAGGGACTTACTGTAGCGACTTGGCTTGTTTTATTTCATACTTTTGTCTCACATAGTCTATTGACCCTTTGGACTTCCTGATTATATATAGTCAATTTAAGCCCTTAAAACCTGTATTTCCTCACTGGGTACCACTGCTTCCCTGTTTTCCAGCATCAGCAGAAGTTCCTCAAACTACTTAGTCATTATCAGCTTACCAAAAATAATAGCAATAAATTAGCTTATGCCTATTTGAAAACATTTCACAAGAAAATGTATAACATTTGTTTGTCACTATCACTTTCAACATTAATGCTATTAATGGATTCATCCAAGGAGTAAGAATGATTTAATTATTTTAGAAGAAATGCACCCACATTAGCTTGGCGAGACTATGAGAACACCCCATGTAGGGTATTATTGTAGTTTTCATTACCTCGAGTGCACCTTGCCGATATTCGACCCTTAACCTTCCCATCAAAAGCTATAAGATAAATTGATAGCTTGATGCCATAGATCACGTGATCCCTAGCGCAGTTATGTTTAGAACAAGGGTTCATAACCAAATTAAGGTATTAACATGCGTTTATTTTTCTTATAGGCTGTATTTTCGCAGCCCGAATTGGCAACCGCATGGTTTAAACGATATTAATGATCTGACAATCACATCATGGTTCGAATCCTGGTCGGGTGTTTTTTCTAAATGGTTTACCACTCTCCCTCCCATTTTATCCCATACCTACCATCCTTTTTACAAATCCATAAATGTAAATATATAAGATATTTCAAACGGATACACACAAAAAACAGCAGTGGGATGTTTAACACAGCTGAATGTATATAAGTAGGTGTCAAGTGCTTGTAATCCTGGTTTATTGAGCGTATGTAAATAAATACATTTAAGAATAAACTAAAGAGTGGAAAACTTGAAATTCAATCAGTGTAACCGGTCCAGTTTGGATCGTGGTCTCTTTGAGTTAGTTAGATAGAACATGACAACATGTTGAATCTATAAGTCTGGATTTATATGCATACACATGTCTAATTATGAATGGTGAATACTGTACAGAGATCAATTTATGTTAAAAATATAACGGCCTATTATGAAAAGTTGTGATTAAAGTTTTCTTAAATTGATTGTTTTTTTATTCATAAAAATTGGCCTAGCCTCTTTTCTCTACCAGGTAAGGGCTTTAAAAATACTTCACTTCAAGGGGTCACTTGAAAAATAGCTTTCATTAAAGAGTAAGCCTAATTTAAATAGTTTTTGCACAATTATATCAAATTTGATTACTTAAATGGTTTTGATTTTATTATTGTTATGAATATTAGGGTGGATCTAATTCTCACTAACAAAACCCAAAATTTAATACTTACCCTTTATTTCTATCATATTTACAATCGTAGCTACCTGCTTCGGTGGCCATGTGGTCTAAGGCGTCACTATCAAAATAGACTAGACTGCTGATAACAGGGAGATCGGGAGCCAAATCCCGGTCATGTTTACTGAGGAGAGGTTTTCCCTAAACGGGTTTCCCCTCTCCCTCCACACAAATGCGAGTACACTTTCTCTAAATCCAACCTTCCTCATCCCTTACACATTAGCGTGACTAGTAGGCGTACATATGCGTATAATCTGAACATATATTATTATTATTATTATTATTATTATTATTAGCACCGCGTCTTACTACCCGTTCGGGTTGTACGCACTTACGCTAATGTGTAATGGTAGGGTGATTGTGAGATGAAATGAAGGACCTACAGTTTAACGTGGAATCCGAACCACGGTGGAGGCCTGGCATTCCTCACATTCCCAAGCTGTGATTAATACACGTCTTGTCAGAGGTGAAGGAAGGGTTTGGCAATCAGATAAATCTGTGCCGGGACCGAGGATTGAACCCCGGACCCTCAGCACAGAAGTCTGACACCTTACCCCTAGACCACCAGGTCACCCTGAACATATAGTAAGACGTGATGCTAAAATAATCGGAGTAATTGACGCCAAAACAAAGAAAATTCGTTAATAACAAACAAGTATGTCTACCACGCTTCTGTCTGTTGTGTATACTGGTCTTCAATTGTCTGTATAGATCCTCTTCTCGCATTCTCATTGGCTGATACGTCTCAAGTGCAAGGGTTGTCTATGCGCAACTCCCTGCATGAAGCATAACAAGTTCCAGTTAAATCAACTTTATACATTTCGCACTGTTAACTATGCATTGATTATGAAGTTTTTTTTATTAAAAGTGGTGTTTCAACTTATTGCGCAATATTCACGATTAGTTAGGCGTTTTGCAAAAGTATGGATCAAGACTGAAGGAAGGTGTACTATTATGTTCGGAATAGTTTTCAATCAGGAAAACCTTATTTATTTTAATGGATTCATCATACAAAATGTATCAAATTTGATTGAACTGTGTGTATGTTACACCCGTTTCGTGAATCTGCCCAGTTCATAAATCGGGCAAATTTCTGACCATTATGTGAACTGGCCTCTACTCCTGAACATTTCACGAACTGGGCATAAAATAGCCCAGTTCATGGGTTGGCTATTTCATTAACTGGGCAGCTTTAGTAGTTACATAATTAATGAATTGGACGATTTTTTGCCCAGTCCATGAAATGGACAATCGAATAACAGGTTTGATCGTCAAGTTAGTTTACCTTTTAATCGTTTTACAATGTAAGGTTAGGTTAAGTTAGGTTGGGTTAGTTTAATATAATATCTTAAAACAAATTTCAGTTAATCTTGTAGTAGATAGTACAATAAGTTCCAGTTTGTGAAATGGGCAAGCGAAGAAGCCAATTCACGGAATGAGCAAAAATTTACCCGATTGGTGAAATGGGCAGTTTTACAATTGGAGGGTAAAATACTCGTTAAAATGTATCCCATTAAGTTAAGAATATAATTTTAAAAAGTTTTCAATAAAATAAATTATCGCGATTATAAGTGAACTGAAAAGTAAAACAAATATAAACAAGGTTTTTATTAATGACGCAAAAAAGGAAATAATGTAATTTCAAGAAGGAAACACAGAATATTTTGGAAACAAATAACCCTGCAGTAGGATTGACTATAGCTCTAGAAAAATGTTAGTTTCATTTTGTGTCAGAAAATATAACATTAAATTTATAACGCCATAGTTTAGAATTACACCAGTTCACGAGATGTTATGCTGATCTAAAAATAGTGATAAATATAATTCTGAATTCAACTGGGTTAACGATTTGCCCCTTAGTACGTTATAAACAATTAATTATTTGTCCGTGAAAACTCGGTGTTTGAAGCAACACGCGCTTCTTTGCATGACATCCATCACCTGCTTGCCCTCTGAGAGATCTAATACCTTATAAACCCGTCATTGCCTGCATGTAGACGTTTTAAAATATGTTCACTACTTTCCATTTATCTCTTTTCCTTTCTTTTATTTTTTTAATCTAATGTAGAATTGCTGTGCACAGGAAGATTGATAAACCGGTTTTTTGAACAACTAGGATTATCGCACTGTAACGTAGCGTTGGGAGGACTATTTTTTTAAGTTATTTTTGTGTCTTAATTAAATGTTGTTTGTTTTCTATCAAAAAGACTGACGTGTTCTTTTACAAAACTACATAAATGAGCTTATTTATATATAAAACAAGATAAATATATATCTTTTTATATATATCGTATTAGCGTTCATTAAAATACTAGCCTCCATGACATACTTAGTTGAAAGAGCCGCTTTTACAAGTTGGTTCTTGAAGATTCCTTCATATATCTTAATTGTTAGACAATGCTCATTACTTAGCAGCTTTGTTTATCAACTCAGTACATGATTCAATATGAGAATTACTAAATACCACATACCACGTGAATATTACAGTGTAATATATAATAATTGTTGCATTTAAAATTAAAGAAAGTATCCTAGTGGGTGTTGCAAACTTTGAAAGAAATATTTAATTTAAACATTTCTAAAAATTTAGAACTTTCCTAATGTTATCAAGATCAGTTTAAATTTAATTTACCAATAATTGTATATTGACTCACTTTTTAAGGTGGTGAAATGTAATTATTTATCTAAATAGCTTCGGCAAACAGAGCGACTGAAGAAAAATAAACTGGGGGAGGGGGAGGGGAAATCAGTATGAATAGTAATGAGACTTTGAAAACATATTAAAATTTAGAATTACTAACAGGTAAACATGTTATTTTAAAACTATGTCTTGTTTAAAACAAATACCAAGGCTTGCAGCCTTTGGTAATCGAGAGCATGTAAGGATGACGTAAGCCTGAGCAATAATACTGTCAATTGTTCTACATCAGAAGTTATACACGCGCACTAGGTGATATTTTTAAAACCGAGATTGTTTTGCCAGTTAGCACAAAACAATAACTCAGGGGAACTATCCCTCTTATGGTGGTATATAAAAGTGTGCTTTAGACATTTTTCGAAAAGGGGAGGCCTGGAAGGACGCCAGTTGTGTTAAGGGGCTTACTTCAAAAAACATATTCATTTACCGATTCACAGTAGTTTGTGAGGAGAATATCCTACAGCTTGAATCCATGATCGTCCTGATAACTGAATCAAACTCAATTAAGTGAAAAATGACAATTTGGATACGGTAATCGAACCCAGGACATTTGGCTGTGCACGCCAATGTTCTACCACTGAGCCACCCCGGTTTTCTCAGTGGTATAGCATTGGCGCGCAAAGCCAAAGGTCCCGGATTCTATTCCCGTGTCTAGGTTGTCATTTTCCACTTGATTAAATTACTAGATCTGCTTTCACACATTCGTGCTAAAGCTCAGGTAATGTAATCTGCAGCTACCAATTCTGAATATAAAAACCTATAAAAATTATACTAATAATGTAATGAAATATTACCAATGTTGGGGGTAAAAAAAAAGTTTGTATTCTCTAATTGTTTCTTCCTACCAGAATAGCCAAGTAATAGGGATAATGAAAGCACAAGTAGTTACTTTAGCACCGCATCTTAATACCCATTCGGTTTATACGCCTATGTACTAATTACGCTAATGGTTTTAGTAACTAGGCAGGTTATATTCAGAGGAAGTGTACCCACATTTGTGTGGAGGAAGAGTGGAAAACCATTTTGAAACAACCACCCTCAGTATAACGGAATGAGATTCGAACCTTGATCTCCACGTCATCGGCAATCTAGTCTACTGCGAAAGTAGCGCCTTAGACCACGCGACCACCGAAGCGGGTGACACAAGTATTGAATTCTTCTACGACCCCTCAGGGATTCGAGCCCGTGCCCACGCTGTGATACGGGAGGTCCAAGTCGTCCCGATAACATCCCCAGAAATATCGTATTTTATCTCCCCGAGCGATTTGATTGCAGAACAGCCGAGTATCGCCCACCCACGCCACAAGAGCAAGGAAATGTATCGCTAGTTATCTAGCGAAGCGATCTCGCCCATGTTGCCTTACCAGGTACCAGAGGTGATTGAGACATGAACCGATGATAATGACGGTGATGTAATGGGAGGCTAACGAGCCGCGGCCGGCACAGAATTACACGTCTCAATAATAATAAAAAAATAAAGTATGTACCACTATAGGGAAGGAGTGGGAAATAATCGCTGGTCGGTAGGGCCCCTATTTCCCCCCACCCTTTTTTTTCAACCTGCCCGCGTGCTTCTGGTCTGTCGCTCTCAGCGTGGTAACCTGTCCGACACGACGCCTTGGCTCAGTCGGTAGCGTGTATGCCCCCAAAGTTAAGGGTCCCGGTTTCGATTCCTGGCATCGCCAAAGTATTTATTACTTGTGGAATGTGGGTTTCACTTTTCTCATTGATGAAGTAATGGCCGGGGGTTGAGTGTTGTGTTTGTGCTAGGTTTAAGGTAGCTAGACGGAGAATGTCGGAAGCCTCATGGGGCCCTCCTGGCACGCAATGCCCAAAGAAGCTTGAGCAACGTCAACAGATTACAACAAATAATTGCTGTCACACTGAAACAAGCATATGATTGTAAAATCATACGATAAGAATAGCATGATCCTGATTTGACCGAATTAAACCTAAAATAATTTTTTTACGACTAGTGCTAATAACATTAGAACTTACAAATATAAACAATTTGGTGGTATATTCCCTCAACAGAATATGATCCTTAACAAAAAACTGGGCATACCAACCCACCAAACTGTGCGGTATATTCCCTCAACAGAATATGATCCTTAACAAAAAAAAACTGGGCATACCAACCCACCAAATTGTGCGGTATATTCCTTCAACAGACATGATGCTTAGCAACAACTGGGCATACCAACCCAACAAACTTTGCGGTATATTCCCTCAACAAACATGATGCTTAGCAACAACTGTGCATACCAACCCAACAAACTTTGCGGTATATTCCCTCAACAAACATGATGCTTAGCAACAACTGTGCATACCAACCCAACAAACTGTGCCATATATTCCCTCAACAGACATGATGCTTAGCAACAACTGTGCATACCAACCCAACAAACTTAGTGGAATATTCCATAAGGGGAACATGGCTCCTATCAGCATTTGTCACTGGGGGTTGTTTATCACTAGAATCATCTGAAACATGCCAAGTCACAGCATTGAGGGAAAATTTCTACTGGTTTTTCTTATGAAAATGGCAGTCCTGAAGCTTCAAAACCACAGAAATAATCCTCAACTATCTTAAAACCATCTATTAAGATCATTTAGTTTAATTTAAGGAAGGCTAGATCTATATATCTTATTTTTAATTCAATCTCAAAACTATGATAGTTAGTTAGCGTTGTTGAAAATGAGTTTATTTTTTTATCTAATAAAATTTCAAATACAAGTTTTTTAATTCTATAAGAAAATGTGGGTAAATTAAACCTCCATTTTGGTATGAACCACATTTTCAAATAACAAACCATTTAATAAATAACGTGAAATTTTTTCGCTTTCTCCGCCCTAGATATGATACCCCTTTTATTGTATTTAAGACTATTAACTTCAACTGTCACTCACATTACATCTTACGTACATAATTTGCATTGAAAAATGAAATCGACTTGTGATCTCGACCGATGGATCAAGTTACAGAGAACCAAGGATTCAAGAAACATCACACATATTCATACAGTCTAATAAAGTTTCATATTTTAGTTTCAGGTCGATGCCATTAACCGACAAGTTATAAAAAAGAATGAAAGGATATTTATTATCTTTTTATTGAACATTCCCAAGAAATTTTAATTTTGTTTTTATAGTTGTTTCAATTATTTTAACAGTCCATAAATAAAACCATAAATCATGTAGATTTAATTAATAAAATAAATAAAGTTTAAATATTGACATTTCTACAGCCAGCCACTTCCCTCTTACATCTTAATATTCCCAATTGTTTTATTACGCCATAAATATTCAAACATGAGCTCGTAGCTAAGATTGTATAGAGCAGTTGACCTCTTAATCAAGTATTACTATACCTCTCTAGTGGTTTATATATTTATCAATACAACAGTAAAGCTTGATTCACACGTTCACAGAAAACAGAAAGAAGAATCTGTCCGAGTAGCTGCATGTTGACCCATACATTCCAATGAAAACTTAAAACAGCTGATTATCAACATATTTTATTTTCTAGTAGGTAAACATATATTTTAGATCATTCTCCTGATGGATGTTTTCAATTTATAATGCTATGTCATGGCACAATCCAATACAGCGATATACACGCTTTACATTAACGAGTTATTTCAAATCTCCTCACAACGTCCAACGAAGCTGTCTGCTTGCTGTTAGCTCTATAGCGCATGCGCTGTCATACAATTTAAACAGTAATACCTGGATAGTGAAATACTTGTGTTTGTCACAGTAGTGCCTGTATTGAGAGAGCAAACTAAACAGTCATGCCTGGATAGGGAGGATGCTGAGTCTTGCACAATTGTGCCTGGATTGAGGCAGTACTTTAAACAGTCATGTTTTGACGGTGAAGATGGATTGTTTTTCAAAGTACTAACTAGTTTAAGGTGGAAATGCAAGGGACGCGAGAAAAGGTCAGTGTTTTTGCAGTGTTTGTAATAATTTTTTTTGTCAAAATAAATCAAATATGGCTTTATTATAAAAATATAATTTAATTATTGTCACATGGTGATATCAACAGTTGTTGAATATCCGTCATGAGCATAGCGGCATTACCTAAAAACTTTTTGAAATGAAGAGAAAATGTTTTCATGACATTTCAGGACACACTTGACAGATATTCAACAACGGTTGAAGTCATGTGAATAAAATTAAACTCTATTTTTGTATGAACGCAATAATTGATTTAATTTGATCAACAAACTGTTTTGCTATTAAAAAAAACTGCAGAAACATTGACCTTTTCTCGCATTCCTTTCATCCCCGCCTTAAGACAGCTTACTTATAACGGTCATGTTTGGATGGGGAAAGATGCTGGTTTTGGCACAGTAGTGCCTGGATTGAGAAGAAGTGTGCAGTGTTTTTAACATCGATACCTGAATGCTCAAGATGCTGGTTTTGGCACAATAGTGCCTGGATTGAGAAGCAGTGTGCAGGGTTTTTAACATCAATACCTGAATGCTCAGGATGCTTGTTTTGGCACAGTTATGCCTGGATTGAGAAGCAGTGTGCAGTGTTTTTAACATCAATACCTGAATGCTCAAGATGCTGGTTTTGGCACAGTTATGCCTGGATTGAGAAGCAGTGTGCAGTGTTTTAACATCAATACCTGAATGCTCAGGATGCTTGTTTTGACACAGTTATGCTTGGATTGAGAAGCAGTGTGCAGTGTTTTAACATCAATACCTGAATGCTCAGGATGCTTGTTTTGACACAGTTATGCCTGGATTGAGAAGCAGTGTGCAGTGTTTTAACATCAATACCTGAATGCTCAAGACGCTGGTTTTGGCACAGTAGTGCTTGGTTAGTGACTTGGTATCTCTTGAGTATACAATGTGTACAGAGTATCCAGCATAGGAGTGGTGGTAGCTGAGAGCTATCCAAAGTTACCAGATCTACCTTAATGTAACCATACGCCAAAACATAATATCTGCAAGACCATATGTTGGGCAGCTGTCACTTTTGGCAGTAGGAACTTTCACAGCAAAAGATTTTTATCAAATATTATTTTTGTAGAATAGCGTGTGTAGCTCACTTAAAAATTACTTTAATGCTTGTAGAAGGTAGCCTTTACATCAAAAACAAAAATGGCCCAACGAAGAAACAAGCTGACGGTTGATGACGTAATGACTTGTTAACAACTGGTTTCATGCACTCGTGTTTACACAAATTAAACTTCATATTTTGAGACTAATATTTTGTATAGCTTTTATTCAAAACCATTATACATTTTTGTGGTCAGTAATACAAATATTAAACTGTGAATATAATACTTTTTAATTCATTATTCATTACACTATTTATCTTAAATATTATTTTTATTAGTATTTTTTGTTCTTTAAATTACTTATGAAAGATTCAATAATATAATAATACTCAGGGAAGTATTATTAGAAGTGTTTGATAACACTTTTGATTGATAATATAGTATTATTAAGGAAATGTTAGCTATTTCCACATAGTTTAACAGTAGTGACTTTCAACAAACGTTTGCAATAAAAAACTTATGCTAGCTGTCAACTACTAGCTCTTCTACCGTAAATGTACGCACGATAATTTTCTAGAACAAAAATTACAATATTAATTGTTACGAAGAAACATAAGGGATTAATTCAACTTTGTTGAGAAGTTTAATACACCGGTATTAACGTGGAAATAAATATTAAAACCATATGCGGGGCACCACCATTGGATAACTCGACCTAGATTCGAGCTCTGACCTTCCCGTCAATGGCGACCGAGGGAAATGTGAGTCTGAAAAAATACCCGGCTTTGTACATAAGTTGTAGATTGGGTTGAGATGAGAGTGTAGGGAACGCAAGAAAAGATAAGTGTTTTAAGTTTTTTTTAGCAAAAAAATTGTTGGCCAAAATAAATATAATATTTATCTAGCACAAACATAGAGTTTAATTTTATAAACATTGTAATCTTATCATTTCTTGAATATTTGTTATGATTATAGCGGCATTAGATGATTAACTTTTTAAATGAAGATAAAAAGTTGTCATTAAATTCCAGGGCATCCTCGACAGATATTCAAGAAATGTTGAGGTCAAAGTGTGAAGAAAATTAAACTCTATATTTCTACTGGTGATTTATTTGATTTGCTTTGATCAAAAAAATATTTGGGTATGAAAACTGCAAAAACACTGAGCTTTTCTCGACTCCCCTTCCACCCTAGCACTACGTCCATGCAAATAACAGCAGACATGGGCGCAGTCTTACCTAACCACCCCTAAATATTTATTACCAAGGTTTGTTCAAGTCTCAAGAATATAGCCTCATCGTGAATATCGGATTGATGGTTTACCCATCTATGGCAATTATTGTTTTTTCAGTTTGAATTGCTTTATAAGTTTTTCCGGTGGTGACGTTAAATATTTAGGATGCTGCCGCCTCTTTTATTATGTATCTAACACCGATATTACTAATTATTTCCACTATTTCATATCATATCTGAAAAGTATGATATATTTTCTCGACTCGTCTCAACGTTCATGGGTTCAACCGCCAAAGCGGGCTGCTTTATAGCTCAATCTTCATCAAGTACAGCGCCACATAAATCTCCCAGTGCTCAAGTAATGATTTTACGAGGATACGACCACAATAATAGTTAATAAACTACCTTAACAATATTTCTGTCAGTTTCAATAACTATTCAACTATAATATTTGCAATAAAGTTGCAAACTATAAAGCTTAAACCCTGTCTCGTCACGACAGAAAGGCAGAACGAAGATCCGTTTTGCCCAAAGTAGCGAGCTTTTCCTGTTAAACAGGATGGGTGAGAACTATCTTCCGTCATCACCTCCCGTCCGGATCACACCGCTAAAAAATAAACCTACACGTTATGACATGCAAGAGTGGCCCGGATCCTCGTTAAAATAAACTCTCCTTCAATCGACAGGGATTTTATTATTTCACCGTTGGCGTCAATGAACAACACAACAATCCTCTTCTTATATGAACGATGGAAGGGGGAGGAATGAGGAGGGGGGAGAGGGAAGATATAAACTTGTTTCGCCTTCGGCCATTTCATTCCTTTTTTGTTTTACCGCCGTTCCCTCTTTCTCTATCTTGTGTAAGGTTACCTCCTCCTTCTCCTCGTCTCCTGGCCGGGATGATACCCCCCACAGACCACCGGCCACCTCTGAGGGAACAAACAACCTGTTGGTGACGTCACGAAGCAGAGTGAAGCCCGGCCCGGCGAAGAGAGTGAGTCGGACCCTCCAACACCACGAGTGGTTGTCGAAGCACGCGGATCGCGCGAAGGAGGGTTGACGATCGAGCGTGTGTGACTTGCGTTGACAAGTGAGTGTGTGAGTGTGTGTGTGTGTTGGGTGACGTATGGTGACGTAGAGAAGTTACGGACACGCGTCATGTTGAAAGGACGACACCGGAGCGACACCGCACCGAAGAGTCTGGGTTGATCCCAGTATCCATGGACGAGGTAAGACGGTTGAAACAAATTAGATATCTCAAAATGGAATCTACAAATTTATATTTTGTGCAAATGTAGCATATAAGCCTGTAATGGTATAACCCGCACACTCTTATTTAAAAAAAATAGCCGCTGTGATAAAATATAAGTTAAATGTATCAACGATGTAAACTTTCATTGACGTTTACATTTCAAAAATTAATTCTAAATATTTTTATATAGTTTTTAGTAAATTTGTCAAAATATTTTCCGAAATTCTATTTAAATTACGTAATTATATTTAAGAGATATAATTTAATCACGATGGTTACTCCCACACTTTATTTTATTGAGTTTATATACGGCTTGAATAAAGAATTTTGATACTTAAATCGTAAAATATTATGTATTTACTATTTAAAAATAAAGAAGAGAGTTTAATTTATGGTCACTATAAGACACTCTTTGAATTTATTATAACTACACCAAACACATAATAATAACGTTTAAAAATAAAATAAAACATAGGTTTTGGCGTTGGCATTTTTACTACACGTAGATTGATTTCCGTTTCACCTGATAATAAATTATAGTTTACATATCAATAATGACATGATTAAAATATATTTGCAGTTGTAAAGACAAATATATTTAGAGTGTGTTACTTGGATTCTAATACTATATATTATGTCTCTATAATTTACTAATGTGTTAGTTTTTCCACACTCTTCAGAAGTCCCCAGATGACCTGGAAAACAGAAACTTGGCATACTTATAGTATACACCACGGTACAGACCCTACAATTTTCAATATTTTTTTGTCTGATTTAATTTTTGTTTATCCCTTCAAAAATTAAAATAATTATCTCACTGCGAAATTTGAAGAAGGCAGATTACAGGCTGTATAGTGAGAAAAACAGCGACAGTAATACCTCAACCCCTTTTATCCAACATTTGGGGTGCGTTTCTCAGCTTATTCTAAAAATACAAGCGACATCCTAATTATTGAAGTTTAGTTTACCTGTCACCGACTGGCTTCATTACTAGTAAACTACACAATACTTTATTAATTCGCAAGTTAAAAGTTGCAATCCAATCAAAATAGAGCCCCCTAAATGTTTCCCTACGGGTAGTAGAATCTGTGTTTTCACATAATGTGTTTTAGTTAATTGAAGATACACAATAACTTAGCATTCGCTGTATATTTTATGTTACTATATAGCATGAATTCCGGGTATAAGAATGTCCACACTTGTTTTTAAAAATATCCAAGGTGCACCTCTTAAAAGATATCATAGTAAAGTTTTATACTTCTTATAGTTTACATAACTTACAGAATATCACCATATCGAAACAACCGGTTTAAATTGATCTAAAATATATTCATGCACACGTTTTAGTGTTAAAAGTTTTCAAAGATTAAAAAAATATATATTATCTGATATACAAAAAATATAATTCTTCTTTAGAAAAACTATGGTTACATTTATTTTATGAATTAGATTCACATTACTTAAGTTACGGTAGCCAAACAACAGGTATATTATGAGTTAACATATTTGGTGCTCAAAAAGCGGCATAAATTATTCGGCCTCATTTATTAATTAAGTTTTTAAGCTAAAAAGAAATGCAATGAATGCTACATAAACAACAGTCTTAAAACAAAATAAAATATATATATTAAGTGCGTGCTCTAACTTAGCTTGACATAATTTATTAAAATCTAAATTAAATAGCCTAACTCATAAGCTTCATCTTACCTAAATTAGCCTGTCCAAGCCTAATAAAACTTAATTAAACTGGCCTGTCAAGCTTAACGTAGCTTGAAGAAGCTTAACCCAGCCTAACCTATTGTATTATACAATTTTCAGCTATATAAGATATTCTCTTGATTCAATAAAACTAACATTTTGAAACATCAGTAAGGGGAATTTAAAACTAAGTGAATATTCAAATCGATAATTTAATAAACACATATTTCTTAATGATATATGTTTATGGTTTGAGTTAAGGAGAAAAGCGAGTTAGGGAAAGTGATGAATAAGAATATACCAAATATATGTTTCAAAAATATGACAAGAGTTCAAGACTTAATGAACTAGAAATAATTAATTAGTACAAAGTTAAATCATTAAAAAAATAATTATACGATGTTTAAAAGTTATTGGGTGTGTAAATTCCTTTATCTCAATGGGTGCTTGCTTAAATTAAATTTGATGTTGTGTTCACGAATTTTTTTTAAATTATTTATTTTATTACTTTATTTTTTAGTCTAAATGAGCTAGTTTATACTATCTTTTTTTTAAACTAGTGCGAAGGTTAACAAGTTTTTCTAAGTTGTTTCACTGTGATGGCCAGACTGCTTATCTGAGGTATCATCCGTAGAAATTAATTAAAAGTGACGTCAATGTTATTTTACTTGTTAATCAACAGATTGATAATACACATATTAGACTTTCGGAAACTCATCAATCAAAGATGTCCAAACTTTGTAGTTACATTTCGATCATTTAAAAGTAGACAGCCACATAGTGATTTAAATTAGTATGCTTACTCAGATTTTATACTAGTTTTAATTTTAGAATATTACAAAACCATATTTGTACACACTAAAGTAAATAATAATATTAAACAAAAGAGCTTTAAACATTGATTTAAATAAGAATATTATAAATATTCTAAGTAGCACTTTCAAAAATTTAAATAGTTATGTAGACTATTTTTAACACGTCTTTCTACCCATTCGGGTAATACGCTTATGTAATAATCACGTTAATGCTTTATGGTTGAGGAAGGTTGAATTTAAATGAAGTGTACCCGCATTTGCGCGGAGAGAGGAAACAATTTAGGGAAAACCACCCTCAGTAGACTCAACTGGGATCGAACCACGATCTCCCCGTTATCGGCAGTCTAGTATATTGAGAGAGTAGCGCCTTAAACTATGCGGCCACCAAAGCGGGTTGTAGATAGGCCCTATATTAATGTATAAACTACCCGCCCCGGTGGTCACACAGACTAAATGTATTGCTAATATAGTCTTGCTCTCTACTGAAGGAGTGTCGGAGGTCGGAGTTTGAATCCCGGCTGGGTGTACTGAGGATCTATTAGTCACCAACACATGTTTTTTTGTGGTATACCACGTCTTACTACCCATTTGGGCTAGCCAAATATTTACACCATAGGTGTAGGGATAGTAAAAGTAGAATTAAAATAAATGTACCCGCATTAACGTGGAAAACTATCTTTAAAAAAACACTCTCAGTAAACCCACCAATCTGCGACCTACGCATAGCGGGCAGACTAGACAAAATGAACTTGGCAACTGTTGAGAGTACTAGATGCAGAAAATTAAACTAAATGTGTCTACTGAAGCAATATTTTATTTATGTGGCAAAAAAAAGTTAAAAAATACAGATTTTTTTTCTCGCGTTCCCTTCCATCCCATTAAAATGGGCGTAACTATTTTGATAGGAATTCTGTTCTGGCAGGTTTTATTTGTACCTTTTTTTGGGACCGCATCTTACCAACCGTTCGCTCAAATTTGCGTGGAGGGAGAGTGGAAAACCATTTAGGAAAAAACACCCTCCGTACACCCGACCGGAGTTGAACCCAGATCTCCTCGTCTTCAGCGATCCAATCTAACATAAGAGTAGCGCGTTAGACCACGCGGCCACCGAAGCGGGTCTTATTTAGTACTAGAATCCTAATTTGTAGTAGTATTTTTCTAGAATAAAAGGTCTTCCAATATGGTAGTATCAAGTCCGTTCTGGAAGGTCTTCAATCCTACCAAATTACCAATATACATCAGGATTATGGGACGAAATAAGTCCTTCCGGGATCGGCTTCCTACTAAAATCAAGGTATAGCAATACTGCCAAAAAGGCTCTTCTTTTTAACTATCACGTAAAATACAAAAGCTCTTATCGGCTGAATCTAAGTGGTAGGGATGAGTATAAAGTTTTTTTGAGGAGAAATGTAGCCACACTAGTGTGGAAGAAGAATTTCAGAGCTAGGACCACTCCTCCTTTTTCATTCTGTTGGGATTCAAACCACAACCTCCCCATCAACGGAGACAAGTTCAAGTTCCATGTGAGTACAACGCTTTAGGCCTCCCGGAGACAAATGCGCGTCTCAAAAAATGATTAAAACTATTCCCCTCCCTCCTTTCCTTGCGAAAATAGTGGAACATTTTAAATTAACCTTATATTTGCATGGTAAATTATCGCATGGGGCTTTACTGAGAGTTAATAGATGAATAAATGTGTTGAAAGAAAAAGCAATTAATTTTAAAAGTGTAACCGTACTTAAATTTCACACACTACCATAATTATTTTTTTCCTAGCCTTTTCAGAGCATTTATCATTTTTAAATAAGAATTTTAATTCACCGTGTATATGAATAGTCTTGTGAGAAAAATAATAATAAATAGGTTGTAATTTAAAATTATGTGGTTGTGCTATATCTCAATTTTTATAGAAATGGCCTTTTATAAAATACAAAAATATGGTTTTGCAATCAACATTGATAAAAATTTACTATATTATAAATGTTATGCTAAAAGTATTGCTATTATAGGCTATATCAAAAGTGACAGCTTCATATTGACTTGTCGGTTGTCTTGGGGGTAAATTTGTCGCCTCAGGACCCGATGTTCGTGGTTTCAAACCCAGCCGGGCTCGATGGCAGCGATAAAAAGCCATAGGGGAATTAAAGCCGTTGGTCCCATGTCAATTGTGTCATGTAAAATAACCCTGGAAGGCATGTGACAATACCTTTCCCGAAAAAATTGGTAGGGTCCTTCGCTTTCGCTCATTGAAATTCTCGTGAGCTGATATAATCATTTGGTTTAGAAATTGCACGTTAAGGACGTTACCAATGTTAGTAAATTTACGTTTTATTTAGCGAGTTTTTAAGATGTAACGTTGAAACAAAAACCATAAATTCTTTGATAAATCTACAAATAGTCCTACAGTGTCACAAGATTATTATTTTTTTATCTCGAAGTTGTGTTTTTTGTAAACGTATTTTTTTTTACAAATCATCTACAGCTTAGGCTATTTGGCCTAGTCACAAAAATGTCCTATAGGGGTCTTCCTGCCAGGATTTAGATTAAAATTCCATTGTATCATTTGTCCATCTAGAGTATGACACAAGAAAAAGATAATTTAAAAAAATTAAGTCAATGTTTTCAAGACACAAATAGTATAATGAATTTGTAAACTCGTCAGAGGAATAGGGGAATGGTTATCACTAGAAAAACAAGAGGCCTCGCAGGGCGAACTGCTCATTTTCTTCCCTCTTTTTCTATTTCTTACATTGGTATCTAAGTGTGATAGTGCTTAGACTGCTTAGGCGCATCAAGTTAAGATGCAACCCGCTTTGAAATATAACTTAGACATTTCCAAAAAAAAAAAGCCACGTCTTTAAATACCTCAAATAAATTAAAAATGACAGCTTCCGATCACATGACCTGATCTACGAATACGTGAACGTAGATCTAGTAACTTTTCTAGCTGTCATATTATAAGGCTCTTTCTATCAAAATGGGAGTATATATTATCTCTCTGGCTTAAAATGGCTGTGTTGGTGTTGGAGGAAAATAAAGTTAGTTAGACGCTATTTAAATGAGGTCTATAAAATAGTGTCGAGGGTGATCAGTAAATCGTCCCGCAGCCACTCGGGCCAGTTAGTGACCGGCTAATCCCAGCCCACACTCCCCCGTGAAATCAATGAAGACGTCTCCCTTCCAGTCCTCTTGCTCGTTACTTGGGGGGAGGGGGGATGGCGGAGGGAGGGAAGAAGGGGTTAGTAATCGCTGTCAACATGATAATGAGTTGGTGTGGTCTAGACACGGCAGACACGGCAGACCCATTCCCCAACACACTTTATTACCGACACTGCTTCATTTTACTGGTCACGCTGACGTTTTAGACGACGCGACGGAGGGTAGAAAGGGGGAAGGGGGTGACAGGGTAGAACACCGACCAAGTGACAAACATTGAAAATACATTTGGTAGTGTTGTAGGCGAGATCACCGAGGAGCCTCCCACGCATTTAAACGAATGAGCCGTATTTTCACGTTAAATTTTATTTTAAAAAAAAATTTGAGGCATGCCCACACACACACACACACACACACACACACACAGACAAGATTCAGTCTCATCTAGTCCGAGTTGCCGGTGGAGTAATAAAGGTCGGCTTTTTTTGAATTCTAGACGGGCGTATTGAAGCTTTTTATTATTATTTAAATGATTTCCCACTTTCCTTTAACGAAAATGAGGATACATTTAATCCCAATTACACCTTATTCCTCCCTACTCACTTAGTGTTACTGTTTGAATAGTTTGGACCTGTAGTAACCCATGGTAAACAATTTTTTTAGACAGTTTAACAAACTGGTAACGCACTTTAGTACAACATAATCAAACGACTTTTATTTCAAAGTTACTTAAATAATAATATATTACAGATATAAAATATTTGTGTATAAGACTTATATTTTTATTTGAACCATGTTTATGAACTTTAATGGTATTTTACTTTTAGATTAACATTATTATTAAAAGAGTAGCTTGGTCAATTTTCCTTCTTTTACTATAAATGACAAATTATTTCTGGAAATATCTAAAACGGCACAATGGTATTCTCACGGGTCTTGTCTGGGATACGTTGTATACTGCAAGTAGTATTAGTATGTTAAAGTGATTCTTGCAGCTCCTTCTGAGACGCGATCAGTATTAACTGTTTTACATGCCTTTTTAGATCAATTTTAAGGATTGGCTTTAGTTTATAGCTATGGAATGTTTGTCGGATATCCTCAAACCATGACGATGGCGATTTTTTTCATCTTAACGAATAGCGTGATTATTAGAACAAATGTAAACTAAAGTAAGAAATAAATTTAAACCTATTATTATTGCTGCTCATTAGTTAAGCATTTATTGATATAATTTGGTATAGACATAATATTACTATTGTTGTAAGATAAGTAAATATTTACATTTATTCTTTATCATACACATGATTATCAGTTATCTGAAATATAAATAAATATAATTAAAATTTTTTTTAATGAATGGCCATCATTTTCATATTAATGATTTATATAAATCTAATATTACTAAAGTTATTTCTTTCAATAACACGTTCATTAGATTTTAAATTTAAAGTAGTCGAAAAATAGGCGCATAGGAAGATACTTGGTACAAAAAGTGATAAAAAGATAATGGAGATTTAAGGAGGTTGCATAAGTTTTCACTAAACATTATTAGGATAGTCAAATCTCCCATATTAATTGGGCAGGACATGCAGTGCGAATGGAAGAAACTAAAATTGATTTCATGATATTGATAGTCCAACCCAATGTAAAGAGACCACTGGGAAGATCTAGATGCAGATGGAAGGATAACATTAAATATAACCTGAAAGAGATAGAGTGTAATGAGGTGACCTGGATAGACCTTGCTCAAGATAGGGATAGGGTGTAATGAGGTGGACTAGATAGAACTAGCTCAAAATATGGATAGGTGGCGTTATTTTGTTAGTGTGGCAATGGACTTTCTAGATTCTAATGCTTTAACATAAGTATGTAAATTTTGCTTCTTTCAATAACATGTTCTTTATATTTATTGAGATGTTTTCCAAAAACTCGATACAATTCAAATTTGCTGGTATATGCAAAGGGATTGTTTTAGAACTGCTTGATTAACTGTGTGATACTCGCTTTGGTGGTCGTTTAGTAGAAGGCATCACTCTCTCATTAGACTTGATTTCTGTTGGCGGGTTAAAATCCCGGGTATATTTCCTCCATATTATATTTCCCTCGTCTTTATCCCATTAGTGTGGTTATGCAGATAGCCTGAACGGATAAAAAAATTAGTGTTAAGGGTGTTTAACATTTTAGTGAACCATAAATGGCTCTAATTCGATTGCAGTGATGATGGTTTTCCACGTGTGATTTTTCCTCTAGTTTTACCATCCCCTAAGCCAGTGAAGGGGATCTCCCTTTAAACTACCTTTCTCTCCTCTTCCCCTCAAATAAACACTTTGATATCCACGTTAATAAACGTAATGGTTAGAAACAAAGTCACAGAATCGTTGTTGGTGGGAAATAAGGCATGCATACTTGTTTTAAAACGTTCATCTGGTTTCTATAGCACAATCCGAATAGAAGGGCTATTTTAAGGAATCTAACCTGTATTGTTCATCAGTGCCTTGAACCTAGTGATTACTGTATACTCGTGGCGGTTACATATGGAACTATGCAGACTCACTAAATGGAATTGATCACTTATACAGTAAAACCTCGTTATACCGAACCCCGGTAGTCCGAAATTTCGGATAATCCGAACATACTTTTCAGAAAACGGGGGGAAAAATTGAGTCAAATAAAATATATTTTATTGGTTAAAAAGCTCAAAGTTAAAAGAGAATTGTAAGAAAAGGTGTGATCTGATAATAAATTCTTAATATTTACATGATGTAGTCAACACAAAGTGTTTTCTTGTAACTAAAAATAATTACAGTACAGTATTACGTGTTATACACCAGTTAAATAACCCGCCTCGGTGGCGTAGTTGGTTAACGCGCCAGTTGTGTTGAGCCAGACCGCCGAGGACGGGGAGATCGAGGTTCGAATCTCGGTCGGGTGAACTGGGGGTGGTTTTTCCTAAATGGTTTTCCACTCTCCCTCCACGCAAATGCGGGTTCACTTCCTCTAAATTCAACCTTCCCAATTCCTAATCCATTAGTGTAATTAGTACTTAAGCGTATAACCCGAACGGGTAGTAAGACGCGGTGCTAAATAAATAAAAAAAACCAGTTAAATAAATGAAAATTTGAATAAACCCAATCAACCATAATTTAAAATTCGTGAAAATACTGTATCACTGTTTTCTGCCACTTAATCCGAATTTTCGCAAATCCTAATAAGCTTCGGTCCCAATTAGTTTGGATTAACAAGGTTCTAGTGTAGTTGGATTCTGGTAAAAATTATATTTTAGATTTTTCTTTAGGATTATGTTGATAATGTTTTACTAAATTATTAATATTATATTATGAGTGTTGATAGTTAATATATATTAAGCATGACAGCTACTGATCACATGACTTGATGTATGAATAAGTGAAATTAAATCTAGTAGCTTTTCTAGCTGTTATTCTTACTATGAAAATTGGACTGTACATTAGTATTAAAAATTAAATATTATCTTGTTAGTTGGCTATACATGGTTGATTATCAGTTTTATCTTCTTAAATAAAAGTATTAAATCATCACTCGCCATCTCGGAAATACATTATTACCAAGCCGAACGTGTCAAGAAACTTTATATTTTAATTTAAAATTCATTTTCTCTACATGATCACTGTATTGTCACTTGGACGAGTTTTGACCCACACTGAACTATTGTTTTCAAAAACAATTCAGAAGAGTTCTTTCAGCCGATCGTATTTTCTCTTTGACGAGGAATTCTTGTGTTGTGAATAATCGCAATGTTAGAACATAATATTTCAATGCGCTCATAAGCTTTTATGTCCATACTATAATTAAAATTTGCATGGTTGGATTTCTTGCGCCCTTAACTTTACTGTTTCAGCTGCGTTTCAAATACGAGTATTCATAAACACTATATTTTTATGTCCCCATCTTTCCTGAACGACACACATAATTCCATTTAATTGACAAATGACTATACTGGGTGTAGAAGAAAAATTGTTAAAAACCTATCACATGCACATAAGTTCACATAATCTTTCTATTAACAGCGGTTATATATTGGTAGCTATATTATCAATAAAATGAAGAGAGTGTCTGTCGTGAGCATTCCGCGATATCTACCGCCCGCAGAGGATTAACATTTTAGAATTAGTAACCCTTGTGCACAAACATATGCACCTCGAAGCTGGAATTTTAAATTTTTTGATTGGATTTTTTTAATCTATAAAAACTGGGTAGGAAGAAATAAAATGAAGATTTTTTTCTGTATATTTGATGCTAAGAAAAAAGCGTTTCCCGAGGTAACAACGCTATGTATTGCTCGATTAATTCGGGTAACGCCGGATACTTATTCTGTAACTATATAAAGGCTTTATATTTCAAACTTTTACATTTATTTATTCCAGATAATAAAATTGCCAAAAGAGTGTGCCTCGTGGATACATCGCATAGTTTTAAATGTTTTAAATTAAAAGAACGAGCTCAAGACAGTTTCTTAAAAACTTTTCTTAAGTTCAAAGTGTTTTTGTAAATTAAAATGATAAACGTAATAAAAGAATTATTTTAAAGCTTTAAAACAATAATTATTTCATGTCAGAATGATGATAAATTATCAATAGTTTCATTATAACAATTAATTTCACAAAAGGTATTTTCAATCTAATCATCATGCAAGTAAATATTATATTATTTCTGTTCATATCGATGAGATTAAAGATCATAAGAGCAAATTTGGCTTACCAGAAAACCGCATCATTTGATGATATCGATTAATCCACGCAAAGACTTACAAATAAATCCTGGTGTGGCACTAACCTTTGTTTAAGCAATGATTAATCAAATATTTAAATAACGTTCTAGTTGTGACGCCATTTTAGAATAAAACTCTGTTAATAAAGCACTTATATTAAAAATAATACTGTTAATGTACTTACAACAAACTAGTTAAACAACGCAGTATCTGGAAATTATATTAATAATTCAAATTAATTTAGGTATCATAAGCACGTTTGTTGATATAAATAAGTAATTTTTTTTCAAGATATATTTACCACCTGGTTTTCAGGAAATAATTAAATAAGAATTATTTTGCACGTTTGTTGATTAAGTAACTTTATCCCACGATATATTTACCACATGGTTTTAATGAAGGAATTAAATACGACTTAATGTTTTCTGAAATATTGCGTCCACTAATCACTGATGAAATTACAATATCCTCCTGATTATTAGATGAAACAGCCCCAAGGATTACTTTTAAAATAAAAGTTAGTTCGAAAATAGAAATTAATCAGTATTCAGTAACCAATCAATATAGTTTTACAATCTTTTTGGATAGGTTGGAAACTATAGCTACGTCTTTACTGATAATAAGATGCCTATTATGGTCCATTCCTCACCGTGAGGACATAATATTCAAGTCACAATAGTGCTCATTTACTCCCGCCCTAGCTGCACAAATAAGGAAAACCTCATTTATACAGGTGAATACTGTTCAAGGAGCACATCTCCTCAGCTCCTTGGTACATACCTTATCGATGTTTTCAATCGAAACAACAGAACAATCGATACCCCCTTTACCTGTCAGAACTAGACACAATCTTACCAACATGATACAGCTAATTTCTCTGGAAACCTTGGGAGCCAGAAACTCTCCGAGACGCCTCAAGATCGTCATTTCACTTATGCGTTTATTTTTTATCTAAAAAAACAACATAACAATAGGCAGTGATTGGATTCGTTGATTACTTCTGACCAAGATAAGCGATCTGGAATTTATTAGATTTAAATTCTTGAATATGTAATCCGGTATTCAATTAAATACAAGTCATCATCAATCAGACATTAATAGAGAGCTTAAGAGCTGGATCTCACATGCTACGTCAACATACCTACGCGAGAAATGTTTTAAATAACATTCGTTGGATGATTTATTATGGGAGCTTAGCCCCTGTGGTTTATTAAAAGTTAACAAAAGGAATATATTTGACACAAAGTAAAATATTTTCAATACCGGCTTCGATTTCATAAGGTGGAATCAAGAAATTTATTTTAAATATGTGATTATATTTTATTTGTATATAAAAAGTGATATTGGTTTACACTCGCAAATCTTTGGTTGTAGAATGTATATATAAGTTCAATTATTGAAACTAATTTTACTTCAAAATATTATTCATTATAATTTCACAACTCTTATCCCAAAATCTAAAAAAAACAACAATATAATTTGGTATGAAAGCAGAAGGGATAGTAAAGCCTTTATAGTTTTCTTTCTTACAGATTAGTGTGTTGTCTGGAAATTAATTATTCTATCCCATTATGATTAAACTGTTTTACACTATGTTTAGAAGATTTACTGTGTTCAATCATACATATTTTTATAAAGCTCTTTTATATTATAGTTAAACGTTTGGTCCGGTTTTTATTTATATTTTACCCTCCTTTAAACAACCTAAAAGCCAAATAGATTGCCTAATTTGGCTGACATATTTGAAAACAACATATTAAAAGAATGCATAATCTGTGCATTCATTATTGCTGGTGTGCCTCAGTAAAATGAGCTCAACTTCTCAAATATTTATTGAAGCCTGCATAACACTTTTTTTTAAATATAGAAGAGCAGAGTGAAATATACATATCCATACAATTTCGATTTGCTTTCACTTAATTTTGATGTCAAAAAGCTTGAAAGAGTTTTTGTCCGTGGAGCTGTCCGTTGGTCTGTATGTATATAAATACGCTACAGGTCGCAAAATTGCTTCGAATTGACCACAATGTTTTTGTATTCGTTTCGTCTATAAGCAGAGTATAACACAATTGAAATTATAGACGTTCAATTTCTGTAAAAAGTTTTTTGAACACATTATTTTAATTTATATTATAATATTTGGGCGATCTTAAGCTAAAAATTTTATTTTGACTTTTTATTTACGACCAATCATTTCGAAGATATGATTTATTTTTATTTTTTTGCCAAAAGAATTATACATTTTTATTTCAGCTTCTGAGAAATTTTGAAATGAGCTTATTTATTTTGAAGTACACTAAATGAAAATTAATTATAGGTATGCAATCTAAAATTAGAATTCAATGAAAATCTAATGATATAATGAACAAGATAGACACAAAATATATTAAAATAAATCAATAAGTATATGTACAGAACTTGCTTTGACCAAGAATTGTCTCAATGATTTTAATTTTAAATAAAATAATGAATTTTGTTAGACGCCAACTCATTTTAAATTACTCCCCACACCGGTATGCATATAGTAAAGAGGCACCGGTCTCGTTTTGTTTGGTTTTCCTGAGACGGGGAGATGAGGATGGAATTCCGGCTAGGTGTAATAGAGGAGGTTGTTTTCCTAATTGGTTTATCACTCTCCCTCGAAGCAAATACGTGAAACTTTCCTATACGTTCTATTTTTCCTCATCTCTAGCCCCATTAGTGTAATATGCGCATAGCCAGAGCAGGTAGTAAGACGTAAGTGTTTTTCATTAGCTATTTGTATGTTTGTTTCAAATAACGTTACTAAGATCATTGCGATGCTCTTGCCGACAAAACCAAGTAAGGCCGTCAAGTGGATTTGAGAGCTATTACAGACAAACTGGTTTGGGGAGATGGAGAATACCTTCCTTTTAAACTCTGCTACAAGCCAAACGAAATCTACATTTTTCCAACATCGACTTATTTATTTGCACAGCGTCTTACTACTCGTCCGGACTAGGCGCATATGTCCTATGTAAGCTAATAGAAGATGAAAAAGGTTGAATGTTAAAGGAAGTGTACAAGCATTTTCTTGTAGAGAGAGAGAGTGTAAAAACATTTAGGAAAAACCATTCTCAATACACTCGATCGAAATTAGAACCCCGATCAGTACGGCTGTTTGCGAGAGTGTATTTGAGGCGTATTTTTATGCACCGCATCTTACTAACCATCAGGGCTATCATTTTATTTTCATTTTTCATTTATTTAGGTATTTAACGTGCACTTTCTGAACTGACTTATTATATCAGAACACGACTTATAAACTAATTTAAATCTAGAACAAACACAACATCCAGCCCCCGGCCGTTAAATCATGATTGTGAAAGGGTAAATCCATATTTCACCAATAATACATTTTTCAGGCATGCCAGGAATCAAACCCGGGATTCTTAGCTCACCAGACAGACACGCTACCGATTGAGCTAGGGTGATGAACTGTCAGAGCAATCCACATATTAACACTAACGAGATAAGGGAAGAAGAATTTACAGTAAAAAATGTACGTGCATTTAAGTGAAAATAGAGTGGAAAATCAATAAGATGAATAAAATCAGCGCACCCGGCCGATAATCAGCGAGAAACCAGACTAGAAGAGACTGACTCCTGAGTTGTGTATATGATGAGAATTCGACAAACACCAACCTTTATAAGGCTAATTTTATATATTCATACCCGCTTCGATGGCCTCATGGCCTAAGTCGTCACTCTTGCAATTGATCGACCTACCTATGACAGGGAGACCGAGATTAAAATCCTAGTGGTTTCTCCTGAATGGTTTTCCACTCTCCCTTCACGCAATTTCGGCCACACTTCCTAAAAAATTAACCTTACTCATCCCTAACACATTAACATAATTAGTATATATCCGTATAGCTTGAACAGGTAGTAAGACGCGGCACCATAAACACATATATGTTCGTACGTTAAATCATATATATTGTAGCTGCCGCTTTTGACAAGTAATAATTCCAATTACAATATAATAATAATAATAATAATAATAATAATAATATATAATTCTGGAGGGAAGAAAGGGTTTTAAAATATCAACATTTTTTTCGGTCAACAGTGATGATATTTTACCATATTGCTAGTATTAATGTAATAGTATTGAAATAATATATAAAAAGTGACAGCAACATTTCAAGTGACTTGATGTGTTAATATATTCAATTAATTTCAGTAATTTTTTAACTTTCCGATACTTTTTTTTTTTCGTTCAAAATCCTACCATAGTTACATTTTGTCAATGTTGACAGCAAAAGTAGATGCATATGTTCTAATCCTATCATTGTTCAACGATCAAATTAATTGGTTTATTATTTTAATATAACTATAATTTAGTACGAGTTTTAATTAGTTGAAAGATCATGCATATTGAAATGTCAAGGTATCCAGGTGTAATATCTCATTCACAAAAGTTAATAACTTCACTCACTTTAATTTACAAAAAATAAAATAGTAATTACTGATAGTATATCGTTAAATTCATTCGTGTATTAAGTTAATTTATCAATACGAACTATTGTTTATCAAATAAATATATATCACGTCCCGATAAATTCAATGGATACGAGTAGTGTGGGTGTATAATTAGTTTTCTCAGAGGAGAAAAAAAATTGTTTATTTTTGCTCCACGTATTGACAAGTTACTAAATCTACTTTCGCTTATTCATCACCCGCTTCGGTGGACGCATGGTCTTAGGCGTCGATATTATAATAGACTATACTTCTGATGACGGGGAGATCGAGGTTCGAATCTCGGTTGGATGTACTGAAGATTTTCTAATAATGTTTTCCACTTTCCCTTCACGCAAATGCGGGTACACTTCATATAAATATAATCTTCCTCATCCCTTAAACCATTAGCGAGATTAGTACACATGCGTATAGCCCGAACGGGTAGTAAGACGCAATGTTTAAAAAAAACTTATTCATACGTCAAGTCATGTGATCTGAAGCTGTCATTTGTGATAGACATAATCATCATCATCATCATGAACATCTGTTTGGAACATAGGCCTTTCCACCACCTCCCATCTTTTTCCCTCCACTTTAGCCCAGTCTTCCCCTCTTTCCTCCACACTCCTTACCTCCTTCATCCATCTGTCCCTTGGTATTCCTTTCGACCTCCTACCCCCCACTTCCATATCCACCATCTACCAGGGCATCCTTTCCCTCTACATTCTTCCCACATGGATATTATAATAACTATAAAATAATATAATAAAATACGATCAATGTTGTTCATAAAAAACATTTGTATTTTCTAAAAGGTGTTTGAAAATATCCATTCGTAAGACAATCAAGGTACAGCCCTCCTTGCTTTATGAATTTAACTACACTAATGGAGCAGATATAGGGAAGGTGTGATTGAACCGTTTAGAAAAAAAAAACGCCATCGGTACAACTTACCGGGATTTGTACCCTAACATCCCCGTCACCGACTAACCAGACACGTCAGCGTGCCTACAAACGCGAGTTCAAAAAATACAACTTTGAGGGCTTATGAAGATAAGCTCTAAACCAGCAAGGTCAGCTGTTTCGATCATTGCAATAACCGTTTATATCCATGTGCAATAAAAGCAACTTGATTATATAACCATATAAATAAACAGTTACTGTCGCCGGCCCACACATTGCGTTCATTTATACCCCACCAGTTTCATCGGACAGATAAACCATCAGAGATTTGGGGTGGATTATTTATATGGCTCACACATAGCTTCCAAACGGAGTGATCTGTTGTTTTATGACCACACATCGTCGGTAAGTGAGATTACAGAATAAAACCACAGACATTCGCGTATAAAAATAAATTAGGTTCTTTGGCGAGGAAGTTGAAGTTGAAGTTGTCTACCGCAGCTTTGAGGACGCGTTGAAGACGGCTAGACATCCCGCGTTATTTAACAAGTTATTTTATTATTCCAAAAAATTGTTCACGCCAAAATTAAGATGAAAGTTGTACACATTTCATGTAATAATTATAATAATTTCATTAGCTTTCACTTAAATAAAGGGGTGCAGCTAGTTCAATTTTTGATTTCCGGGAGTTATACGAGGATTAAATTGAGCAAATTGTTTAGTTTTAGTAACATGACAAAAAATTGCACCTTTAATAATCCTTTCTCATAGTACTATAGTAATACAATTAATTTTTATTTATATATTACCTTCTATAAAATAAGATTAAAACTCTTACATTTTGAGTGCTAAGAATTTTTTTAATAGAGTAGAACGTCGATAATTCGGACGTCGACAATCCGGATCGTCGATAATCCAGATTACCAAGAAAAAATATTATTTATAAAATAAACATAGTGGTATCAATATCAGAGACATGGCTGTCAAAAAACTCACCTCAATCCTTGTTAAGAAAAAAAAATTGGAGACTTTTTTCATTGTTATATTTTTGCCTTATTATATTCCTTCAAAATTGGTGCTATTTAGCACCAAAAAACAATGTGTCGATTCGTTGTTTATATAAAGTGAGAATGTTTCTACCTTGACACAGTGTTTTCGTAAGTAACCCTTCAATGCTATTTTTTTATCTGGTATAGATAGTCTATTGCATTTTCTATAATCCGCACTGGATCAATCCCCAATTAGTCGGAATTATCGACGCTCTACTGTAATGACAAATTGAGATCATCTCATTTTGAGCGATGTTTTACGTGAGATCAATGTAGATGATTTGAAACACATCCATCCTTCCTCACACAAATAATATTTTTGTAACAGTGTCACAACAGGAAATTCTAAGATAATTAAGGATTATTTTAGTTACTTTTGTAGCATCAGAACGGCCCTTCCCTTAAGAAATACCGCAGCCTAAGGGTATATCCCTTAAAGTAGGCGGTGCCTTTGGGAGAGTTTTTTCAATCACTTTTGTTTTATGAGTAACAACTTGGTGACACCCATATTAGTGGGCGCGCGATCTAAATGTCAAGTTGACCTGGTCTCGTTTTATGGTGACTAGGAGGTCGCGGTATTCATCTCGGACAGATGTACTGAGGATGGTTTCGCCCTAAATCATTCCTCACTCTCTCCACGCACAAATTCGGGTACATTTACTCTAAGCACTATCCTACTCATCCCTACAATAATGGTGTAGTTAAATGAGGATAATCCGAGCATATCCCTAGTGGATAGCAAGACGCAACGCAAGAATAAATAGTTTAAAAAAATTTATCGATGAAAATGTATTTTTAAAAAATTAAGAATCCTGGTTTAAAAAAATACTCCCCGTCGCATGTTAAAAGGAATTTTATTGTTATTATTAAAGAATCAATAGTATTAAATATTATCCATACAAATTATTTAGGGACAGTTAGAAATATCAATTAATCCACTTTTCCTGTTCTAAAAAAGAAAACGAACCTCAAATTCTAGTTTGGTTTTATTTGATTATTCCAACACGCCTCTATTCACTAAAAAATATAATCCGACACTTTATCTCCTTTCACCTATTGAGTTATGGGTCCTAGTTCGATTGCTGGTAAGGCCGAAAAGTGTATCACTGGATATTTTTTTTTATTTGTGTTTACTCTAGTGTACGTCTTGCTGCCCGTCAGGGCTATATGCAATTTAACTACACTAATGTGGTGGGGATAAGGAAAATAGGGTTTAGAGGAAGTGTACCCACATTTCCATGATGAGAGTGAGTAGAAACCATAAGATGACTGCCAAAAGAGTGGTTATTTTTGTTTGTTTTATTTTATACATTTTAGCACAAACAATATTCAACGTTAGGTGACCTGGTGGTCTAGGGGTGAGGTGTCAGACTTCTGTGTTGAGGGTCCAGGGTTCAATCCTCGGTCCAGGCACAGATTTATCTGATTGCCAAACCCTTCCTTCACCTCTGACAAGATGTGTATTAATCACAACTTGTGAATGTGAGGAATGCCAGGCCTCCACCGTGGTTCGGATTCCACGTTAAACTGTAGGTCCTCCATTTCATCTCACAATCACCCTACCATTGCACATTAGCGTAAGTGCGTATAACCCGAACGGGTAGTAAGACGCGGTGCTAATAATAATTATAATAATAATATTTAACGTTTTAATTAAAGTGATAAATAAAGTTCGTTAATAACAAACAATTATGTCCACCACGCGGTATTTCAAACATTAAAATAAGATATTTACAGTCTGCTGTTTATACTGGCCTTTAATTGGCCGTATAGATCCTCTTCTCGCATTCTCATTGGCTGATACTACGTCTCAAGTCCAAGAGTTGTCCATGCGCAACTCCATGTATAACGCATAAAATGTTCAATTCAAATTAACTTTATTCATCGTGCATTATTTACTATTCACTATGCATCAATTATGAAGGCAACCATTAAAAAAATTTTGTTTCAACTTCTTATACCCTATTCACTGTTAATTATGCGTTATGAATGAATATAAACCAAACTTAAGCCATCCAGAAAGTGCCATTTAAACATTGATTAAGTGTGCCAATGACTGTAAAGTTAACTTTAGATTGGAATTTTACTTTTAAGAGTTGATCAAGAAACATATTAGAGTTTTAACTCTGCCATAAGAGTCGGGCATTTTTCTGTCATGTGAGTTGAGAACAAATAAAAAAAGTGATAATTCAACCTAAGAAGCGGTGACTCTCCAGTGCGGTGAAAGTAAAGGAACTGTGCGACTCATATTTAGCGGGGATGAAAGAGAGCCGTCAAGACTCCAAGAGGTATGTTGTGTGTGACGCAGTTCCAGTGTGTTATGTGTGGACCACCTGGCCATCCATTCCTCTCCGACCTCCCACACTACATGTACACCCTATCTACCGTAGGAGAGGTGGTGACAGCGAGCACAAGGTTCTTTATTTTGCAAACAATAGTTGGACGTGAATAATGTCAACTTATTCGGAAATAATTATTGTTTGCTTAGTAATACAACCTATATTATTAATAAAAAGTATTATCAAAGGGGGTTACCTGGCAGTCTAGGGGTAAGGTGTCAGACTTCTGTGATGGGGGTCCGGGGTTCAATCCTCGGTACCGGCACGGATTTATCTGAATGCCAAACCCTTCCTTCACCTCTGACAAAGACGTGTATTAATCACAACTTGTTAATGTGGGGAATGCCAGGCCTCCACCGTGGTTCGGATCCCACGTTAAACTGTATGGTCCTCCATTTCATCTCACAATCACCCTAACATTGCACATTAGCGTAAGTGCGTATAACCCGAACGGATAGTAAGACGCGGTGCTAACAATAATAATAACAATAATAATAACAATAATAATAATCAAAGTATTCTAATAATACTTCCCCTGGGCCTGGATTCACTAACGAGTGCAATTCTGTTCCGGCGCAAGTCAAGAAATGGCGCAACTTTGCTCCCAGGCTGCTCCCAAATATGCGCCTTATTTATTTGCTCCATTTCCATTTTGACTAAAGAAGGCGAAGACTGGTGGCAAGTTTATTACTTTGTTCTCAAATTGCACCTGCTTCTTTTAATGAATAGGAATTTGGGTGCATCTTTCAAACTTGCACCGGTGCAACTATTTGCTCCCACTAGTGAATCCAGGCCCCGAGGATTGAGCTTGATTCACACATTAGCCAAAAAATAGAAAGCAGGATCTGACTCAGAGGCGCAGCAATTCAGATGCTGTATGTTGACCCAAGATGCATTGCAACGCTAACTTAAAACAGCTGATTATTAACATATTTTATTTTCAAATGGATCAACATATTTTAGATCACTATCCTCATGGATATTTACAAATTATGATGCTGTGTCGTGGCACAATCCAATACAGCGATACACACGCTTTACATTAACAGGTTATTTCAAATCTCTACACAAAAGCCAACAATGCTGTCTGCTTGCTTCTGGCTGTAGAGCGCATGCGTTGTCAAATGCGCATGCGCACTGATTTGAAATGGTTGATTCTGAGATTTGATTGGGTCTTCCGTGCCGAACGTCTCAGGCAAAGCGGACGAAGTAGAGATGAGTTGAACTTTAGCGGAACACCTCGCGCCGATGAGGCGGAAATCTTTTGATTGGCTTAGAGCTCGTCACGTGATCACTTTTCTGATTTGCACTAGTTTTTCGGCGAACGTGTGAATCCACAGTTACTGTATAATTGGCGTTTTCGTAACTCATTAAAAGAACAAAATATATTAATAAAACTATATATTTTGTTTTTCGGTTGTGGCAACAAGATATATTATTGTACGTGAAATAATAAATTAAAAAGTATTATATTCACACTTGTATCTTGTTATAACTAGCCAGAAAAATATATTTTTTTTATATAACTTAGAGGAAGCGTCATAGAAAATATTAGTTTCCAAATGAAATGTTTTTATTTAGTAAAAAGCGCATGAACACAGCCTAAGACGGTTTGTATGACGTCATCAACCACCCTAATAGCATTTTAGAAGCTCTCGTTTGAAAACCGGCCTTGTTGTGAAGAGCATTTTAGAAGTTCTCGTTTAAAAACCGGCCTTGTTATGAAGAGCATTTTAGAAACTCTCGTTTGAAAACCGGCCTTGTTATGAAGAGCATTTTAGAAGCTCTCGTTTAAAAACCGACCTTGTTGTGAAGAGCATTTTAGAAGCTCTCATTTGAAAACCGCCCTAGTTATAAAGAGAATTAGAAGCTCTTGTTTGAAAACCGCCCTTGTTATGAAGATCATTCTAGAAGCTCTCGTTTGAAAGGCAGTTTTAAGTGAACCACAAAATCCGCTTACACAAAACTTATTTTCATAAGTTCATGTTCCAATCAAGTAAAAACTGTTAAAACATTATTTAAAAAAAAGTTATTTGTGAAAGTTTTGACACCAACTCAACCAGCATAATAATTGTCCTGCCGATCACCTGGTTTGGTGGAAGGATAAATGGTAACTTTTCCTCGCTGTCAATTACCGCCTCTCCTATCGTAGATAGGTTATAGTAAGACACTCCAGCACTCGGTGACAAGTTACACGAGCACCTAGGTTATCGTGTTCACAGCCTTGGGTGGGTGGTGAAGGAGAACGGAGGGGAAGGCGGGAGGGTGGATCGACTTTGCTGAATCAAGCGCTTACATCGGATTGAATTGTCTTCATTAATGTGGAATGGAAGGGGACGTGAAAAAAAGGCCAGCGTTTTTGCAGTTTTTATGGCAAAACTTTTTTTTTAAATAAATAAAATATTGCTCGATTACAAACATAGGGTTTGATATTTTTTTCACATATTGATATCAACAGTTCCTGAATACCTGTCATGAACATGGTGGCATTATCTAACAAACTTTTTAAATTAAAATAAAAAGTTATCGTTAAATTCCAGAACACCCCTGACAGATAATCACGAAATTATAAGGTATGTAAATAACATTTTATTCTATGTTTGTACTCGAGCAATATATTATTTAGTTTGGCAACAACAAAAAATTGCCATAAAAAACTACCAAAACACTGGATTTTTCTCGCGATCCCAACTTAGGTAGTATATATCATTGTAAAGAGAATAGAAAGGTAATGTCACTTTAAATTATGTATTATGTCGTTGCTTACGTCACACAGTACACTGCAGTTATATTTTAATTTTTTATTTTTTTTACTTTTCAAACTTTCTATATATTATTTATATTTTACACCAAGTCTGAATGGAACCGTCCAATTAAAGGTACTTAAAAAGGATTAGTTCGGACCAACACATGCCAGACATCGCTAGTTGGAAGTTGATTGAAGTTTAGTGCAAAACTACACAGAACTAATAATAATAATTCACATTGATCCCTCTGGTCAGTGAGTAGCCCATTGTGTAAAAGGATAAAACTAGTTTTAAACTCGATACAGTCTACGGTAGTGTGGGTGGCATTTGAAATTGTAGCCTACGTGCAGAACACAGGGGGAAGGGGGGGAGGAGAGCCCGACGACAATCACCCATCGTCTTATTGCTTCATACCTGTAAACACACGTATTCCCGTCTCCATAAAATTTTATGGTAGGGCTATAGCTAAAAGCGATGTAATCAAGTACAGCAATGAAATTTTTTCAAACATGATGTTATTTTACACAGTACTTAAAAGAAGAGTCGGCGAACATTTATTCTAGTTGTATTTCAGAGAAAAAAAAATGTTTGTTTTGTTTTAACGCTATTATATACTTTCATTCAAGCAACAGTACAGTAAATAATAGATTACCTCAGTTTTAAAGTACAGTATAAGCGCATCGGTGAGTACGCAGACTAAATGTCAAGCTCAACTGGTCTGTTTGGACGGTGACGAGAAGGTCGTGGTTCAAATACCAGCCGGGTGTAATGAGAGTGTTGTTTTCCTGAATGGTTCCCCACTTTATCTATACGCAAATGTGGGTAAATTTTCTATATATTCTACCTTCATCCTCCCTACCTTATTAGTGTATTTAAAAGCGGATAGCCCAGGCAATAGTACAATGCCTTGCCAAAAAACAAAACACAAACAGTGACTATAAAAGTGACCATAAGTAGGTTACTGTTTTTTGGGGTAGTGTCCTGCTGTACTGTAGAGCAAGTGGTATTACACTCATAGGTACTGGTGTTTAACCAACAACTTCTTTTTGAAGTTGGAGAAAATAATGTTTTTAATTGAACAACGCTCCAGGCAAGGAACTTCCCCTTTGAGTTTTATTTTTTCGGGAAGTTGTATTTACAAGTTATAGTTGCACAAATGTAACGTACAAGTTCCCTGACAGTTACAGTTACTATCTAATATGTGATGTGGACTTATATAATTTTCATGTTCAGAGGAAAATTCCGTATGTACCTTTGTTTAACATTTTTGTTGCATTCGTCACTCAAAAGATGTTTCGTGATATTATTTGATATTATCTCTTCTTAGGCTGCAGTAGATTTGCTTTAAACGTTACGCATTATTATATTATTATTATTATAACTTATATACTTTAGTATTATGTTGAAGTGATTAGTAACCAACATTTTAATGTATTTATACGTCTGTACAAACAAAGTTTTTCTTGAAATTGACAGTGAAATTAATGTTAATTTAGGCGATATTTGACTTGATGTAACTCGCTGACAAATTGAATGAGTAATGAAAAGGGAGTTTTAGTAAATAGGTTTGGGTTTCTATTATTTTTTGCTCCTTCTAATATTTTCCTCTATCACTCTAGTTCTTTTTTTAATGCAACTTATAGCATGTGTAATTATATTTTTTGTCCTGCCTTTTCTAGACTAAAATATGGTGACCATATATATAGGCCATAAACATATGCTCCTTATTGTAATTTAGTGTAATTCAAGTTTAAGATGAATATATATATATATATATACATACATAAATATATCTTAAACTTAAATTACAGTGGTTTAAATTCAAACAGTATATATTTATGTATAATATATACTATATCTCAACTTTAAATGACAATATATATAATTCGTTAACAATTTAAATGCCAGTATATTATTATTATTATTAGCACCGCGTCTTACTACCCATTCGGGTTATACGCACTTACGCTAATGTGTGATGGTAGGGTGATTGTGATTTGTGAGATGAAATGGAGGACCTACAGTTTAACGTGGGATCCGAACCACGGTGGAGGCCTGGCATTCCACACATTCACAAGTGGTGGTTAATACACATCTTGTCAGAGGTGAAGGAAGTGTTTGGCAATCAGATAAATCTGTGCCGGGACCAAGGATTGAACCCCGGACCCTCAGCACAGAAGTCCGACACCTTACCCCTTGACCACCAGGTCATCTTATATATAATATACATTCTTTATATCAACTTGTTTATTTATTTATTAATTAGCACCGCGTCTTACTACCCGTTCGGATTATACGCTTAAGTACTAATTACGCTAATGGATTTGGAAATGGGAAGGTTGAATTTAGAGGAAGTGAACCCTAATTTGTGTGGAGAGAGAGTGGAAAGCCATTTAGGAAAAACCACTCCCAGTTCACCCCATAGAGATTCGAACCTCGATCTGCCCGTTCTCGGCAGTCTTGCTTAGCACGAAACCAACGCGTTAGCCAACTACGCCACCGAGGCGGGTTATTTCAACTTTAAATAATATATATAGATATATAATTTTAAATAGGTACCAGTGTATAATATATTATATTTTACCTCAACTTTAAATTACAGTATTGCTATATGTATATAATATATAATACACTAGGCCTATATATATAAAATTTTATTTCAACTTTAAAATTAAAGTACTTTTATATAGATTAAATGTTTGATATAATATATACTTTGCATAGTTTGATTAGTGAATAACCACATTATTTTATTGTATACTTTCTAAAAATAAAATATTTACGATATTACATTTGCAGGTATGTTAGTATTTAAAATAGGTACTACATACATTTTTAGCAATTGACTAAGTGTGCATAAAATACTAAATTAATTCTTCAAGGCGCTCCAAGGAATGGAACAAGGTTCCATCCTCTATCACTGGCCGACGAATATACCGTTGATTTACTAAAACAGACAAAATTAGCAGGTCCTAAGCGAGAGTAGTAAAACTTGAACCCGTGTCTCCGGTCTAGAATCAAATCTCTCTATCGCCGGCAATCCAGTCTTAACACATAGCGCCTTAGACCGTGCGTTCACACGTACGGATAAGCGCGCGCGCGCTTGTCCTAGAGCAGCCCTCCTAATGTCGTGTTCTTTCTACCCTAATCCAGACACCTTTCATCACCATCACGTCTCGTCTGAATGGACACTTTCATTTACCCCCTCCTGTCCCCCCTACAACAGGCGTATGTTGCTGAGCTCCAGAGATACCAACCAGTAAATATTTTAAAATATAACTTATATATATTTGAGGTATTTAACGAGCACTTTCTGAACCGACTGATGATGTTAGCACACGACTTATAAACTAACTTAAATCTAGAACAGACCCAACACTCAACTCTCCCGGCCCCGGCCGTCAATTCATCAGTGTGAAAGGGGAAACCCACATTTCAACTACTATAATATTTTCTGCCATACCGAGAATTGTACCAGGTACCCTTATCTCAGTAATCAGACACGCAACCAACTGAGCTAAGGTGTCGAATACGACCAGTAAAACCTGTGCACTTGTTTGTACGTATAAATTAAGGGGAAACCATTTAGGGAAAACACACCCTTAGTACGCACGATTGAGATTTGTAGCCAGTTAACTTTTTAATAGTAGTTTTTCTAATTTTGTAACTGTCATATAATAGTAGTTTTTGTAGTTTTGTAATTTGGAAATAAATAGTATTGTTAGTAATTTTTGTAACTTTCAAATATAATAGTAGTTTTAGTAGCTTCTGTAACTGTTAATATAATAGTAGTTTTAGTAATTTTTGTAACTGTCAGATATAATAGTTTTAGTAGCGTTTGTAACTGTCAGATATAATAGTAGTTTAGCTTTTGTAACTATCAGTTATATGAATAGTTTTAGTAAACTTTGTAACTGTCAGATATAAGAGTAGTTTTGGTAAATTTGTTCAAGTCAGATATAAGAGTAAGTAGTCTTAATACCTTTTGTAACTGTCAGATATAAGAGTAGTTTAGTAGCTTTTGTAACTGTCAGATATAAGAGTAGTTTTAATAACTTTTGAAACTGTCAGATAGAAGATTAGTTTAGTAGCTTTTGTAACTGTCAGATAGAAGAGTAGTTTTAATAACTTTTGAAACTGTCAGATAGAAGATTAGTTTAGTAGCTTTTGTAACTGTCAGATATAAGAGTAGTTTTAATAACTTTTGAAACTGTCAGATAGAAGAGTAGTTTAGTAGCTTTTGTAACCGTCAGATATAAGTGTAGTTTTAGTAAATTGGTTAATATCAGATATATAAGAGTAGTTTAGCTTTTGTAACTATCAGAATAGTTTTAGTAACTTTTGTACCGTCAGATATGAGTAGTTTTAATAACTTTTGTAACAGTAAAATATAAGAGTAGTTTTAGTAGCTTTTGTAACTGTCAGATATAAGAGTAGTTTAGCTTTTGTAACTATCAGTTATAAGAATAGTTTTAGTAAATTTTGTAACTGTCAGATAGATATAAGAGTAGTTTTGGTAAATTTGCGAATGTCAGATATAAGAGTAGTTTAGGCAGCTTTTGTAACAGTCAGATATAATAGTAGTTCTAATAGCTTTTGTAAATGTCATATTTAAGAGTAGTTTTAGTAAACTTGTAACTGTCGAATACGGTCCTACCTAACAGGATCCTACTATAGTAATGATCGGTAAACACACATAGTTTCCTATTCATTCACCAGTCTTCATCCAAACGGGCGACGGTCATTGTCTCCAAGTGTGTCCTTTGGCCTTCAGTGGTCCGTGACCTGCCGTGACGGAGGACTAAGCACCACCGCGCGGACTGTTTGCCCCCGATGAAGCGATCCATAAACTAGACTTTATTCCATTCCTCCACTCTGGTGCCAGACCTGGATATCAGTGACTTACATCAGGGGACAGAATGAGGGCTGCCGTTGAGTTGTGAGGGTGTGCGAAATCACACGAATGCAGAAATCGAAGGTCAAATTTTCTTCGCTTAGACTTTGACAAGCAAAATAGCATTCACACCATAGAAACATTTGAAAATAAGAAGCAAACTTCGATACAGTATGAGCCGATTTAAAATATTTCAATAAATATGACATTTAATATAACATTTGAAGGGTGCAGGGGTTAAGTCATATTACACAATTTTTCCTGGACAACAATTTTTATGTCTCAAACCTCATAAGAACCCCAGTAAATTTTTTTTAGTTAGATAAAATATGACAGAGACCCCTTTTAACCATAAACTTAAGTGCATCAGTAAGATCTCATATTTGTACAACAGATGAAAGCTAAAATTGGACTTTCCCCCTTTTCCCTTGTACCATTTAATTTTCAGAACAGCTATTAAGCAGTATTTTAACAATGACTAGTAATTAGATTATCTATAATGTAAGAGAGAGATAAATTCAGATATGTCATCATTTAACAATATATTCTGCTTTATATTTTTTCTTAAACTTTCTAGACAACCAGATGCACTTAATGGATCATTTAGCTATGAAAAGTAATGCTAGCTGGCAGAAACAAAAACCCACATTTGCATGATAGGAAATTGGGAAACCATCTAGGGAAACCACCCTAGGTAGACCCAACCGAGATTCAAACCCTGGTTTCCCCATTCATCAGCAGGCCAGTATAACACCACGAACGTGACACGCCTTTGAAGCGGTTCGTTCGTAAATACTTACCTCAAATACCCCAAGAGTTTTTCAATAAATATATTAGTTAAAACCCTTCTTCTTAATCCTCCTAGAGAGTTTTTTAAACTAATTGTTTAACTGAAAAAAAAGTTTGTTAGTTTTATAAAAAAATTAATCAACCATAGCCCTTAGTTATGTATTCCACACATCCTTTGGGTAAAAATTTATCTGCAGCTTAGGTTTGAAAATAATGAGAAAACATTAATGAAAACACGAAATTCGCAGTTAAATAAATAATACTTAAAATACATAACTAATAAAAGCACTAACTTTATTTCAAAAGAATTTTTTTTTATCCGTTTCGGGGGCCGCATGGTCTAAGACGTTACTCTCGCACTATACTAAACTGCCGAAGACGGGGAGATCGGGGTTCAATCCCGGTCGAGTGTAATGAGAGTGGTTTTTCCCTAAATATGTCTCCACTTCCTTCACACAAATTCGGATACACCTCCTCTAAATTCAACCTTACTAAATCTATAGGGTAGTGAGACGTGGCGCTAAAAAAACTTTTTTTACATTAATTTTAAATTAGGTTAACTTGGAGCCAAGACAAATGGCCGCTATTACTAAATTATGCCCGCGTACCGCAGGTTGAAAACCACTGGTCTAAGTCATCAAGATCACAATTGACTGAATAACTGGGTAAGGAGAGGTTGAGGTTCGAGTCTCAGCCATGTGCACAAAGGGGTGGTTTCTCCAGATATGATTTATTCCTAAAGTTTTCACATCCCTTCTCCAAGCTAATACTGGTGAATTTCCTCTAAATTTCCCTCTCAATGTCTACACCTTATAATAGAAAAGCCTTGGCGCTGAACGTATAGAAGTGCAGAAGCACTCTTCTAGAGAGAGGGTCAAAAACAACATTGTGCCCAGTCATGCCCCAAGGGCACCGACTGTGCCCAAGGGTCATAGTCCGCTGAACCAATCCTGACGGCAACTTTTCTTGTTACCCGTCTCAATGGTTGGATGGATAAAAAAACCACCAATAAATGTGTAAAATGTCTCTAAAATGACCAAGGTCAATACTATGTGGCAACTTAATTAGTAGTAGTCCTTAATTAGGGTACTATATTGTGCCATTTCACGTGTCTATGAAATGTATGTGAATCTTAAGATTTACTAAACTTCTCTGCTAATTAATGTTAATTCTTGAACCGAGATATACATGAGTGTATAATCCACGAAGATACATCACACGTGTAGTAGTATTCCGGGAGGAAGGAACTTTGAGAAAATACAAACATATTTACTGGCGACTAACATTAATAACTTTTTAATTAGTATTATTTGATATAATTATATTATCCATCAAAATTGACAGCTGCATTGTTTTGATAGATTTTATAACCGTAAAAAGAACTTTCCATCTACACGGATAGGCAGAGCTCCAGGTTGTAGTGTGGACGCAGCCTAACACCACGAGCTGGTCCTGTGAGATAACAAGTTGATCCATCAACACGAATAGTTGTAGTGTGGACACAGCCTAACACCACGAGCTGGTCCTGTGAGAGGACAAGTTGATCCATCAACACGAACAGTTATAGTGTGGACACAGCCTAACACCACGAGCTGGTCCTGTGAGAGAACAAGTTGATCCATCAACACGGACGGTCAGATCTCCACGTTGTATCGACACGCCATCAGTCAGGATCGACACAGCCAGCATGAGGCCGGTTGTTGGTAAGACAACTTGTTAGAACTGCACCGAAACTGGACCCCCTGCCAGCAGAACCTTAAAAATCTGAAACTATTTTTCTTTATTTCTTACACTTAGATCACAGGTTTATGTTTGATTGTTGACTAGACTACGTTGGGAATTAAATATCCAATACGTTTCCAAACGTTAATTTTATTTTTGATGGATGAAGTTGATAGTGAAATTAATTTGGTCAACCTCCCTCATCTCTTTGTCTTTTTTTGTAGTCAGCCTTTTGTTTAGAAGCACGCGACAAATAAAAAAAAGTTTATTAAGTGTGCGAGGATTTTCAACTTTCATGTACAATTTCTTAGCTCAGTAGGTAGCGTGATAGCCAACTTAGCTAAGGGTCCCGGGTTAGATTCCCGACATCTCCAAAAACATTATTATTGGTAAAATGTGAGTCTCCCATTTTACAGAAATGAATTAACCCCCTGGGGCTGGGTGTGGTGTCTGTTTATATTAATCTAATTTATCAGGCATGTGCTGATATAATTATTCGGCTCAGAAAAAGCACGTTGAATACCTCACGTGTATGAAACATGAACTAATTTAGCTTTCTTCTTTACTTTCATTCCTCATTCCATCTTGAGCCTCGTGTGACTAATCCTCTTCCTTTGTTGTAAATATCTTGTGTTCCCATTATTTGAGTACATTATGCTAGTGATCGCTATTGTTTTCCAAAATTAAATAGTAGTAATAACGAGTCACACACGGGCGAAATTTAGCCTGAGTCAACGTTCTTGGTTGAGCGAGTCAAAGGGTAGTCGAGATCAGTTTTGGTGGTCGAATGGTCTCTAAGCCAAGGGGTCATCGTAATAGACTGAACTACCGATAACGGGGATATTGGGGTTCGAATCCCGGTTGGGTCAACCACACTACCTCAACGCAAATGCGGGTACACTACCTCTAAATGCATCTTACTCACCCTTAACACATTATATATGCGTGTAGCCCGAACGTGTAGCATGACGCAGCGCTAAAAAAAAATTAAGATCAGAGAAAATTATGACCTTTTGTGATGTTTGTTCACAAATGTACATCTCGAGACCTTTTTATTTTCATATACCTCTACTATTTGTTATGAGCTCTAGAGCCCGTTCTCACTGATTAACTTAAATTATATGTAGATTACGACTTCACTGTTGAAAATCTGTACATGAATTGATAATCCTTGAAAAAATTATTTTATTTAAATTATGATAAATTAATTAAAAATCTGTTCGGTATAACTCAAGAAATTGATGTGGAAAGAAATGGTGGTGTTATGAAATAATTGTGGTTTTTCATTTGAATATTCTTGAAATATGTGTGCACATACTTAGATGTAGGTAATTTAGTTCAGGAGCCAGACTGGATTTGTAATGAATGTAACTAAACACAAAAAATTTATAGAACCATGTTTACTTCCGAATTAAATTCATTTGGAAATGAGATGCTCCCAAACTTTGGTTGGCTAATGTTAGGTTTCCCTTCACGTCGGTGGAATTGATGAGAGGGGTGGGAGAACCATAAACTCGATCTGTTTGTATATACGAGAGTTGATGAGAGGGGTAGTAGAACCATAAGCTCGATCTGTTTGTATATACGAGAGTTGATGAGAGGGGTAGTAGAACCATAAGCTCGATCTGTTTCTACATACGACCGGAATGACATTCGATGTACTGGTGGCTTCCCGTCCATTTCTCTACACAAATTGGTGCACAGCTGTACCGAGTTTATTTACAAATGGGCAATATTTTCAATTATTCCTCTCGTGCCTAGTAATATTCATTAAAAATTTAAACTGGGCGTCAGCTTGGCCCTGATATGAATGGTTATTTTATCACAAATTTGGGCTAGTGTCCAGATCAACAGGAGACTATTCAAACAACAATTTTAAACATAATTTTATATCAAAATACGATGAAAAAAATATGAGTTATATAATCATAGATATGTAACACGTTTTATGTATTGATATTAGACTCAAGTTTAAAACATCCATAATATTAAATAGAGTATAAATTTATCAAGACGCAACTAAGCATATTAGCATAAACTTTTTTCAGTAATATAATGGTACCATCAAATTTCGCCTATTAAAAATTCTGTAAAGGTGAGTTATGTATTTTAAACCATCAATACTACTTTATTTAAATTTAATAAACTTAATATCAACTTTTTTTAATGTAAAGTTTAGTATAAAGTATCATCAACATCTAAACTAGTACGTTAATCCATAAAACGTGAAATTATATGTTACGGTTACTGATAATAAAACTTGATCAAACCATGTAAGAACATAAAAGATTTAAAACTAAAAGTGAAATTATATACAATATTATTTAACTAAAATCTTTTAGTTGTTAGCTTACACTTGAGGAATATTAATACTATTAAATATGGGGATCTTTGAGTGTGCAAACGGGAATTTTAATTGGGGTGGAGCTGCTTTCCTATTAATTATTCCTAAGAATTTGACAATATAAAGTTGTTCAAATTACAACTCAAAAGAAAATAATTTTGAAGACAAATGAGGGTGTACCAGTGACATGTATGAGGATAAAATTTTAAAAAATACACATAAAACAATTTCTTGTTATTTCACTGGTAAATATTTTTATGTTCCTGTCGCATTCCTGCATAAAGGCGCATGTTTAATAACAATTCTAATTTTACGATGGATAAAGGTGAGATAATGTGTTTTTACAAACATAATTTTTTTTAAAAAACAAACCAAATATTATACTATTGGTTATTTAAATTTCTTGCATATAATTGTTAAATGTAATAAAAGGTTCTGAGGACACGATGTTCGTGGGTTCAAACCCAGACGGGGTTGGCAGATTTATCTTGAGCGATAAAAATCCATAGCACAACTTCCTTTGGAGGGGAAGTAAAACCGTCAGTCCCGTGTAGATTGTGTCATGTAAAAGAACCTTTTAAGTTATGAGAAAATACCTTTCTTGACAAAATTGCTAGGTCCTTTCTCTCTCGATCATAGAAATTATCGTATGCTGATATAATAAGTCGGTTCATAAAGTGCGCGTTAAATACTTCAAACAAATAAATAAATAAAAGGTTAAGATTTAAATTGTATTTTTATTATTTAGTGACCAACTCTGTGGTTTAGTGGTCTGATTTCCCGGATTCGATCTCCGGTGCCTCCAAAATTTATCTGTGAAGCAATGAGTCTCGAACGGGGTCAAACTCAAGCCTCGTGAGGACAAATGAGGAACTACTTAAATAAAGGAGCAGCTCCGGTTTATAAAACTAAGATTAACAACCTAAGGGCTCTTGTGCTGACCACATGACACCCTCTATCCGTAAATGTTGACACTATCATTGCTAACGGTGGCGGCCTCTTGGTCGGTATAGCCCACTTGCGGACTGAGAACATAAAAGTGGTTTTTATTATTTTTTAGTTTCCATAGTAAATATTATATTTTGGGTTGGTCTCACCCATTCAAGCTATGCTGGGTGCCTTGTAGAAAATATTATATTTTGCCAACTCTTCTAAACAGCGCTATTTTACACGCCTCTTTGTGTATTTTCCAGCTGCACACCGTAACTTCAGAGAATTTCTAGCTAATTACAGTTGAATTCTTGACCAGTTTTTACACTTTTAATCTATTTTTTATTACACTAAGTGCAGATTTTTTTTCCTTCTAAAAACGTCAACACTAGTAAACCCTCCAATTATATTTTTTTTTTCATTTAAAAAAGGTGTTCCATCCAAAGAGGATGAAATTAGCTATGGAAATGCTACCAAGGTAATGTTGGTTATGGACTTGCTTATATTATTAGATGAGGGGTCATAAAAATTAACATCAAAACGAGTGTAAAATTGTCTTGTTTTATAATTTAATATCTAGTGTGGGAACCTGTGAAATTACACCGAGACTTTCTTTTTTATTTTATTAGTATATTTACATTAAATATATACCTGATTATTTAAACCTCTTGATCCCATCTCGTTCCATTACGAAGGAAATGATTCAATCATATGAACTTGTATATAAAATGATTAAAAAAAATACATTTATTTCTACTTTCCTTGACTGTTGCGTTTAGAAATTATGAACATGCGGCTTTCGAAGCTATAATCATCACTCATACCTGTTCATCGCCTGGTTTGAAGATCTCCTACCGTAATGGCTGGAGCCATAAAAGTAATCTTTAGAATGAGGTTCAAATGACTCCTGGAAATCCTACCGACTCGTTACTTACTGCCAGGGTAATTTTAATTGAAAGTCGTGTTGCTTTTGAGTTACGATAGCAACCAAAAGCAATCATGAAGACTAGGATCCAATGTGGAGGAAAAAAAACCCTAATGTTTGGTCCGAGGCATGAAACAAAACCTTCCAAGTTTTTGAATTACCAGAATAGTTCGATCTACCACCGCCTTAATTACTCGGATACCTGGGGAGTGGGAAGGTGTCAAACAAAGAATTAGTACAAACTATTACCGAGCCTTCCATATTCAAATAACTAAGTTCGTCCGCTCATAAAATAAAACCCCAGAGATATACCAATCTACTCTTGGACCGACATTTCTATCTTTCACGAACAACAGAGACAGTCGAAGGTAATTAACCCATAGCCTTACAGAGGCGTGGGAAGAAGATATGGGGAGGGGGATTAGACACACTCTGAAAGTCTAATTAGTCATATTAGTCATGTATCTGTTCCTCAATGTCTTAGGCTTGTGGTAGCTTGTAAAATAAATAGTACGATACAATCGTACATCAAACTTTCTCATATAGTAAATTATATAGCTTGGGACAAAATTTTCATAAGTAGTTTTTTTATTAAACTAATCTTAAGAATGTGTTTATTAGATAAACAAGCATAGCGTTTTGTTAATCACAATAAACATTCTTCTTCAAATATTAATTTCAACTACCCTCAAATATTTATCGTGTAAAGATATAAAAAATTCTTATTTATCATGAAAAATAATTTCAAGGTGCTCATTTTGAACTGAATCTTAAGGGCTGTTTTTTGGAATATTTCAAATTTTCTAAAATTTATCAAAAGTAAACTACCCTTCAATTAATTTATTTTTGAAAACTAAACATATAATATTATTTATCATTTAAAATAATAGCCTGGATACCAATTTTGAACAAAATCATTGGAAATACTAAAAAAAAAAATTTTTTTTTGATTAGCCGTAGAAACTTGAAAATTTCGAAATATATCAAATCTAGCATAATATTTTATTAGGATTTGATCAAATTTAATAAACTATTTGCTTTGCATTAGATTCTAAGCATTCAAATATTCAATTCGACTTAGCAAAGATTCGAATTTTATTCGAAACATTTTAATCTTAAAATATTCTATTTTGGATAGTTAGCAGAGATTCGAATTCGATTCGAAATTTAAAACCTCGGATTCGCACAGGCTATTTTTTAGTTTTCGTTCCCAACTGAGAGTGAGCACATCATGTCTTATTATCCTCAACATTCCTGGAACCTCCACGTCTGGAGCCATTAAAAGCTACATTTAGACAGCGTGTCAATATATTCCATGAGCGCTATCGATGAGACGTATAAACCCACAGCTGCACGTGATGATAAATCCCTCCTTCTCCACATTGCATATCACGGAGGTGGAGCCAAGAGACTGGAGAGGTGCGCGGTCCAGATGAAGATGAAGAGAGTAAGTAACGTGAGCTACGTGACCTTGACAACAGCCGGTCATTGAAATAGTCGCCCTCCCCCCCCCCCTTCCTCTTCCTGAACCCTTGTACCTCATCCTCACGGCCAGCAGCTATTGAAACTGACTCGAGCCAGCCTCCCAATCGGCACTATCGGTCCGGCATACCAGCCATTAATTTTTATTTTTAATTATTACTTCTAACACCAAGATTGTTAACGGCTTCATTTTAAGAATAAACGATAAGGAAGGGTTTTTTTAGGAAGTGCTCCCGCATTACCGGTGGGTAAAGCACTCTAAAAAAATATCACAAGTTGAAAACAACACCCTCCCCCTCTTCATCTTTGCCCTCATCCACTCAGCTGAGGTTCGAACCTCAATCGTCACCAGCAACGAACCATTACGAAAGCTACGCCTTATAACACGCGGCCACCGATGCGGTTACTAGATTGTGTCAAACAGAGATATCTCTCATGACAAATGTATATAAAAAAAGTTCATGTACACTCCGTTTATCCTGAAAGGTAGCAGTCCTTCCTTGATTAATTACATTATGACCCTATTTTATAAGCTGTGCCATAGTGGAAATGTGCGGTGTAAACGTGCCAACTTTCAGGGTAAACGGAGTGTACTTTCTTAGATTATGTCCGCTATAATTTTCTTTCGAGGTTGATATATTTTAGTCGTGATCGAACAAAGGGGATTCTTACGATAATAAAATGATTAGTTCTAAAAAAATCTAATTTAATAAACGTATATTTTTCTCAAACTGTGGTACGCGAAGAATTTCAGGTACCATTGGGTTTTATTAATCCTAAAATCAATTTTGATAACATCAAGTCTGACAGACAAATGAACAAAAATATTTTATGTGATGTCATGAATTTTTATAAGCTTTTATTTACCTCTGCCGGGATTTTGTTTATATTACCATTAGAACCAGTAGAGCTTTATTAAAATGTGATGCGACCATTCATAGCATGTTCTATTATTTTATGAAGAGCTGTAAGGGGTACGATTTTTTAAACCATGACCCCAAAAGGAGTACGCCGACCCGCGGAAATTTGAGAAACACTAATTTGATGAATTGTTACTGCAGCACAATCATTCACCGATAAAGTGACATTTCAAAATTATAATATCACTTTCTACCAAGAGTTTACAGGCAGGGCCTGATTTAGAGCTGTAGATATCCAAGGGCTGTTAAAATTTGGAGGCCCTTCCGTTTGTCAAATATTTGTTCCTGTCGACGTTTCGGGACTATCATTTTTATTTTTTTTAAATTAACTAATAAAGCTTAATGTTAAATAAATTATTTAAATAAGTAAATATTTTCATTACATGAAATTAGTTTTGTTCAAAACAAAAATTATCACTTGACCATTAGTAATTAAGTAATGTTTTATCATAAATAAATAAAAATTGATATAGTACGTTAAAATTTTCAAATTAATATCTTACCACGATTGCTATTATATAGAGACGAAAGAGAACAATATATTTTAATTGCAAAAGTTTGTAGGTGAAGGTTCTGATTAGCTGAGCGATTCACTGTAATCTTCTTTCCACTCACGTATTAATTATTTCCGTGTTTTCCAGCATAATATAATGGGATAGGGACGAGTAAAATAAACTTTTGAGAAAATGTAACTACAATTACAAAAAGGTAGAGGGTAAAAAAAAACTCGCCTCAGCACACATGATCACTACCCAAGCCCCTGAAAATGATACCAGACGAGACTAACGCCCTAGTTTGCGTGTACACCAGCGCGTATATTGGTGTTGTTTGTAGACCCCTTACCGTGCAGCATTTACCGCTCGTAAGTGCACGTAACAACACGCTAAGTCAACCACGCCTTCGCGGCCGTCTCCACGATACAGTTCTGCAGCCATCCATGTGGAAACGTGATTCATACATTTAATTAGTTGACGTTGAGGTCTTGGACGTGTTATTTTATTATTATTTTTCGGGGGGAAGGGGGGAATAGGAGGTGCCCAGATATAGTCGAGTGATATGAGGTTCTTAGCTACAGACTTGACTTCACCGGGCGTCCCTATTCTGACATTCTCTAGATTTCCATGAATTACAGGTTACGAGAGGCAGTAAATAATATCGAGATATTTTATAATTCAAAATAGAAACAGGTCTTGTATAAGGATATACTTCACTCTAAATAGAAATGCTTGAAGGTGGTTCCTTATATGTTATAGGTTACAAGAAACAATGGAGCAATATTTTAAACACTGGCTTATAACGTGCATAAATTTGAAATATTTAAAAATAAAACAAAAATAGTGCTGTGAACCACACAGTCTTTCTCGCTTCTTTACCTAAACATGGAGACATTATTCAAAACTCGTAAGGTATGGGAAACAAAATATTATACACTGTTTTTTATTATATTTATTTGCGGTATTTAACGTACACTTTATGAACCGATTGATTGTATCAGGGGTGACCTGTTGGTCTAGGGGTAAGGTGTCAGACTTCTATGTTGAGAGTCCAGGGTTCAATCCTCGGTCCCGGCACAGATTTATCTGATTGCCAAACTCTTCCTTCACCTCTGACAAGACGTGTATTAATCACAACTTGTGAATGTGAGGAATGCCAGACCTCCACCGTGGTTCGGATTCCACGTTAAACTGTAGGTCCTCCATTTCATCTCACATTCACCCTATATATATATAATAATAATGAGTATATCAGCACACGATACATTTTTTATGTGCGAGATCGAAAGGGCCTACCAATGTTGCCGGTAAAGGTATTTTCACATACATTCCAGTGTTCTTTTACACGCCACAATCAACACGGGACCGGCGAATTTACTTCTCCTCCGAAGAAAGTTGTGCTACTGATTTTTTTCTCAATACAAATCCATTGACCTTAGCTGGGTTTGAACCCACGATCATCGGGTTCTAAGGCGAGAACTTTACTCCAAGACCACTGAGGTCGATCGTACGCAGTTGTAGAAACATTTCCCCAAATAACATAAATTATATTTATTTGTAGCATGTCATTTATATAATATGACATCTACAATCAAAATTTCATAAAAAACAATCAAATTTCCATAAAGTCAATTAAAACAAGATAACAAGTACTAATATATTCCAATAAGAAGAGACAGGTGGTGACTCACTCAGAATTGATGTTGCCGGGAAACACCGAAGCGTCGAGGAACATTGCCCCAGCGAACCATTTCGGTATCATGAGCATTTTCACGTCTTGATCGAAGGACACACGTCAGAGAAAAGAGAGATTATTGTCTCTGTTCGCCACTCCTGCTGACAGCGCCAGTGAGGAATTGGATTTATTTCGCAACTCTTCCCCCCCCCCCTTTCCCCTTAGATCTCCATGTCCTGTCCAGGTTCTGTTTTTATATAACAGATTCCCCGTGGATCACATTTTTGTATTCGATTGTATTTATTCCCGGAGGAAGGACTACTCCATACAACTTCAGCACCGAATACTACTGATGGCCACGATGTGTCAGGCGTCGGTATCACCACCTCGTCCCAGAAGAAGCCTCTTCTGAGAATATTGAGTACCATGTCAGAATGTCTGACGTTGCTACCTATGTCCCCCATACATAGTTTCATGTATTAGAATGTTTTGCTTTATTTTCAATTTCGATTAGACATTGAGTATTATGGCAGAATATCTGAAGTTGCTATCTATGTCCCCCAGACATAGTTTCGTGTATTAAAATGTCTTGCTTTACTTTCTATGTCCACCAGACATAGTTTCTTTAGTCAGATTGTCTGACGATTATTTCCTTATGCCCATAAGGCACAGTTTAAATACGAGGACTCTATGCTTTACATATGTATAGGACCAGGTGATTGAACATACTGAGTCAGTGAATTTGATTTACTTTTCTAAGTCCTTGGACTTTGTTATTTTTTATGACACCCTAAACGGTATGATCTTGTTTAGATTCTATTTATGGCAACAATCAGATCATCTAAAATTTTCTTCTTGGACCTAGTTAGGTCAGTGGCTAGTTGTAGTCATTATTACACCCTTGTTTGTGTATCTATTTACGGTACGCAACCTGTGGGAGCACTAATAGATTGAAGTAGTGGCCCGCGAGGATAATGCTTTCTTTCGGCCCCTTCAGGCGCCATTTTTATCTTAGTGTTCAAAGATAGTTTGTACTAGCTATTGTACGCCCTAATAATGGATAGATGTATAAATTTACTATTGATTGCTCTGGCAGTACTCATTAGCAAATGACTGGCCATAGTAAATTACTGTGTAGATGCCTGATTGTTAGCCATCTATTATTTGTAAAATGGAAGCTCCTCTTATAGGATATTATTCTTTGGTTTTTCTTAACTCTCCATGAGGGTTAGTACAAGCAAGATAGCTTAAAGTATATTCTTTTAAGTAACTCTAAAAATATAGGATTTGAAGGTATGTTTCTGTTTTCAATTGTTTCACTATTATTCATGATTAGACCTCTCAGGTATTAGTCTGGTCTTAGCCTGACTATATTGTCTTTTTTATTTTGCCTAAAACTTAATTCTTCTTTTTACTGTTGCCGAGTTGTGGCAGATGATTCGTAGTAATAATCCCTATTTCTAGAGTTGTTTAACTAACTACTGTCGGTTCTTTGTGTACAAAGTAATTATACCTATTCGTCCAGCCTAATCTTTTCTACCTCGATAACGGAATACAGTTATCATTAATTAATTGAATTTAAATATTGTCACTCATATGTAATTCTATATATTTAAGTAAAGTAAACTTATTTGTTATACTTATTTATTTCTGTGATGCATTTTCCTTCCCTATCCTTCATCAGGTATAACTTATTTATTTTTGTAAAAGCGATCGTTTCTTCTTCTACGTGATAGGAGAAGCGACGATGCATATTACACACTGTTACAGACACATATTAAGGGAAAATTAACATCTTTGCTCACCAAAGACCATAATAATAATTTACCAAGACCTCAATTTGAAAAATTTATTTGCCAACAGCTTAGAAACTATTGGTTTTATGAAAGTTTTTTTTTAACTTTAATAGTGCTACAACTTTTCAATGATAAGTTATTTCGTATATCAAAAGATTGCATGGATATGATCGTAATTAGAGATATCCGCTTATATAAAGTACCCTCGAAGTCATTTTTACGGAAAAATAAGAGTTTCAATTTTGTTTCTAATGCTAAACAGTGTCTTGATACGAATTTTAATCAAAATCGTTAGAGCCTAATTTTAAGAAATCGATTTTATCTCTTTTTGCCCTTCAGTAAACTACCCGTAAATTTAGAATTAAGTATATAATCCCGAAAACCCGTGGGTGGAAATCCATGAAAATCCTAAATACAAAGTTTTAGCTCGATCGGTAAAAAAATTTCGACTCTAGGCAGAGAAACAGACACAAAGAAAGACACAAGCAGACGGCATCGCGAAAACTGCTTATTTCGGGTTCAGGGGGGGGGAGGGGGGTTATGGAACGTAAATATCCATCAAAAGCTTGATTTTTTTTGACGATCACAATAATTTCTACATGAGGAGTCGCAAGAAAGTACAAAGTAATTTAAAATAGTTACTGTCCTTCATTAATATTATTTTGAATTAATTGTCTGAATATATTTTTCGAGCAGATTTGTATTGATAATACAATATGATTTACCGTCACATAATTTTGGAAGGACTGAAAACCTATTGTATGACACCTTAGCTCAGTCGGTTGCGTGTCTGTCTACTGAGTTAAAGGTCCTGGGTTCATTTCCTGATATGGACAAAATATTTATCATTGGTGAAATGTGGGTTTTCCCCCTTATACAGTGATCAATTAACGGTCGAGGGCTGGATGTTGTATCTGTTTTATATTTAAATTAGTTTGTAAGTCGTGTGCTGATATAATCTGACAGTTTAGAAAGTGAACGTTGATTAAATATCTCAAATAAATGAGATTATTAACCTATTAATCTTGATGAATAAAAATATATTGCGCCCCAAAATAATGTGTTGACATATATTATACACCTATCTTTTCAAAATAAGTTAAAAAAAGTTGTTCTTAAGGAATACAAATTTAAATGTTTTTGGTATAAATATATTTGTTAGTTAATTATTCACTTCTCCGTCTTTATTTTGTAATCGAAGTACAGTAATCCTCTAAAATCCGGAACTAATTTATCCGGATTTTTCTTAATCAGAACTATGCTTGTTTTAAAAAACGTATTTTTGTATTATAGGCCGCAAAACCGAATGAAATACATCCACGTGAACTTATAATAAAATCACTTACTACCAAAAGTTTGCAAAAGAATAAAGACGGGTTCTTTAAAACCTTGTCTACGTTTGTTCAACAGGTCCAGTGGGTCATGAAACTTCAATATCCATCAACATCGCGAATTCAAGATAGATACCCCACCACATTGATACACTTTAATGACCCTAAGTCTCGGTTGCCTCAAGTGCATAGGTCCCACCTGCTAGCGTTATTGAAAAAGAGCTTAACTCCCTGTTGACGTCATTCTGAGATCATTGAGCCTATGTTGCAACCCTGCCCATTTTTTTCTCATTTGATAAATTGGCTCGAATCCCTGAGAGGATGTTATTGTGTTATTTGTCCCATTTAATTTTTGTTCGAATCCTTGTTAAGATTTGTTCAAGTGATACTAGTTCAACAAAGCCAAGACCATTCAGTTCACTCCCAATTTAACTAATTTTTTTATTATACAACAATTTTGTATGTGGCACACTGTATAGTAAAAAAACAAACTCTTATCTGCTGCATGTACACTCCGTTTACAGTGAAAGCTTACAGTATTTCCTTGACTGGCTCTACTATGGCCCTTTCATATTAGCTGCACCATAGTGAAAAAACAAGCAAGGTAATTAGCTTTACACCTTTAAGAATAAACAAGGTGTTTAATATATACATATTAATTTCCTTATAGTTTATATTCTCGGTAATTCGAACTATTTCCTCCCCCTCTCCCTATTTAGTTGTGATAGAAGTTTTAGTGTGCCTTTAAAGAAACCTTTTTAAACGTATATAAACATTCAAATAGTTATATTTGAAATACAAAATATTTCTAAATTTAATTAATCTGCAGTCCAAAGCCTTTGCTAAATCGGTAGTCTACTTACTTAGCTAAGGTTCCCTTATTCGATTCCCGGCATGTAAGAAAAATTCATCATTATTGAAATTGAGGTTCTCCCTGACCCAGTGATGATTTAACGGTGGGGGAGGATATGGGTTATGTCTGTTCTAGATTTATATTAGTATGTAAGTCGTGGGCTGATATAATCAGTAGGTTTATAAAGTTCACGTTAAATACCCTAAATGAATGTCACCAGAAGATATTTTTTTCCCTACTTGAACTTTTTTTTTTTTAGCGTATGGCATTACTGACCGGGAGGGATATGATATCCAGTTCGGTCGCCTGTATGTATCAGGGTACACCTATGGAGGTTGTATACACGTACCCGCAATGAGATGATATTAAATATGGAGGTGGGGGCTAGCAGGAGTCTTAAACATAACTTAAGCCTAATTTACCAACCCCTGGCGACCGTCGGGATTATTCCCCTTAAGAGAAAAATACCCAAGATACCAGCCGGGAATCGAACCCTGGCACCTGGGTTTGTAGTTAGGTGCATTGACACCTGCCAACTGACACCACGGGGCCGGATATTTGCACTTTGAACAGCTTAATAAAGCCCTCAGCCGGGCTTTGAGTCAGAGACACAGTGTTGGGATAATCGTGTAGGGAACGCGAGAAAAATATATGTTTTTTAAATTTTAAAGCATAACTTTTTTTAGGCAATATAAATAAAAAAATACTGTGTAGAAACATAGAATTTAATTTTCTTCACATAGTGATATTAACAGCTCTTGAATATCTGTTAAGGATGTCCTGGAATTTAATGACAACCTTTTCTCTTAATTTAAAAAGTTTATCCTCTCATCTAATGCCACTATGCTTTTAAGAGATATTAAAAAACTGTTGACATCACCACCTGAATAAGATTAAACTTCATGTTTCTACTCGAGCAATTTTTTTTTATTTTGGCAAAAAAGGTAAATGTTTTGCTATAAAAGCTGCATAAACTCTGCCCTTTATCTAGAGTCCCTTGCACTTATCCTCCCCCCCCTTAACGCTTTTAGTTACTGTGTGGCTAGATATTTATTTTCTGGGTGGATCGGTCTTATGAAAGTGATCCGGAATCCACCCAGCGTGTCAGATCGGCTTGCGGTACATTCTACCGGTGAAATATGTCTCCTGCACAATCTACAGCATACAAACCCGCCACGCTTAGCGGAACTCGATGACTGTACAGTGGCACGCATACACCATATACAAAGTCGAAGGATTTTTACCGCGTCTTACCCTTTCCAATTATACGTATTTTTTAATCACGCCAACGGTGTAGGGATGAAAAACGTTGAACGTAAAGAAAATGTACCAGCAGTTGGTCGAAAACACAGGAAGAAAATACTCTCTGTTCACCCGGCAGAGTTTCAAACCCCAACCTCCCCATCACCGACAAATCAGACAAGACGAGCTTGACATTTATTCCGCGTGCCCACATATACCGGTCATATTCTATGTTACGCGTAGCAACATTATGTTGAGGGCACTCTCTTGTTTACAAATACATATCTGCTTAGTTAGTTAAATTTAACAGAGAAGGTTATAGGCATGCTAAACTATTTTGACAAAAAATGTTAAGTGTGTTTCTACCCCTATCACTTGTTTTATTGAATTTTTTATTTACGCTCGACCCAAACATAAATTAAAGTTGTCAAAAACATGATTCATTTCACAGTTTGCACAGCTGTGAAATGTGAGACTGTTCCATGCGCTTTTGTTTTAGTTGTTCGTTTAACACAAAAGTTACTGATGACTTAATCGCTTTTTTTTAAGCACCGCGTCTTACTAACCGTTCGGGTTACTCTAATTTGTACAGTGCTAGTTACGTTAGGGGTTTTAGGGATTAGGAAAGTTATATTTATAGGAAGCGTATCCACATTTGCGTGGAGGGAGACTGTAAAACCACCCTCAGTTCACCCGACCTATATTCGAACCTAATATGTGAAACTGGCCCATTCCATTCGAGTTTAGGTAGGAGTCGTCCTGTATTTAATGTAGCGCCGCACTTGAGACGTACTCAGTCTGACTATGAATCCGAAACTATGAAACATCAATGACGTCACTAACTATAGTAGTATTTTGGTAGAAACTAGCAGAATCACCCGGCTTTACACGAAGTAGCTGCGCAATACATTGCGTGGTTACCCCGGGAAACGATTTTATTTCCTTCAAATAGACAGAAAAAAAACTCTTCATTTTGTTTCTTCCAATCCAGTTTTAAATAAATGTGCACATGTTTGTGCACAAGGGCTACTAGTTTTAAAATTTTAGAACTGTGCGTGCGATAGATATAGCACAGGGCTAAGTCATGACAGAATCACTCTTCATTTTATTAATAATGAAATAAACTCCTGAGAAATAACCAAATATTTTTCGCAGCCAAAGTTGATAGCATTCAACTACATTAATAATTATTACTATCTAACATAAGTGACAGCTGCATATAGAATAACCTGACGTATGGATACAGGATACTATCTAGAAGCGTCCCTAGCTATGATAAGGTTATTCTTATAAAAATAGAAAAAGTGTTGAACTAATATATTAAACCTCGGTACACAAAACAGCATTTTTTTTGTACACAATTTTGAACAAGAAAGGGGACAAGGTCTTGGCCACATTGATTGCACACAAGTTTTACCCAGAGTGTGTTCACATGGCACATATGATTGCATTGAATAATTTAACATTATGGATTATTTCACGGTAATGGATGGCTATTTGCCTTTTTTTTTTGTGGTTAAATAATCATTGAATATATTTTTTAAATATTATTTACAATAATTATTTATCTGATAGTACTTAAAGTCATGAATATAAATTAAGGATTATTTTCATAGTTTTTAATTTTTAGATAGTTAAAAAATAAAAACTTCTATATTTCGGATTAAATTTTCTATGACCTTAATTTATTTTAACTATGATCAAGTATTTGGTTGATAATATATATTATGCATAATATAATAATTTATTTAAACAAGTATTAGTCTATAAGACAGGGTTATCTATGTTTATAACTTCAAATTTGTAGCCTTAGTTTATACTGAAAGGCAGCCAGTTTACCTTTCATGATTCCACTATGACGCAGCTTACAAGATAGGGCTCAAGGTAAGACTGACCTGTATTTTATGGTAAACGGAGTGTACAGTAAAAATGGCAAAAATAGTATGTGTTCAACTCTATACATAAAAAGTTGTGCAAAGAAAGTCTTGTACCATCTGGGATGTTAACACGAAACCATCTTATGGCAACAACCGCTACCGCTTCGGTAGCCGTATGGTCTAAGCCCTCAGGCGTAACTCTCGCAATAGACTGGACTTATTCTGAAGATGGAAAGATCGTGATTCGATTCTTGGTCGGGTGTATTGAAGTTTCATAAATAGTTTCCAAATTTACCTTAACACAAATGCGGGTACAAACACTCTAAATTCAACCGACCTCATTACTAACAAAATATCGTAACTAATCAATTTTAATATAACCTAAATGGGTAGTAAGCCACATCACTAAAAGTAAGATTAAAACAAAATCTTGTACAATAATTAATATTGTCATGTACTGGCCTCAAAGTGGAATTGTAGGGCACGCGAGTTAAGGGCAGTGTTTTTTCAGTTTTTATAGCAAATATTTGTTTGGCCAAAATAAATAAGATATTGCTTCAGTAGAAACATATAATTTAATTTTCTTCCCAAGGTTATATCAACAGATCTTGAATATATGTTATGAGTAGGGCTAGAAAATGCTTTATAAAAATGCATTTATGACCCCAAAAAAATGCCCTTTAAAACAAAAATAATCTAAAAAATATAATTTAATTTTTTGACTTTTTCTGTGTCAACAGAAATTCTTCATTTTACTAACCAATTTTACTAAGTTTACCGATAAAACCAACACAAAGAATAACCAAGAAAAACCACTTAATTTGTTTACAGTTTCTGTGGTAAACTAAAGATGTATTGCCCAAAAAAAACATGTCTTATATGAAATAAAAAAACTCTTAAAATACAATTTAACTTTTTACAGTTTCTGTGCATAGCTTAAAGTCTATAAACAAAAAATATATCATGTCTATAAAATAAAACAGGGGAGAGTTGAAAATATTCTTGCCATCGTGGTGGTACCACCATTTGCTATGGTGCGTGTACGTATGTTCTAAACACAAGCACTCCCCCCCTCCCTTTTTTCTGTCTTGCTTTCAGGGAAAATCATAGAAAAATTTCCTTTTTATTGAAAATACCAAAATATACATAACAATGACTCAAAAATAACAAAAAAAAAGCCTTAAAATTACAGAAAAAAAACCCTGAAAATAAGTCATATCACATAAAAACATGGAAATATGCTTAAAAAAAATGGCCTAACACAGCTACATAAATCAGCTTAGATTCTTATGAAACTCATGTGTATACACTTGAACAACATTCTAGGTTTGCCACAAGAAAAAAATACAGAATCATAAAAAAATCCTAACCCTAGTTATGAGCATAGCGGCAACGAAGAAAAAAAGTTGTGATTAAATCTTAGGACACCCTTGACAGATATTCAAGAACTGTTGAAATCAACATGTGAAGAAAATTAAACGATGTTTCTAGTGGAGAATTATTTGATTTATTTTGACAAAAAATAATGTTTTGATATAAAAACTGTAAAAAAAAATACTGCCCTTAGCTGGTAATCCCTACACTACTACCTTAATAAGAATGGGATCGTATCAAATGAAAGCCACATAGAGGGCAATTAACGTGGGAGGAGGGTAATGAAGATCTTGTGGCCGGGGCGCGGTCCTTTCACGTCGTCTCTACTCATCTGGTCCACTTGACACGACACACGGCTTCATTAGTCTCCATTACTTGTCTGGGACTTGTTCACTTAGCTACTATCACTCGGGTTGAATAACGAGCTTTACTTGGACCGTTTGTTTTTCTTACGATAAATAATTATACTTTCAATGAGGTTTGCTGGACTCATTAACAGAATATCAAATTACAAATTTGTAATGACTGATGAAACTCAAATAACCTTTGCATGTTTCTTAAGAAGCGTCCATGAAATAGATTACATTTAACTGAAAAGGAAAAGATAGCACCAAGCCCTCGAATTATCTATTCTTAAGGCACAGCCATTACAAAGCTTCGACACAATTTGTTGAATTATTATGACTTTTTACAAGATAATACCAGTATTTTAGACTGATGGGAAAATTATTTCAGAGCTTGACTGAATGGGAACGATAGGAAACATATGGAAAAATAGAAACACATACATCTGAAAACGAGGTTCCAGAACCTACTAACGAATAAGATGATTTAATCTTAGGGAAATTAAATAATTAAAAAGTCCCAGATATTAATTCAATTTTGGCAGCGTTAATAAAAATTGGTGTTTATGAATAGTACTCAACCTGAAGGTTGGTTGGATCCTCAACAGTTCCATTGTCAGCTGTAAAGCCTAGACAGCACTGAAGTGACGTACTAAGGAAATGAGGAGTGAAGTAGTTTCCCGTTGTTTTCCTCACTGAGCTAGAAGGTACTATTGCACTTCAGTCTGCCAAGCCCACCGAAATGCACACACCAACTGACCCTACAAGCGATACCTCCATTTCGTTCATCACAGGGACTGGCTGTATATTGAATGTTACTACTAGTATCGTTCTCCCACTTTGATATTTGTCAGATCTATAAGTGAGATTAAGACAGATCAATGAAAGTAGCAACTCGCTCTAGCCAATACCAGAAAATACAGAGCATTGTAAACATTGTATCTCAGTAGAAATGGATATAGGCATTTAAAAATAAATTGTACGGAACTCCACACGGACTTGCTCGCTCTATTGTTTAAAAATGGAGATATTTACTCAAAATTAGTAATATAATATACAATAGCGAACCCAAGAACAAATTGCGCTCTACATGCGCAAAACATTTTTGACTCGCGGTTTTAAATTTTATAATTCTATTTTTAAAAATTAACGTCTTCATTTGTATATTTGGACCAATAAAAAATATCGATATTGGGTCCCCAAGGGTCAACACTTCGTATTATAATTTTTAATTCCGATTAAAATATTCGGCATTTTATTAGAGGATGCACATTTTATGGTTATCGCAGTGCTATTAATTTCTCTTTTATAAATGTTGACCAATAAAATAGGTAATTATTGACTATTGAGTCTAAAATGAGCGAGATGATCATTGCTGTGCCAGGGGCATATCCAGGAAGAGGGTATGGGGGGGGGGGGCGTGCCCTCCTTCAAGAAATTAAATCAATTTATTATTATTATTATTATTATTATTATTATTATTATTATTATTATTATTATTATTAGCACCGCGTCTTACTACCCGTTCGGGTTATACGCACTTACGCTAATGTGTAATGGTAGGGTGATTGTGAGATGAAATGGAGGACCTACAGTTTAACGTGGAATCCGAACCACGGTGGAGGCCTGGTAAATCAATTAAATCAATGTTAAAGTCACTACTAGTTTTATTGTCATGTAATACTATCTCACTAACCAGATTTCATATTTTAAATTGTTATTGGTAATATTAAGATTTAAGACAATCACATTAAGTATTAAAGTGGTGAAAATAGGCATTAATGAAATTACCCAAATATAACTCTCACCTTGTTGCACAAACCTTGTTTAGGTTTAAATTTATTTTATCATTTTTACTATTACTATTTCAATGATTAATCATAAATAAAGATCTTTAAAATAATTTATTTTTATATAACGTGCTTTAAACACAATCTTTGAATAATACCACAAAAATAACGTGTTAGTATGGTTTAGTGGTAAAATTTCGATTTAGAATGAGATATAACTAGTTATACTAAAGAGTGGAGTTAAAGTTCGATTGTTCAAAATCTGAATAATTCCATATATTTTGTCTAATTAATTGAATAACAAAAACTATTTATATAATAATTGTTATAGTGTTTAAACTTATTTCTTTCTTAATAATCACTATTTGTTGATATTCTTATTATTTTCTTATAATAAATTTCAATACTAATAGCAAATTTCGAGCTATAACCTTCATTAGAGGATTATTCTCAAGTTCAGCATTACATTGAAAAATTACTTAAAGATTTACTCTCAAATTTTGAAATATTTTTATGTCAAAATTTCTTGAGATGCCTTCCACCCACCCTCACGAAAATCCTGGATTCGGGTCTGGTGTACAAAAATCTCCCCTAAGAAGTTAAAGGAAAAAGAACATCAACTTTTTGAAAGATTTATTTGCTTACTTTATGGCATTAGAGAACCATTGCGTCAAAACTTAAGTAGTATCTCTTTACAACTAAAGCTCACAAAATTGTATTAATAATTATTTTCTAATAACTCAGAAACTGTTAGTTTTATAAAAATATATTTCATATAAAAGTTTTTTATTTTTAATAGTACTATAGTTTTGCAATTATAAGTTACTAAGTATCTCAAATAGTTGTAGAGATACGGAAATTTCTGCTTCTGTAAAATACCCTAAAAGTAATTTTCATGAGAAAATGAAAATACCCAGTTTATTTATAATCTTAATCAACGCCTAAATACGAATTTTAATCAAAATCGTTAGAGCCAATTTTGAGAAAATTGAATTTTCTCTTTTCACTTTTTATTAAACTAATCTTAATTTTGGGGTTAAAAAGACACACAGACAGACGGCATTGCAAAGACCACTTTTTATGGTTCGGGGGCTCATGAGACGTTGACTTTCATCAACATTTCAGGCTAGATTTTTTTTACGGTCGCAATACTTTACAATTAGTGTTCAAAAAGTTAAAATATATATATGCTTATAGCTTGAAAGTTACTGGTTTTTTAAAATTTTGTTTAGAATAAAATATTTGTATTATATATATATTTTTTCAATGATAAGTAATTTCATATCTCAAATAGTTTCGGAGATATGATAAAAAAATGAGAATTTACGCATCAGACCGGAGCTCTTAAAGTCATTTTGCCGAAATATTAAGAGTAGCCATTTTGTTTGGAATATTTATAAATGTTTTGAAACGAACTTTAATCAAAATCTTTAGAGCCAATTTTGAGAGAATCGACTTTTTCTCTTTTTGGCCTTCAGTAAACTACCCTTAATTTTAGGGTTAGATATCCTATTCCAAAAACCAAAACCCCTCGGGGCAACCCTATGAAAATTCTAGATACCAAGTTTTATAGCGATCGGTAAAATAGTTTAGGCTCTAGTCGGAGGTACAGACAGACGGAAATTCAAAAACAACTTTTTCGATATTTTGACGATCACACTACTTTCTCTACGTACCTGTAAGAGAGTGAGAAAGTAAAAAGGGTGGAAGGCCAAAAACGGAAGAAAGGTCGTATTTGATAGCCTCCACGAAATTCTCTGTTTAATAAATAATAACAAGGAGTTCCTCCCCATAAATGGAAAGAGTCGATTATTGCACCTATTTTATAAAGGGGGGACAAAACAGATTGTAGTAGTACAGGGGTATTTAATTACTTCCAACTGTTTACAAAGTCATCTCAAATATATTTCTGTCTAGACTTAATCCATATGCAGATTAATTCATTGGCGATCACCACTGCGGATTAATTTATTGTGTAATTAATTTAGAAATACTAGGTTAGCACTTGATGAGATTTTGATAATAAGACAGATCCCGGAGAAAAATTGGGAATAAAATAGAATTGATCATCAATTGTTTATATCTCTAAAAAAAACCTTATGGTTCCATCAAAAGGCAATAATTGATCAGTATTTTAGTTGAATTTGGAATGATCAAAAATGGGTTTGGCTTATTAAAATAAGTTTGAAGGAAATTCTGGGTACCATGCGTGTGGGAAATAAAGTAATAAGCCTAGATACATTTTAAATTTACACTGATCTCAAACCAGAAACCGCCTTATTCCCTCTACTATTTAACTTTACACTAGAAAATGCAGTTATGCCCTTAAAAGAGAACACCGGTGGTGTGGGATTGAATGACGACTCAATTGTTAACTTATGAAGATGATACAGATTCGTCGGATAGACAATTAGGTGGTGCCATAGTGACTGCAAAATAAAAGCATAACTAAGAAACCTTTTCAAATAAGAAATTAAATATTATTTCAAGTATATATGCATTCACTCTTTTATTGGAATATTAGTAGAAGTACCCGGTGTTGCCCGAGGTATCCACGCAATACATTGCATGGCTATCGCGGGCAACTATTTTTTTTCTTCAAACAGACAGAAAGAAATCTTATTTTTATTTCTACCGACCCAGTTTTTAATACATTTTTAAAAATCTAACAAAAAATTTAAAATACCAGCTTCCGGGTACACATGTTTGTGTACAGAGATTACTTAATTTTAAAATTTTAGCCCTCTGCGTGTGATAGATATCGCACAATGCTCGTGACAGACAGATAAACACTTCAATTTATTAATATAGTACATTTATTAGATTTATCCTTGCCAATTCTATTATGTACCCTTCATTTATTCTGAATTTGTAGCTAGCTTATCTTGCTTGAATTCCACTATGGTGTAGCATTTAAGATAGGGCCATAGTTTAGTCACTCAAGTAAGACTGAAATATTTCATGGTAAATAAAGTGTGGAATAAAAAATTCATTTTTATCAAAATCTTTTGTAAAAAAATATATTTTTACGATAATCATGTGAGATGAGACCCCCACAACTGATACGCGAACCAGTGGGTTAAATGTTTCACCTTCCATAGAATAGATGACCTTATTTTCTCCATATTTTTTTATTTTTTTTGCCAGTGTCGATAATTCCACCATAGCTGTGAAGATTTCACGTCAGGCACATCTCTCTGTTCATAATATTTTAAACAAACCTCTATGAGCCTCTGTGTTTGAAGACGTTCTTCAGCGAAGAAGCTTTATTTCCACATTTAATGTGATTGAAAATTAATTAAAAATTAATTTTATAAACTGGTAATTTCTAGTAAAACATGATACTATTAATTTATAAAGTAACTTTGAAATATATCACCCGAAGTTTTAATATAATAAATAAAATACGACCGAGACTAAATGTTTCATTATAAAACGCAATCATCAGTATTTTCTTTAAATTGAACTAATATTTATTTATTTTTTACAGTATTTTACTTAAAGGAAGTAATGATGCAAAAAATACTTCAAAGTCGATTTCCTTTATTTGAGGGTAACTGTCTCAAGAACATTTGAAAATGGACGCTGTCGCTTAAGCTTTAAATGGCCCAATACTGCGGTATCTTGTAAGAAAATACCTTCTCCAGGGACTGTGTTTTGAAAACATTTTTCATTTTATGTGACCTGATCCACCCTCTCACTTTTAGGCACGCCCATATAAAATGTATAGACCGCACCTAATTCTCCACATCAATGAAGCATGAACTATTGAAGATAAAGTAAAAAAACATATAACCATATAAGGTTGTATAGTGTCTGAAAAAAAAATCATATGTAATAAATGGGACAGATTTTTTCGCTCCTTTACCTAAAAAAAATGAGATATTTACTTCACTCTCGTGAGATATGTGAAACAAAATAATAGACATTGTTGCATAACCATAATTGAAAAAAGAAAATCAGAACTATACCAAAGAGCATAAATTAAATAATATACACTTTTACAGAAACATATTAAGAAAAGAGGACCATCTCTGTTCATCAAAGAGCATAGCAATCAAATTTTCATTTCCCAGACACATAATTTTAAAAAAACTATATTTATTCGTTATAGCTAAGAAACTATTGGTTTTATAAAAATAAATATTTCAAGTAAAAATGTTTTATTTTTAATACTATTGCATTTTTATAATATTAAGTTTTTTTCCAATCTCAAATAGCTGCGAAGATATCATCAAAATTGGAAACTTTCGCTTGATTAGAGTACCCTCAAAGTCATTCTCATGGGATGATGAGAATTTTCAAATTTGTTTGTAATGTTAAACAGTGACTAAATACGAAATTTAACCAAAATCGTTAGAGCCAATCTGGAGAAAATAGATTTTTTTTCTCTTTTTGCCCTTTATTAAACTATCATTAATTTTCCAGGTTAGATATTTAATTCCAAAACCTCCTCGGGGAAATCTTATAAAACCTTAGATACTCGATCGGTAAAATTGTTTCGATTCCAGGCCGATATACAGACACAGTCAGAGAGATGGCAACGCGAAAACCACTTTTACGGATTCAGGTCATGAAACGTTGACATTTATCAACATCTCGAGTTTGATTTTTTTTTTACTATATCACAATATATCTCTTTCTCTTTATATATATATACATATAAGCCAATACATAGAATAATTAAAGTACACATATCTAGTTTATCACAAATAAAACAAAGTAATAATAAAACGAATGGTTGGGAGATCTTAGAGAAAAAGAGACTGGACACACATACGTGTGTATACATATATATATACATATAGATATGTATTATATATATATTTTTATATACATATATACGTATAATATATATGTATGTATATATATGTATATATATACATATATACACACGTATGTGTGTCCAGTCTCTTTTTCTCTAAGATCTCCCAACCATTTGTTTTATTATTACTTTGTTTTATTTGTGATAAAATAGATATGTGTACTTTTAATGATTTTATGTATTGGCTTACTCTAGGAAGAACAAATCCTTATGCAATCTTGAATGAGATGTTGTAATAAGCTGTAGATAAATAAACATCTATTAATCAATTTTCATCAAAATGAAACCAAATGAGTATTTTTAATTTATTGAACGCGTTCATGAAAAATAATAGCAAAAAGTCACATACATAAGCTGGACGTGCCTTTTTGCTGGTTTGCATTGCCAATTTTATTTCCATTTCTAAATAATCAAAATGGAACACTTATCTTGGATTAGATCTTTTTTTATATAAAAATATGTTTACGTATTTTGTGACTGTCTTTTTGCATGTATCTAGATCTATTTTCTTTATTTTGAATGACCGGGTTGGTACAGATAATGCCGGGCGGTAGGTAGGAAGGAAGGAGTAAAGTTCGTCTATCGATCACTCATCGAAGTCTCCATCCTTGGAAAAACACTACGGAACAAAATGCAAATAAGCGACGGGTTTTCAATAGCTAGCGTTGAGGTGAGCTCATTTTTGAGTTGTTTGTCCTTTTTGAAATATACTGTTAAGAAAAAGACTTTTTCAATTTTTTGCGGCGAGAGATGATAGTGTCGTGTCATGGACTGTTGTCAGGTAAACCAGAGCTTGTTAAAACTGTATCTATGATAATGTTCCAAACCACTAGGTCCCCATTTGACCGATCATACACAGACTCTGCTTTACATACCTCACATGAGAGTGTATTGTTTATATCTGGCCATTGAATGCTACTAAGTGATGAGAACAATTATTCACAAGTACTTTTTTTTCAAACCACAGTACAATTTTCTTGGTATGGGTCTTATCGGACTAATATAAAATCTATTAGATCTAATTTAATATATTCATACGTCATAACATTTAATATGAAGCTGTCACACTAATGCATATTATCAGAATATATAAAATAACAATAACTAGTAGTTAGTTATATGTTACAATTTTATTGATTTTGGTCATGAACATATGTTATTACTTTAAAAGGCCCTTTCTATGAAAATTGGACTCTTTAAGTTTATTTATCCTGGCGACACGTCACAACTCGCCACTGGAGAGAGTTACTATATTATATCGTTTTTTTTATCACTGCGTCTTACAACATATTCAGGTTATATGCATATGTGATAATTACTCTAATGGGGTAGGTATGAGGAAGGAAGCATTTTAGAGGTAGTATATCCGCATTTGCGTGGAAGAATATTGGGAAAAACCTTTAGGAAAAACCACCCTCAGTAGACCTGACCGGGATTCGAACCCCAATCTCCCCATGTTTAGTATGCCAGTCCAACACGAGAATTACGTCTTACACCATTCGGCCACTGAAGCGGGTTTAGGATCAGTTCCCTGATATAAAACTCTTCGTTACTAAGTTATTGTTTAAGAGCGCAGTGGGGGTATTGTGTGTGGTTTTCCCCTCCAACACTTACTCCGCGCGAATGGGTTACATCCCATTTCCTTTCAGTTCTATCTACTTTACCTCTAACCCCTTACTGAAAAATATGCAAACAGTCCAGCTGGGTAGTAAGACGCGGTGCACTCACACACACATAGAAAGAGATTGCATACTATCACCTCAAATCAGGATCACGTGGGGAAGTGGGATAATCCCAACATCCACGCACTAGACGAGACTCAAACGCGCGACACCTTGAGCGTGAACATGCCCACCCACTCGCGGACCACCCAGAGCGGCGGAGGTAACCAGCGCTGAACGTGGAGTACAAAGTAAGAGAGAACAACTCTTCATCCTTTGGCTCGTGAAGTTTCGGCTTGTAACTCGCTTGTGACGTGGCCATAACACCCGTCACCTTTCTATCTCCCCACTCCCCCAAGACAGTCAGTGACACCTATAATCGACAACCCTGTGATCCTCTCCGTGTCACTGTGATACCTAGGCGGCTAGCCCTTGCTCTTTCTCCTCCGCGGTACCCGATGAAGATGTCAATGGTGTTGGCAGCTCAAGGTCACCTGGTTTTGTGGTCGGAGCTCTTTGGCCCCGCCCACTCCCCTGCCTGGATCCACCGCCTCTCAAATGATGGCATCGCGCGCTCCACGATAGAAACAGGGGTGGCCAATCGGCTGAGGCTGTGGCTCTAGCTATGTACAGCAGAGTTCATTGCAGTGCGGTATTTTAAAATGTTTAGTTTTGTGTGGTCTGTTTCCAGCAGGACATGTTTAGAGTAGCAGTTCTTAAACTAGTAGAAAAGTTATATTTGGGCCTAGTTAATTTTCGTTACTCTGCTGATAAAATAAATTAATTTTAAGCTATTTAAAAAGCTGAATCAGATATTTAAATATAGCTTTTGTATTACAAACAAGTTTTTATACATGTCAAAAGGTTAATAATAATTCGATGTTTTAAGATATAAAGTTAGATAAAAACTTTTATTTAGGACAAATATACGTTATGAATAAATCAAACAAATTTAAGTTAAAATGTTACTGAATAATTATTTAATATTTATGCATTTAAATTACAATGAACTAAGTTTTGTCTTTCATAATAACTCTACATTTTGTTAATAAGTGAGGTAGTTTTTCTAATTGATATAACAAGTTAAAAATGAAATTTATTTGATTGAAAAATTAAATGATGATGATATTGATAATCTTACAAAAATTGGAATTCCTTTCTCATTTGAGATGGCAAATGAGGTTGTCTGCCAATTGAATCGAATAGTGTTCGGGTTATACGCACTTACGCTAATGTGCAATGGTAGGGTGATGGTGAGATGAAATGGAGGACCTACAGTTTAACGTGAGATCCGAACCACGGTGGAGGCCTGGCACTCCTCACATTCACAAGTTGTGATTAATACACGTCTTGTCAGAGGTGAAGGAAGGGTTTGGCATTCCGATAAATGTGTTCCAGGTCCGAGGATTGAACCCCGGATCCCCAGCACGGAAGTGCTTACCTTACCCCAAGACCATCCGGTCACCTATTTAAAGTTAATTGTGTAAACATTAATTGGAGGCTGTAAGTAAGTTTGATTTGAAAAATAATATAACTAAAGTTTTAACATAGTATGAACAAATTCCGTGAACAAACAAGCTGATGAATACCTTCTGCACCTACGTGAGGATCAACACCTCCAAAGTATTTACCAGCGATCATCGACGAATACAAGTTGTTTCGCGATGACAAATGTGTGGAAGCGAGCACTGTGTCTTTGGACCAACAAAAGAAAAAATGGCGAACCAGTAAAAACTGATTTGTTTGACGAACAACGAAGTGTATGACCTGTGACGGCGACAGAGGAGTTTCACAAGAATTTTATTGATGAACTGATTAATGAAAATCGGCGATTCATTCAAAGGGGAATTTCTGTCGAGATGGAAAACTCTCAGGAACGTGTGGGTTTCGTTGTTTATAGCCTTGGATGTCATAAGATCTGTGTAATATGGGTTTACCGAATGCTTACAGTTGAGATGAAAGCTCAGAAGATTTATATTTGTCAGAAGCTGTTGTACAATGAGAATGAAGGCGATAACCTCCGTCACAACATTTTAAACGGGAGACGAAATATGGGTTCACCCCTTTGAACCTTAAACTAAGTGCCAGTCAATGGAGTAGTGCCATAAAAGTTCACAACCGACAAATTTTTAAAAAATGCAAAAGACGGCAGAAAAACTTAAAGCAAGAGTTTTCTTGGATACAAATTTTGCGTTCTACGTGGATTTCCTTGAACCTGGTACGACAATAAATTCAGTCACATACTTAAAAAACCTCAAATTGGGTGACCCGGGGGTCTAAGGATAAGGTGTCGGATTTCTGTGCTGAGGGTCCGGGGTTCAATCCTCGGACCTGGAACACATTTATCTGATTGCCAAACCCTTCCTTCACCTCTAACAAGACGTGTATTAGTCACAACTTGTGAATGTGTGGAATGCCAGGCCTCCACCGTGGTTCGGATCCCACGTTAAAATGTAGATCCTCCATTTCATCTCACAATCACCCTACCATTGCACATTAGCGTAAGTGCATATAGCCCGAATGGGTAGTAAGACGCGGTGCTAGTAATAATAATAATAATAATAATAATAATAATAATAATAACATAAACACTTTAAATCAATTATTAAGAAGGGTTTAGAAGCACAAAAACAATGTTTCTTTACAACATTATAATAAAATTAAACACCTAATTCATCACAGGATATCTGAGAAGAAATTCAACACCTTGGTATAATCGTCCTGCCACATCCATCGTATAGTCCGGACTTGCACCATGTGACTTCCATCGTACAGTCAATACTTGCACCATGTGACTTCCATCGTATAGTCCAGACTTGCACCAAGTGACTTCAATCGTATAGTCCAGACTTGCACCATGTGACTTCCATCGTATAGTCCGGACTTGCACCATATGACTTCCATCGTACAGTCCGTACTTGCACCATGTGACTTCCATCGTACAGTCCGGACTTGCACCATGTGACTTCCATCGTACAGTCCGGACTTGCACCATGTGACTTCCATCGTA
>CABFWO010000174.1:75911-90592 GCA_902155825.1 Timema genevievae | reverse complement strand
CACCATGTGACTTCCATCGTGCAGTCCGGACTTGCACCATGTGACTTCCATCGTACAGTCCGGACTTACACCATGTGACTTCCATCGTACAGTCCGGACTTGCACCATGTGACTTCCATCGTACAGTCCGGACCTGCACCATGTGACTTCCATCGTACAGTCCGGACTTGCACCATGTGACTTCCATATTTTCCCCAAACTTAAAAGAGGGGCTCTGTAGACATTACTATGGTCTCATTGAATAAATGGAAAATGCTGTGGCTCCGGAAACAATGTGTGGATTTATAATGTGACGGCTTAACAAAACTTGTTTAACGTTGGTGTAAATGTGTGGAGTTGATTGGTGAAAAGTAAACCCATATACTTAAAGAATACATAGTAATTATTTTCATGTTCCATTTATTAAAATATCATTATTCAATAAGAAGGATTAAAGTTGGAGAATGCCTCAAACTTAATTAGTCTACTTCAAGTTGAATTATGATATTTCATTCTACTATATTTCTTTGAAGTCATTTTAGAAACATTATAATACTATACTAGCGTAAGTTAACAGTTTTTAAAATCTATTAAAAAATATCTTTTAGTCATATTAATTGTGAAAACGAGGCTCATCTGCTTAAGTTCCAATAAGATTTTAAGCTCTATCATATGACATAATATTTATATCGAAGTTGAAACATACTATTAATTGCAATATGATGACATTCGCGTATTAAGATAAAACCAATATAAATGAATTAGTAGTTCTAGTTGAGATCACGCAAAAACGGTTCAAATTCTACTGCATTTTAACAAAAGCAAGTCACAGTTCAAGGTAGGCACCCCTAGTGAAATCTGCTATATGCTGATCACACATACAGGGGTCTGTTTCTGGTTGCCTATCTATAATCACATCCGCCGCTCATTTACATCCACCCCTTAGAGTTTCATAACGGAGGGAAAACTAACAAATTAATCGTTAAAAATAATATTCAATTATTATACAAAGCTTTGTTTATAAGATTAATCTATACTCGCATTGACTTATATCTAAGTAATAAATAAGGTAAAAGAGGTGACATAAGTGATAGCTCACAACCTTTTATAGTAGTTGTCACATTCATTTATTATCAATCATAAATAATAATTATTGTCTTCAAACAATCTATGTATTCTAAAATATCATTCAGATATAAGTTGGTCAAATCATTGTTTATAAAATACCAAAAAATGGTAGCAGCTCATGCTTTAAATTTTTCAATTATTTTAATTTGATTTAGGTATTTAACATGCAATTTGTGAACTGACTTATTAGACTAGCACAAGACTTATAAACTAATTTAAATCTAGAACATACACAAAATCCAGCACTCGGCCGTTAATTCATTCCTGTGAAAGGGTAAACCCACGTTTCACCGATGATAACTTTTTCAACCATACCGGGAATCAAACTCTGAATTATTAATTCAGTAGACAGACACGCTACCGACTGAGCTATCAAGACTCCTGTCCTAAATGAATAATGGCCAATCGAGTAACACTCGTACCTGGACATAATCACGGATAGTTAAAACAAAATGAGTTTAGCAGAGATTAACGTTCTTTAAACCCGCTTCAGTGTTCGAATGGTCTGAGGCGTCACTCTCACAATAGACTACTGCCGATAAAGGGAAGATCAGGGTTCGAATCCCGGTCGGATGTATTGAGGGTGGTTATTCCAGAATGGTTTTCCACTCTCCATCCATTTCATCTAGAATTTGACCTTGCTCATCCCTAACTCAATACCGTGATTAGTATATAGAAGTACAGCCCAAACTGGTAGTAAAAATGTTCTTGAATATTGAGCATTGAAACTGCAGTGCGGTTTGACAAAGATTTGTGACGCCGATATTAGTTCAGCGGTGGGTATTACATTTTATGTCGTTTGGTTATAATTTTAATTAAAAGCAGCCCACATTTGTGGTTGCACTGTACTATAAGCCATCAGTTTCAACGTATGCTGGAAGACCAGGTTTTTTTTAAACTATACCTGGTTTCACTGGAAGTGGTTTCCACAAGTGGTATACGCTAATGTGTACGCATTTACTTTAAACTGCCTTCCTCATCCCTACCCCTTAAAATATCAATCCTTTAGTAATTTTAGTGCGAAAACTAAACAATAATATATATAGTGTTCTTAAGACTCTAGAACCGCGTTAAGGGTATTTTATTAGCAAACCCAATGAGGAGAGACGATTGGGAAGACCTAGATGCAGATGGAAGGATAACATTAGAATGGACCTGAAAGAGATAGGGTGTAAAGGTAGGATTCCCTCGGTGCGTCTTGCGTATCGCGTATGCGGCCACAGACGTGCGGTGGTTAGACGCAGACGCGGGCTACAGTGTTTCCCTAGATGCGTCTCTTGGTCGCCAGTCGTGAGTAATTTTATGTGCGGTACAGATCGTTCCTCAGTTATCAGAGTTTTTCATTTGTGTTTCATTTAATGTTCCGTGTTATTTTGTTATTTTGGAAAAGTGTGGATAAAAAATACTGACTTGGTCGCCCAACTATTCCTGAGATATCTTTCCATGCGTTATCCTTCACATGTTGGTCCCAGTACATTGGCGAAGATATGTCAAAAATTGATGGGTGCTTTTCTACCTCTACAATAGCATTTTCATCCTCTTCTATGGATAAATCTTGGGCCATTTTCAAAACCAGCCCAATCAAACATAAAACTATGCCACGGATTGATGACCTCCTTAGTATTTAAATGTCCCTAAATTGTAAGCACCACCTTAATTATTATCACTGTAAACTTAGATTGAATGGGACCTAAGATTTTATCGAATAGCGCGATTCCTTTTAACAATTTTTTTTAAAAAGTATTTGTTGTAAACAACTTCTATTTATTTCCTGTGTCGGCAAGCATTTATGACAAAACTAAATATAGCTCTACTAAAACACACTCTTGCTTGGTGGGCAGTGTGGACGCAGACGCAAGGTAGAGAGAGACGCAGGACCCACACTCTGGTCGCCAGTCGCAGTCGCCTCAAAGGAACTGGCCACATAACAAACTATGGACACCAGTCCAGTCGCAGACGCAATACGCACCGAGGGAATCGTAACGTAATGGGGTGGTCTTGATATAACTAGCTTACGATAGGGATAGGATGTAATGAAGGGGACTGGATAGGACCAGATCAAGATAGGGACAGGGTTTAATGAGGGGGACTGGATAGGACCAGATCAAGATAGGGACAGGGTTTAATGAATTGGACTGGGTAAAACTAGATCAAGATATGAATAGGGTGTAATGAGATGGACTGGATAGAACGAGATCAAGACAAGGATAGGGTGTAATGAAGTGGACTGGATAGACCCAGCTCAAGATAGGGTTAGGTGGCGTGGTTTTGTAAATGTGGAAATGAAATTTCAAAATCCTAATGTCTTAGAGTAAATTAAGTATTGTGTTCTTAATAGCGTTTCCCAATAGTTTTTACATCTTTATACAAGGGTCCAGGTTTCAATTCTCGGCAGAGATGAAGAAAACATAGAGCTTTAAATTTGGGCTTGACATCTTTTTAAAAAGTATTAACTTAACTAATTGGTTGATGTGTGTATCCTATAATTAGGATAGGATGAGTAATTTAATGGTCAGTGTGATCATTAAACCAAAAATAATGTGTTTTTTTTCAACTTATCTCACAACCCCTTCAGCCTACCTGCGATAAAAAGGGTGAATATCACCGTAGTTCCTTATAATTGGGCACCCTTCTTAATGGATGGATAGCTTCAGTCCAATTATCATAGAAACGGCCTTTTATCAAATATGAAGTTATTCGTTTATGTCAACATAGATAACATTTTACTATATTCTTAATGTCATTTTATAGGTAATTATACTGTATATCAAAAGTGATAGCTAAAGATCACATGAATTGACGTACGAATACGTTAAAGTAAATCTAGTAACTTTTCTAGCTGTCAGATAAAAGACTCTCCTATGAAGATTGAACTGTAGTAATGACATGATAATATACAGTTTCGGTCACAAACTTGGCTTTATTTTCAGTCTAGGTCTCACTACATAGGACCAGCACTGTACGAATAAAAAAATAACTCTTCAAAACGGCTCCTGAAAATCAACGCAATAATGACAACTACTTCTACAAGAAGAAGAAAAATACACGCAAGGCTATCATTAAGAAACCGTTTTCAAAGCACCACTAGATCAAAATTAAGTAATCAGCTCCTTTCCACAGTCTGGTTTGGACGAATTATAAAGATTTTTAAGTTGTGGTTGTGTTTTTATAATATAATTATTATGTTAAGTATTATACGGGTGATGTTGGTATAAGTATACCCTAAATTTCCTACGAATTGACATATCTGATAGCTAAAAAATGTTAATAGATCTATCTTAACAAGTTGCCAAAAAAGTTTGTATTCTCTAAATTTTACTCCAAAATACACTATACTATAGTGCCTAGTGAGATTTTATCATAGATAATTAATAAATTTTTACAACCATTACTGTTTCCAGCCTGTGACCCGAGTCCGTTTTTTTATTCTAGCCATATATTTTCCGCTACCGGCTTTCTAGGCCTGTCGTAGCTTCATATGCCTTATAATCTGACTTAAGACCAGGACAGGCACAATATCCAATCCACGAACGTTAATTTATCAATGTAGAAGGATAAACCCATATTTTCATCAATGGTAAAGTTTCGGTCATACCGGGAATTGAGCCCGGGACCCTTAGCTCAGAAGGCAAACAAGCTACCGACTGAGCTAAGGTGTCAGAAAGATAAGAAATAATTTATTAACTTTAATTTATTTTTATTGTTTATAAGAAACAATCAAATAATCCAGAGAGGGAGATTTACACATTTTTAACCCCACAAGACATAGCTTAGGTAACTTTTATCCCTCAAATAGTTCAACACTTTGAAAGTTTTGAAAATGTTTAATCGATTCTACATATATGTAGGATGGTACTTTTCAAATGTCTAAACCTTAAACGGAGATGGCAGAACTATCCACATTTAAATATTCACTAAGGTTTTTTTCAGTCAAAATTAATATATTTTTTAACTATATTATAGATAAGTTATGATTTCGTAGATTTTGATATTATCTATGAAAAGTGAGTTTTAGATCAAATGACTTGACGTATAAATATAGAAAAATTATTTATTTCATCCTCTGACAAAGAAAATTTACCCTGATTTTGGTAGTAAGAACAGTATCTGATAGTTACTAAAATTACTAGAACAATTTTAATATATTCAAACATAAAGTCATGTTATTTGCAGCTGTCACTTTTGATATATATTATCAATACCTAAAAATAACACAAATAATGTGTTAAAATGTTATCAATGTTGGCCGCAAATAAATATGTTTGCATTTTCTAAACTGTTCTTCTAACCAAAATCTAGGTATAAATAATAATTTGTTGTGTTAAGTTATAAATAGACCGTTTGTTTACTATAGACCGTCCACGTGGCTATGAGGGATTGACTGCTGGTCTATATGAGCGTGGTTCGACGGCAGGCGGCGCAATAAGTAATGTTTGTGTCTAGTTTTTACATAGTTTATTTAACGGTGTGGGATAGAGGTAAGATGGATAGTTTTAGACTAAGTTTTCCCACAGTAGCTTAAAGAGAGGAAGGATGATACATGTAAAACATCCCTCCAAATACAACCTGCCAATATTAAAATCTTGACCTCTCCTTCAATCCACTCAATTGAAAACTTCACAGCTTATACCACGCGACCATCGGTGGGATTTAAAATAATTTAATATAGCAAATTTAATATTTTTTCGTATAGTTTGACGTTTGCATATATATTTCAAGTAAATGTTGAAAATTAACATCGGGATACTAAAAATCGAGTCCTGGACTTTTGGATCAACGCGCCAATGCTCTTATCAATGTTCTATCTAACAATCCGAATGCTCTTATCGATGTTCTATCTGACAATCCAAATGCTCTTATCAATGTTCTATCTGACAATCCAAATGCTCTTATCGATGTTCTATCTGACAATCCAAATGTTATTATCAATATTATATCTGGCAATCCAAATGTTCTTATCAATGTTCTATCTAACAATCCAAATATTCTTATAAATGTTCTACCTGACAATCCAAATGTTATTATCAATGTTCTATCTAACAATCTAAATGTTCTTATCAATGTTCTATCTGAAAATACAAATGATCTTATCGATCTTCTATCTAACAATCCAACTCTTATCAATGTTCTATCTAACAATCCGAATGTTCTTATTAATGTTCTATCTAACAATCCGAATGTTTTTATAAATGTTATATCTAACAATCCAAATGTTCTTATCAATGTTCTATCTGAAAATACAAATGATTTTATCGATCTTCTATCTAACAATCCAACTCTTATCAATGTTCTATCTAACAATCTGAATGTTTTTATAAATGTTTTATCTGACAATCCAAATGTTATCATTAATGTTTTATCTAACGATCCGAATGTTCTTATAAATATTCTATCCGACAATACAAATGATCTTATCGATGTTCTATCTGACAATCCAAATGTTATTATTAATGTTCTTTCTGACACTCCAAATGCTCTTATCAATGTTATATCTGACAGTCCAGTTCCTAGGGTCATTAATCAAATTAATTTAAGGCATAATCTAAGAGAAATCTTCAGTTACTCGGAATAACTGTGACTTGAAATCTGTTTTTATGTTGTCGAATGTACATGGTTTCAATTCTAATGTAAAGGTGTTGTTATTTTTCTGATGGCACAAAATAGCTTAAGATCTCACACGTCCATAACAAAATCTGCCTTAAATGCTAGAGGGAATTATGATCTTGAGCATAGGAAAATCATCGACATCTCAGTGATATTAACCTTAGCATACAAATCAAAGATCCCGGATTAGATCATCGAGTATAGGTGACATGGCATATCTATATTAATAAAATGAAGAGTTTGTTTGCATGTCATGAACAATCCGTGATATCTACCGCACGTGGAGGTATGAAACTAAAAAAATAATTAAAAAAATAGTAGGCTATGTACACGAAATTTTGCAACTTGAAGCAGGAAATTAAAAATTTTGAATAGATTTTTTTCAAATTAATAGGAAACAAAGAAATATTGACAAAAGAAAGAGTTTGTCTGTCTGGCATGAGTAATGCGCAATATCTACCGCAAAAAGTAAGGTCAGTGCCTTAGTCATAAACCAAAAGAGAGAGTATTTAAAGGATAACGAGATAGAATAAAATAGTAAAAATAATATCAGGGAGCTTTCTTTAGGTATAGATAGGAAAAGTTATCAGACTAGCGCCAATTTAGTGAAAGATGAGACTGGTAACATGCTGGAAGATACGAGCGAGGTTTTGAGTGGATGGAACGAACACTTCAGGAATATTTTGGATGTTAATGAAGGATCCTAATTGGGTGAGGGTATCTAAACCCACTACTCGTCTCAGATCCAAGTATTAGTGATGTCAAATAAGCTATTAAGAAGTGAAATAATCATTAATCTCCAGGAATAGATTCAATTCTAGCAGAGTTAAATAAAGGGAGGTGGTGAAAAGCTAGTGAAGGAAATTAATAAATTGCTATGTTCCATATGGAACCATGAGGTATTACCACAAGAATGGAAGGAAAGCATTATAATACCCCGTTGCAAAAATGGAGATAAAACAGAGTTTAGTAATTATAGAGGTATCTCACTACTGATTACTACCAACATGCTATAACATTTTGTCTAATATAATTTTAATGATATTGACACAATATGCAGAGGAAATAATTGGGGACAATCAGTGTGGAATTTGACGAAATAGATCAACAATGGATCAGATTTTTACTCTTTGGCAAAAATTAGAGAAAAGAGTGAATACAACATGACGGTTCATCAATTATACATAGATTTTAATTAAGTTCAATTCAGTTAAAATAAATAAATTATATGAAATTTTAACTAAATTTGGGATACTAAAACAACTTGTCAATCTGATTGAGTGAGGTATGTTTGGCTGATACGCGTGGCAGAGTACAAGTTGTCACTTATCAGATACTTTCGAAATGCATAATGGTTTTAAACAAGGGGATGCACATTCCCCTTTACTTCTTAATATATTACTATTAGCACCGCGTCTTACTACCCGTTCGGGTTGTACGCACTTACGCTAATGTGTATTGGTAGGGTGATTGTGAGATGAAATGGAGGACCTACAGTTTAACGTGGAATCTGAGCCACGGTGGAGGCCTGGCATTCCTCAGCTTTAGAACTGAACGCTAAAAAGACTAAGTATATAATCACAGAGAGAACACAGATTGAGGACATTAATTTAGAGATCACCGTGAACAACCTATAATTTGACAGGGTTAACGATTTTTAATATTTAGGAACAATTTTAACTAGCAATGATAATATTATATTGGAGATTACGAAGAGAATAGTTGTAAAAAACATGTTATTATTTGTTTAGTAAGTTGTTGACATCTCGCCTGCTTTCAACTCGTAATATACAAAACAATAATGTTACCAGTTGTCTTCCATCTGTGTGAAATGTGGTCTCTTGTTTCACGCGACGAAAACCAATTCAGAGATTTCTAAAACAAGGTGCTTGGGAATATATTTGATTCAATAAGGAATGAGGCTACTGGGAAGTGGAGGGGGATACATAATACGAGTCATATAACCTGTACTCATCACAGACATTGTTAGGATAATCAAGTCTCGTAGATTACGGTGGGCATACAGCACGAATGGGAGAATCTAGAGTATTTTTTATTTATTTAGCACCGCGTCTTACTACCCGTTCGGGTTATACGCTTAAGTACTATTTACGCTAATGGGTTAGGAATGGTGAAGGTTGAATATAGAGAAAGTGAACCCGCATTTGCGTGGAGGGAGAGTGGAAAACCATTTAGGAAAAACCACTCCCAGTTCACCCGACCGAGATTCGAACCTCGATTTCCCCGTCCTTGGTGGTCTGGCTCAACACGATTAGCGCGTTAGCTAACTACGCCACCGAGGCGGGTTTCAGAGTATTGACTGGAAAACTTGTTATCCTTATTTCAAATAATAATTGTTAGAAACGAAATTTATAAAATAAAAATAAAAATTGATAGGTCAAGGGGCCAAGTTTTATTTAATATAACATAGTTACTAGAATTTTTGTAGAAATTCAAAGAACCGCTAACTTGTCGGGTTTTTTATTTGAGGTATTTAACGTGCACTTTCTGAACCGACTGATTAGATCAGCACGAGTCTTATAAACTAAATTAAATCTAGAACAGACACAACAAACAGCCCCCTCAGCTGTCAATTCATCACTGTGAAAAGGGAAACCCAATATCACTAACTAAAAATTTTCGCCAATATCGTGAATCGAAATCGGGATCCTTAAGCTGAGTATAGTAGACAGACACGATACCGACTTAACTAAGTTGTCGGACCATTTCAATGTTCATTTAGGCTTACAGAGGAATATAAAGTTTGTATTTATTTACTTGGATAGAAACTTTAGCATCAATAAAAAAAAGAACATCCATGAAAAAATTATTGTAAAAATTTCCTTTCTAGGTCATAAGACCATGTTTGGACCCAAATTATGTGACAGAGGAAAAGGGGTTTTAAAGTAAAAGTTTATACGAGCACTAAATTTTAATTGAGGCTGCTCTGGTGCCTAATTTTATATATATATATAAATTATATTATAAATTAACCTACAAACTAACAATCTAGGACATCATGTATATATATATATACATGATGTCCTAGATTGTTAGTTTGTAAGTTATGTGCGACCTTGTCTTTAGAAACTTAAAAGTTAAATACCACCAAATAAAATATTATGTTCCTTAGAAACAAAAAGATACACAAAAAGTAATTTATCCTTGCCCAACTAGTGATCAAATGACTAAATAATGGAGTATCCCTCTTAACGAGAAATGTTCGTGTCAGAGGGAGGTTTGAGAGACAACTTGTTCTCAAGTTCTTCACCCATCTACTGATAAACAGGGCCATTAAACGTGTACACATTCCTCTGGCAGGCTCTAGCTGTCATCAGTTCAAATCCCGGAAGAGGAAAGAAAGTAGGATTCAGATCCGCTTCTATTGTTCGTTAAGAGATGGTAGATTAAAGATTAGTTTGAGAAGAATATAGAAACATATCATTTTTGCACTGTGTCTTTTTTATTTGAGGTATTTTACTTGCACTTTTTGAACCTACTGATTATATCAGCACACGTTAACTTCAATGCGCGAGTAGTAAAGGGCCTACCAATTTTGCCGGGAAAGGGATTTTCCCATATCTTCCAGGGTTCTTTTACATGCCACAATCGACATGGAACAGATGGCTTTACTTTCCCTCCGAAGGAAGTTATGCTACGGATATTTATCGCTCAAGAAAAATCCGTTGACCCTGACTGGGTTTGAACCCATGATCATCTGGTCCTGAGGCGAGCACTTTGCCCCCACAGAGGTCGACAACTGTGTCTTATTATCCGATTGGGTTATAAATATTTAATAACATTGATGAGTAGAGATGAGTAAAGTAGAATTAAAGGAGATTAACTTGCATTTGCTTGGAGTGAGAGTGGAAAACTTACTAGGAAAAAACCTCAGTACACCAAACTGGTATTGAAACCCTGACCTTACTATCATCGGCCCTTCAATCTAATAGGTGACCTGGTGGTCTAAGGGTAAGGTGTCAGACTTCTGTGCTGAGGGTCCGGGGCTCAATCCTCGGTCCCGGCACAGATTTATCTGCTTGCCAAACCCTTCCTTCACCTCTGACAAGACGTGTATTAACCATAACTTGTGAAGGTGAGGAATGCCAGACCTCCACCGTGGTTCGGATTCCACGTTAAACTGTAGGTCCTCCATTTCATCTCACAATCACCATACCATCACACATTAGCGCAAGTGCGTTATAACCCGAACGGGTGGTAAGACGCGGTGCTAATAATAATAATAATAATAATAATAATAATAATAATAATAATAATAATAATAATTCAATCTAATGCGAGAGAAAACTTTTGAATCAGTGGTTTTAAATCTTTTTTCAATTCGATCTGATCAGCCCCCGTTCGTAAATTTTATTTAAAGAACCCCAGAAGTTTAATTTTTTTGAATAAACACATTATTTTAAACTATTCTCCTTAATAGTGCAATTTTTTTAACAACGCGTCTTACTACCTGTTCGGTTTATACGCTTATGTACTAATTATGCTAATGGTTTTAGGGATTATTAGGATTATATTTAGAGGACTATACCCGCATTTGCGTGGAGGGAGAGTGGAAAATCATTTTGGAAACACCACTCTCAGTATACTCCAAGATTCGAACCTCAATCTCCCGTCATCGGCAGTCTAGTCTACTGCGAGAGTAGCGCCTCAAACCATGCGGCCACCGAAGCGTGCATTAAACGTATTTTTTTTTTAAACTAATTGCTTAACTTAGTAAGGAGGTATGCTATTTTAACTAAAACAATTCATCAAGCATTGAGTATTTCACATTTCAGGGTATAACGATCAATACCGGTACAAACAGTAAAGTCAACACTTTTAGAAACATCATACATGTCACTTATATAAAATTTATTTGCAGCTTAGGCATAAAAAATGAAATAGAAAACGTTAGTGGGATACATTATTATTTGGATAAAAATAACAACTTCATAACCTTATTAGAGTCTTGGGCTTGTTGTCAAGGACACTGATTTTTTTTATATTAGGTTCAAATTAGCTTAGCTTGGAGTAAAAATAAATGCTGCCGTAATTAAATTATGTTCGCGTACCCCTAGGGAAAGGATGGTAAGTCTATGGGTAAATGTAAAAATAAACATTGAATAAAACTTTCCCCGACGTGGTATAATTTTGTTATGGAAGACAGTTATGGAACAATTTAATATATTATTTCCCATTTTATTTGTCAATATAATTTCTAAAAAACACTAATAATAACTTCCTCATGCAAAATACACCATTCCACTTTGAGCGTGATCTTTGTTGGTTCTTTTGTGGTTTTTCCGTTTATTTTACTTATTTCTTTTGGTCTTCATGCCGGTGGTTTCGACGTTCACTGAGTCAGTGAATTGTGGCTTTATCTTGTATGTGGTTACAATTTGGAAGGTAATCTTCTGGCACCAACCTGTTTGTTTCCCACGATCTCACCAGATTTACATGTTTACACGGGTTTTTTTTGGCATCACATCTTACTACCTGTCCGGGCTATACGCATATTTACACGAACTAGGAACGTAGAATTTCGAGGTAGTGTATCTTTATTTGCTTGGAGGAAAAGGAGGAAATAGTTTAGGAGTTTTAAACATCTCAGTTTAACTAAGCTGCATTCGAAATCTGACCTCATCAACGGCAAAACAAACTCCATACGAGACTAATGCCTTATTCTATGTAGGCCTACCCATCGGTGCTGTAATAAAAATCAACATTTGGTACGGATATTTTTTTTTTCAAAAGAATTGAACTCAGGGAGTTTTGGATTAGCGCAGTCATGCTTTTCTTGAGCTTTAGCCAATAACCTTTACCAATTGGGACCTTCCTCCAATTTTGTTTTTCTATTTCCAACTCACCTAACCCGGTTTTTATTGACTTTGCGTTACTTCCTTTGTTCCGTGTGGAATACCCCTTCGTAATAATGATAATAATAATAATAATAATATGAAGTGATTAATGAAGGTGCCCATGAACAGCTTCATTAAGCGCTGGCAAACGGTATTTTTCCACACGCTTCATACACAACACGTCAAGAGGTGCCGATGCGAACGTTTACTTGAGTTCTCATTTCCTAGAGCAGGCGTAGAATTTTATTTTTTATCCTGCGTCTTAGTGCTTGTTTAAGTTATACATTATATTAATGACGCTAATTGAATAGGGATGAGGAAGGAAGAATTTTAGAGGAAATGAACCTGCATTTTCATGGAGTGAAATTAGTAAAGCATTAAGAAAAAAAATATCACTACACCAAAAATGGAATTGGAGCCTCTATTTCTCCATCTTTGGGTGTCCATTCTATCAGGAAAATGACGCCTTAGACTAAAAGATAGCCAAACCGTCGACCGCGAGCTACCGGTAGCTTGAGATGGTATTTTCGGTAGTTCATAAAGGTATAATTTAGCGCAACAGTACTTCAAGACACAATATTGGAGTCCAAAGCCAGATGGCAACATTGCGAGCACACCAACACCAGCTGACGTGCATGCGAGTGACGTTTGTCACCGTCTTGCGTTTTGAGGTTATGGTTGGTTTATAGCAGGGGTAGGCAATAGGTCGATCTCGCAGCAATTTTCAGTCGATCGCGTAAATAAAACCCTACATTGTTACGAAAAGGCAAGTTTAATTTGCATTACTCCACTATGGTACAGCTTATAAGATAGGGCCATAGTGTAATCCATCAAGGTAAGAGTGCTGCCGTTCAGGGTAAACGGAGTGTACATTTTATTTATTTTATATAAAGGTAGGGATAGAAGTATTAGTGGCAATATTGAATTTAAGAAATAAATACAAGACGTAGAGAAAAAAAATTAAAAGTAGAGTGGAGAAAGGAAGGGTGATCGTGGGATCTTTGATACATGTAAAAGACGATCGGGCCCCAGAAAGGTTGCCACCCCTGGTTTATAGTGTTTTCCAAAAGTAGTTTGTTTTTGCATGTTTAGGTGAATGAGTGTAAGTTGTATCTTTAATTGAGTTATAACGAGTGAAAATGAAAAACTAAAAAATATAATCTCCATTTGAAATAAGGAATACTTTTTTTTTCACGGAAAAGAGAACAAATGTTTGTTCATTATAAAATTCAAATCTATATGTAGGCAAGAAAGGTAACGTTGAGCGACGTTAAAAAGTAACACATTTGGAAATAAAAGAAATTCTTAAGGAAAGTGAAATAAGACAATTTCAAAAATTCTTTAAGGGGATGGGAGTCAATTGTTACATAAAATACCGATAAAAATGAGTTTTCCACTCTCGAATTTCAATGTTGTGTATCCCATATCATTTCTTGAAATAAATAAAACCTCACTAAGATGTTGAAAGGATAAACCCAAAGCTCTCGTCAGTTTTTACACAGATTTAATGATAATGCTATTGTATAGTATAATAATATCCATTACACGATGAGGAAAATTTTAGATTTGGATAGCTCACAAAACTACTTTACATTTTGCAAGTAGCTCCCATATTAAATGAGTTTAGTAACCTTTGCCTTGGACCATGCGGCCACCGAAGCCGGTTCTAGAAGAAATATATTCACATCAAAGTGGAGAAGGGATGGGAAAACCAGAATAAAATTCGCGTGTGTAAAATTACCCCGTGTTCACGAAGCCGGAATTCAAGCGTTGCCCTCCCTTATTGAAGTCGACCGATTGTGAATCAAACACCTAATACCGCTCAACCCCCGTTGTATAGAACTTTTGAATAGTTCTCTCTAACCCAACGCTTAGGGGGTTTGAATTGTACTTACCGTACTACCTATGATTTTATTTTGTGTCGAAACAAAACGTGGCACTTCTATCCTTTTATTTTTATTTATTCTCGTGTAAACAAATTCTCATTTGATAAAAATGTTTAAAATATAAATTTTAACTTGCAGAAAGTATTGTGGTAATCTCTTTAAATGTCGGTGTACGTCATTGTGACCTACTCATCTCCCTTTCCTCCATTATACTCCCCCCCCCCCC